>OZ023251.1:7371424-7910399 GCA_964006365.1 Trididemnum miniatum | reverse complement strand
GATCCTGTAAACGGTTTGTTTTTTCCAACATTTTTTGGCATTGTCAGCTCCATTATGATGAGTTAAAGCCAATAAACACCGGAAATGATCGATTTTTCAACCGCAACCCAACCAAAATCAATTTTGAATGCGTAAAATCCTCAGCGTCCTAAAAAAAGACCACCAGTAGGGGCAGTCCTTTTTTTAGGATCCTGTAAACGGTTTGTTTTTTCCAACATTTTTTGGCATTGTCAGCTCCATTATGACGAGTTAAAGCCAATAAACACTGGAAATGATCGATTTTCTAACCGCAACCTAACGAAATTCAGTTTCAAATGCGTAAAACGAAGCGCGTCCTTAAAGTTGATTTTGGTTAGGTTCAAATCTTAAAATCAAATCTTCATTATGCTCGCGGTATTACGCCGAAGCGTGTAACGAGTTGCGGGGCCCATCTCCGCGGCTTGGCGCCTGGGCAACACAGCTCCGAAGAAACGTCGCAACGGTGGCGAGTCGTTGGCGACACTGTGCCGATTTGACCGGTCCGGGAATCGAACCCCAGACCTCCCGCACCGATAGCATGCGCTGAGCAACTGAGCTAACGGCCGGTAGGTTGAAAAATCGATCATTTCCGGTGTTTATTGGCTTTAACTCGTCATAATGGAGCTGACAATGCCAAAAAATGTTGGAAAAAACAAACCGTTTACAGGATCCTAAAAAAAGGACTACCCCTACTGGTGGTCTTTTTTTAGGACGCTGAGGATTTTACGCATTCAAAATTGATTTTGGTTGGGTTACGGTTGAAAAAATCGATCATTTCCGGTGTTTATTGGCTATAACTCGTCATAATGGAGCTGACAATGCCAAAAAATGTTGGAAAAAACAAACCGTTTACAGGATCCTAAAAAAAGGACTACCCCTACTGGTGGTCTTTTTTTAGGACGCTGAGGATTTTACGCATTTGAAGTTGATTTTGGTTAGATTGTGGTTGAAAAATCGATCATTTCCGGTGTTTACTGGCTTTAACTCGTCATAATGGAGCTGACAATGCCAAAAAATGTTGGAAAAAACAAACCGTTTGCAGGATCCTAAAAAAAGGACTACTCCTACTGGTGGTCTTTTTTTAGGACGCTGAGGATTTTACGCATTCAAAATTGATTTTGGTTGGGTTGCGGTTAAAAAAATCGATCATTTCCGGTGTTTATTGGCTTTAACTCGTCATAATGGAGCTGACAATGCCAAAAAATGTTGGAAAAAACAAACCGTTTACAGGATCCTAAGAAAAGGACTACCCCTACTGGTAGTCTTTTTTTAGGACGCTGAGGATTTCACGCATTCAAAATTGATTTTGGTTGGGTTGCGGTTAGAAAATCGATCATTTCCGGTGTTTATTGGCTTTAACTCGTCATAATGGAGCTGACAATGCCAAAAAATGTTGGAAAAAACAAACCGTTTACAGGATCCTAAAAAAAGGACTACCCCTACTGGTGGTCTTTTTTTAGGACGCTGAGGATTTTACGCATTTGAAGTTGATTTTGGTTAGGTTGTGGTTGAAAAATCGATCATTTCCGGTGTTTACTGGCTTTAACTCGTCATAATGGAGCTGACAATGCCAAAAAATGTTGGAAAAAACAAACCGTTTACAGGATCCTAAGAAAAGGACTACCCCTACTGGTGGTCTTTTTTTAGGACGCTGAGGCTGCGCCCGCAAAATTTTAAGAATCCTAAAGATCCAAAAAATAGGACTACCGCCCCACACCCCATCGCACTTCCCTATACCTCCCTGCAAAACCCCATACCTCTTCCCACAGCTCCCCTCACCTCCCCCTACACCCCAACACATTTCCCCACTCATTCCATGCACTCTCCCACACCTCTCCCCACAGTTTAGGTTATGAGGTGAAGTTACCATGTGACGATGTTACGTTAATAAATTCAACTGGAAAAGCCTGAAAAAAATTTTTACGACAACCGGGAATTTAAAGTCTTGTTTCAATGAAGGCAATGTAAATTTTCAATGTATGAAAGTGTGGCGAAGTTACTGTGGCGAAGTTACCATGTGGCGAAGTTACTGGCAACCCACCACAGGACCTGTGCATGGGTAATCAGATAATGTTCAATATTAAGATAAAGTCTAGACTAGCACCTATAGAGTACAGGTGTACCAGTACCCTGTACCAAGAAACAAAGAAGCAGTTTGCTGCAGCGCAGGAAAATTGAATACAACGTGACAGCGATGTCACTAGAAAAAGAAACCAAGCTGCCGGTGTAGCAGCCATTTGGTAAGGGAAACCGGGCCGATGCTCAAGACACTACCAATTATTAAACCGGTACATGCCTATTCACCAGTTTAGTAATTTTGTAATTGCCAGCTTGGTACAGTATTGTACAGCATAAAACATAGAATAGGATCTTGTCCAGAATAAGCTGTCCTCTAGATGAGATCAAAACAATATTATACAATAGTCTGCTGGTACATATTCCAAACTAGACCTATCAGTACTACCAACTACTGTGCAAGTAAAACATGTAAAATGCCAAACTTACTGGTGCTGGTTCAGGGTTAGTACGGCCTATAGAAGTCTCATCTAGAGTAAGCAGTCTATGTCTTTTGTCGCCTTACTTAGACTGTCAGATGGGTTATTCTAGATGCGGATGGCTTTCTCTAGACAAGACCTGGCCTATACAGCTATACAACATGTACAACAGTGATCTAGACTGCTATCTGGTTATAGACAACTCAGACAATTGTGCTGAACTGTTGAAGCTTGTTTGAATTAGACTAAGCCCCACTTTATGAGGCTTCACCAGTAGGCCTATGTTTTCAGTATGTTGGTGGTCTACTAGCAGACTAGGCAGCTAGGCATGAAAAAAACACTTAAGGCCCAGTGTAGCACCAAGCACAGTAACACCAAATGCAAACTGCAATTAACAGAAAAGCCACACTTACGGTACAGTATGCTATGCTCATAACGATACCGGTACTAGGCCTACTGGTTAAACCTCTTCTCACAGACTACTATCTACAGTATACCGGTACCAGGGTACGATTTTTGTAACTTATCGGCATTGGTACCGGTAGGTATCAAACGAAGTTACCGGTACCTGAGTACTGTACCAATACGTACCGGTACATGGATTGATTGATAATTCGACAAAATTGATTTGATATTGGTACGTTTGATTAATACATTGACACAAATTTAAACTGCTTGATACATTTTTGCTTCTTTTTTGATTTATTACACAGTACCACAGACTATACCAGGTACAACTTGGACTAACTGACTCTGTGACTAAATTTGTTAGAAAGTGGCTGCAGCCTCGACGATTTCTAACGATCCCTTCGCAGCCTCCTTGACATCTATCATTCTGCATAATTTCTCCTGCTTTTCAATTACTTATTTTTTTTTTGCTTGTAAATGACGTCGGTAAACATCATTTTGGTTTAGCACAAAAGCCTGTAATCACACTTACTCAAACTCAGAAATTGCAACTGGCAAGTGGCGAAGAAAAAACAAAAGGTGATGTGTGAACTGTGTATTTAGCCGTTGACGGTAAAATAACATACAATGGATCAGGTGTCGAACCTATGGCACGCGTGCCAAATGTGGCGCGCCGCAGGATTTTTTCTGGTACGCCACTTGATACTTTAAATCTTTTTCACACAATCGCCCCTTTTCGAAAAGTGTGGGTCCAACTTGCCTCCACAAAGCCTTTACGTTCGTAGAGCTGCAAGACCAAAAACAAAAACAAAGGTCCTTAGTCCTTACTTCCTCAGAGCTACTGCTTTCCTACTGAAATCGGGTGAAGACCAAAAAAAGGTCTTTATGTCCGCTGAACCACTTTCTCTACAGTTTTATCAATCCAATGACGCGGCATTAGCTTGCAAAACTTTATTTTTATTACTTTGGCACGCTCGCGAAAAAAGGTTCGCCACCCCTGCCAGATGTGGCAAACCTATGGCACGCGTGCCAAATGTGGCACGCCGCAGGTTTTTTTGGCATGCCACTTGATACTTTAAACCTTTTTACACAATTAATTGCCCCTTTTCGGAAAGCGTGGGTCCAAATTGTCCCCACGTGCAAAGCCTTCACGTTCGCACTTGAAGCTGCTAGACCAAAAATAAAAAAGGTCCTCCTCACGTCCGCAAAGCTACTGTTTTCCTACTGAAATTGGGTGAAGACCCCAAAAAGAGGTCTTTACGTCCGCTAAACCACTTTCTCTACACTTCAGTCAATATAATGGCACGGCATTATAGCTTGTTAAACTTTATTTTTAATATTTTGGCTTGTTCGCCAAAAAAGGTTTGCCACCGCTGCAATAGATCTATTCATACCATTCATAGCCCCTGTATTTAATCCCTTTACGTCAGCCTCGTCAGGGCATCAAACCATATGATCAAACCGCTTGAAATATCGCTTAGGTTTGAGTTCAAGTTCCGCAAAATATATTTTTAGTGGTTTACCTCCGGTTCAGGTTTTTCGTCGTTCGATTTTGCAGGTTTAGTTCTGGTTAAAATTAAAAATAGGCATACTTTGAATTATCGGGTTCAGGCAGGGCGTCGAGTCGAACCGGAAAGTTCGTAAACCGAAAACCCGTATCAACCATTTTCTTTCATTGAACTAAAAACGAATAGTAACCTTTAAAATTTGATTGACGTGAACCTTGCCTGAACCCAAGGTCATCAAAATTCTTGAACCTTAAGCGGATTCAAGCCGTTAAAATAATTTTTGTTTAATCAAACCCGAATCGGAGTGCCTTTGTTGGAGTGCGCAATCAATGCTGTCATTTAGGGACAGTGCTATAAGTAGGGGGGATAAAAGTCATAAAAGTTATATTTTTTAGTAGCGCAAAAACTTATGAAATGATAATCACGAAAGAACTACGTTGATACGAGGTCTATTTAAGGAGTCATAAAGTCATATCTTCTTTTTCAGATCATAAAATATGACCTTTGATTTTTGTTATGAAATACAAATTGTTAAACCCCTGTACCACCGTAGATAAACCTCCTGTAGACTTTAAAGTTGATAATTTTATGCTAAGAGGGGCAATCAGCATTTTCAAGTTTTCATGCCGACTTTCACGAAGCATTTGAAGCGACTTTTTTATAATCAGTTTAGAAAAAAGTTGTGCAAAAACCATTGCGGAGACGAGTAGACCAGATATTTCTTCAGCATTGCATGCCAATTTGTTAACATACCAGCTAGCCTATATCAGCATCTGTAGTAGAATGGTCATTTTTGATATTAAAGTCCATGATTCATGAAAACCGAAATTTTACCTATGCACATGCCGCATTTTATCAGAAAACTGTGTTCAACAGTTGAACAGAACAGAACAGATTTATTTTATACACGCTCATACCATAACAGTTAACAACTAATAATTGAAAAATAACACATGCAAGCAATTAAAAATTTAGTAAAACATCATGAATATCTTACTTGTTGTAAGATGCACATTTGAATTTATTTTACTGATTTTCAAATGAATTCTTCGTTCTTTTGAGTATGTTCTTATTGAAAGTGCATGTTTAGACTTACGTGAGATGTTAATCACGGAAAACTGCATAAATTTGCTGTTTTAAAAATGAAGTCATATAAAGTCATATGTTTCAAAAAATAAAGTCATATTTTTCGATTTTATAGGTCATGAAAAAATCGCCCTAGCTATAAGTGATCCATTTCGGATGGTTTCGTTTCATTTATCTCGGCACGTTTGTGTTGCAATCCTACGTCATAATGCTGAAACAAAAAGTTTTTGTTGGAGGGCGAGAACAACACTGCAGCTAGCAACTTACGGTGATGCATGCAATCAGTGCTTGATTACTTTGTAAAATTGATTGATCTAAGAGTATATGCGCAGGAAATGTCTTGACCAAAGATATAGGCTGTTGCGTGATTTAGACCAGAATCAGATTTTTTACAGCTTATATGCCTACTGCGGTGGAAAGGTTTCGAATAATTTTGAAGTTTAGAACAGCTAAAGTTCATCTGAGGTCCATTATTTCTGCCGCTGAGGACATCACTCATGAGCTGCAGAAGCATCTTAGAGGAACAAACAGCGTAGTGGAGTAAATACATTAAGCATTTTTAAAGAAAAATGGGCTTGAAGCTGTGTAAGCCTACATGAACATCAGTCGAATTGACGGTTGTAAATTCTTGAATCCCAAACAAGTTTTAACCTTTAAATTTTTCCTTCTGCGAACTGGAACCCGATAATTCAAAGTATTTTTAATTTTAACGGGAACTACATCTGCAAAATCAAACGAAAAAAAACCTGAACCGGAGGTAAACCGCTAAGAATAATTTTGCGGAACCTAAACTGGAGCGATGTTTCTAGCGGTTTGATGCCCTGGGTTTAAGTTCGCAGTTGAGGTTTGGGTTCAAGAGTTTAAAACTTTCGACTTACGTTTTGGTACCGGTCCCTACACAGAGCTATAGGCATGGGCGTACGCAGGGGGGCAAGGGGGGGGCGCTTGCTCAGATGGCTGAGTGGTAAGAGGTCCGCCTCGGGATCATGAGCTTAACCACGTAGGGGCAAGAGAGGTTAGTAGACCTCCTCTGGAAAAATAAAACACGAATGTTAAAATGCAAAGAAACGTTCAAAAACGATTAGTATGGCAAGATGGATGTGGTAGGGACGTCAGCTGCGTACAGTAGGCCTACTGGCACTACTAGGCAATCTCACAAGTCACAACTCAATAGCGCAGTGCACAAACGAAAGATGTCGAAACAGCAGGTATTTAATTGGGGTGCTGATACTGTTATAAAATTTTTAGAAATATACAACAGCTATAAGGTTTTGTGGGACACGAGCCATGAAAAGTATTTCAAAAAGAATGCAAAGGGACACAATTTAGGAAAACTCTTCCTTGAAGTTCAAAACGCCGGACCAGAATTTCAAATTTTCAAATTTCCCATGAAGAAACTTTAAAAGGTAAAATCAAAATTAAAGTCCGTATGCGGACTTTGCTATTAACCTGTTGAAAAACTTTCGCTGCTCTTAGGTTTGCTGTAGGTTTAGGAATAATTACTAGTTACTACCGGTTTAGGAATAATAAAATTAATAAATTTTATTCGCTTTGTGTGACCAGCATTCGAAGCTAATTTGAGCCAGCTAATATTAGAAGTGAGTAAAAGCAACTAATAAATTAACCTCGTGTGACTTCGGCTTTAGCTGTAAGGCAACGCATACATTTTGAGTTTTGACCCTCCCTGGCCAAAACCCTGGCGACGCTCATACTCAGGAGCTGTAGACTTGGCTTTAATTCCGAGTTGGGTCAAACCAATGGCTTTAAAATTGGTATTCACCGCTTCCCTGCTTGACGTTTAGAATTGAACGGACAGTGTAAAGAACAAGCCGGCAAGCTTACTTGTTGTGCAATTGCGAAAGGCACTTAGCGGGATTCCCCCATCATGGTGTAATATACAGATGGCTGGCAACTCCTAAGCGAGCTCGTATAGCGCTTTGATCGCTTTCTCGTGATATGAGGATAAATATGCAACTAAATGCAAGAATCATTTTCAACAAAATCGCTACAGCAACTTCAGTACCGTAGGTCTTACGCTGACAAAAAATCAAAACCTCGGCGAGAGTAGAACCATTGTCCTACTAGTGGCAGTCCAGCGTGCTATAGCCACATCTCGTCACTGTTGGCATTTCACCGTAAAATTTTTGTACATATGACACGGGAAAAAACAGGAAAAAAGTATCCAAGAAAGTCATCAATCCATTTGGCAATAACCGGTACAGAACAACTGAAGTTTAAAATAGACCTTACTTAAAGTTATGTCATAAATCTGAACTTTTAGCGATCCCTTTGACCAACTAATTTTGATCCACTTTGCTAGCGGAGTCGCACACCCCTAAAGGCCATGATGCTTTTGTAAAAAAACATGGTAAACCTACAATCTTTTAAACACCTACCGTGTACGACCTCATTCGATTCAAGGCGCATGAAATAGGAAGTTAATATTGTTGCTATAACTTATATTTGATAAAATGTGTAGTTTTGACGGAAGAAAACTAAGCTGTCGTTTATTCAACAGATCAAAAAAATCGTTTGCATACAAGCGATTTTGCCTTCAGTAGCCTACATTATTTTCAAACAAGAACGGCGCAATTGGAATTCAACATTTTTCCACCCCCTCCGTCAGCACCTTTCTACACACACGCTCACAAACAAATTAATGTTGCGTCGTAACACGCATTAAAATCATTTCCAAGAAAAAAAAAAACGCCGCGGTGTTCAGGGCGGGGCCCCTGATCAGGCCTGCCCCCCCGACCGGAGGGATTGGGGAGCGGTTCCGTCGGCCCTGTGCTAGACAGAGTTTCAAACTGCTTCGCATATGCTGCTAATGATGTCAGCTAATTGAGCTAAATTTATGTTGTCGAAACGTCTAACTTATGAAATGTTTTGGCTTCATTTTTTCTCTAACCAGCTAACTTGCATTGTGTCTCATTCCTGTCATTTAGAATCTAGATAGGTGACTTCAAACATACTTGATACCTTGCGATAATGCAGTCAGTAAAAACTGACTGACACAATTTGTTCATTTCGCTTTGCCCTGACAAAGTTCAAAATCAAAATGAAATAAACAAAAAATGATGTAATCACGTACGTTGTCGCCTCCTGTGTATCGATAAACACATTTTACTACGGTATTAACCGTATTCGTAACTTTGAAAATACTGTAATTGTGGTAACAGCCTTGATTTGAGCCCACATATGATGTTCTAATAATGCTTTATGTTTAATCTATTGGTTTTGATTGCCGACCTTTAATTGGGAGATCTCAGTTCAATTCTCAAGCCGGCCAAATTTGACACAGTGTTGCCAGCAACCAGAGATGGGCATGATCTTGATCTTCAAGATTAGATCGTGATCTTAAGATCAAAATCGTGATCTGATCTTGATCTTCAAGATCACGTTGATTTGGTGATCTGATCTTGATCTTCAAGATCGCGTATTTCAAGTGATCTTGATCTTCTCAAGATCACGATCACCGTCTGTTGTAAACATTTCTACTAAGGGTAAGGGCAGTAGGTTTTGAGCTATCATATCTTTACTCAGTTTCATATTATCAAGCGATAAATGGAATGGAATGGAAAAAAAGGAATGTACTCCGCACATATTAGGCTGCTGCCCTCTGATCTCCGAAATAAATCGTAAAATCATATCCTGTCCAAACTCAAAGCATGGTCTGTGGACAGTGCAGAGAAAAGCATCTTAATGACGCTAAGCTACATTTTATTTTTGAGTGATACAAGTTAGAGCTTGGAGCAGGTACCGGTAACAAACTGACACTGTTTATTTGAATAATAGCACAATAAAGAAATGTTGTACCTGCTTCATTTTGTTTTGGTTAACTGCTCGGCCTAGTGGTTCGAGCGTTTGCTATGCAGTTGGGAGACTGGGTTTGATACTCGGTCAAGTCATACCAAAGACTAAAATAATGGTATTCACAGCCACCCAGCTTAGTGCTCAGCACTAGGTAGTGTGAAGAATCATTTTTTATGATAACATCAAAATGTCAGTGTACTACTAATCAGAGTTGTTAGTCAGGGACAAGTTGTACACACAAAATAAAATAATCAGTAACAAATTTAATCCATCATTATCAACTATTGTAAAAGGTAAAACTTTCAATTCAATGTGCTAAATTATGTTCATGTACAAGTGGGGAGGATGTTTTTTACTGCCTTATACGTTGGATCAAGCCAAGTAATTACATTAGCTATTGTTAACTTGTAAACTAATCTCTACTTAGTATGCTGCATAATAAGTGATCTTGATCTTCAAGATCACGTTGCTTTGGTGATCTGATTTTGATCTTCAAGATCACGATTTTTGGTGATCTTGATCTTCAATATCACCAAAAGTTGTGATCTTGCCCATTTCTGCCAGCAACGCGCCAGTCACCACCGATGTGACATTTATGCAGAGTCAAGCCGTGGGTGCTTTGTTAAGTTTCCGTACTTTAGTATGGAAGAATGGAATGGAATATGGAAAAAAAATTTAGTGTGGAATCTGGAATGGAATATGGAATGGAAATTTTTCAGCATGGAATGGAAGAAATTCGGCAGTATGGAATGTGGAAAAATCATCTTCCATTCCATAACATGCCCTGGCAATTTGTCATGTGCCATATTGCATACTTGGTTAACGCAACGCTTGTGCTTTTCTAGCTGATATTCGTTGATCTGTCATAAAAACAATAATTTTGGTCCTTGCTTCATCTGCGATTGTTGCAACATAACAGCATAAGCCCAGTGTCATTGTTGTGTCGCAATATTGTTTATCGCTCTTGCACAATCGCAGTTACGAAAAGCGTTGGTCCTTGGCCGGTGCTCGTGGAGGGTAAAGTGAGAACAACAGCTACTGCAGTGGATAAAATAAATAACTAAGATTATTTCCAAATTATTGTGAACAGAAAAGCTAACAGTAGCTGAGAGAGACTGCGAAGGGAGCATGCTCTCTTTGAGTCAGCTGCCACCCGGTATAGTAATGTCCATATGCGCACACAAGAGGGGCCACGGTGCCATGACCCTCCTCTTTGGCCCTGTAATAAAGTGCTAAAACCTAACTTTCTAATAATGGTTGCAGCCTCCTTTCACTTATTTTAGCCAAGCTTCTGCTTTTAGACTTCAGCTGCAAAAATATTTTTGCATTGTTTGTAGTGACTGCACTCACTGCATGGCCTTTTTCGATAAAAAAAGTGTGCTAAAATGAGTGTTCTTTTTGCGGTTTTTCAACGGGAAAACATAAATTATTGCACTTTTTATTAAAAATATACTTTTATTAATTGCAAAAATACCTTCAGCATGTAACAGAAATTTGGATCTCGGTTATCTGGTTAATCCATCCGGCTTGTTCTGTGATGATAAATACTCAAGCAATAACAAGCAACGACAAGTACAACGGGACCATCGTCAGTCAGACACAATTAAGACTGCACTTTATGCAAAAAGCTTTAATTTTGTTGATGATATTATGGTTAAAGAGTGGTAGGGGCGTAGGGCCATGGCACGGTGCCTCCCCTGGGTGAGCTCTTGCCTGTACAGTAGCTACCTGCTTACACCGAGACGAGCGAATGATATAATTTAAGTAGGCTAGTGGTAACTGAAAATATTTCGGGGGGGGGCAATTACCCCCCTGGCGACATAGTGTAATTGTGATACAGCTTCCGCTTTTCACTTACGAAAGTATGAATCGCTTTGCGCGACCGCGTCATAAGTGACAACTGGCAACATTGAAGTTAAAATCCGAGCAAGTGTTTCAAACCTCCCCCCTTTCATTGAAAATTCCTGCCAACGCCAATGTTGGATAAATATGCAATTCGACTCGAAAAAAAACTTAAAAACGCGCATTTTTATTGCTTTAACTTCGGCGCCCCATAACGAGACCTAATGGACATCGCCTATTGTTTCCGTAGCGCCAACTCACAAACTTTGAACGCTGTGTCGTAAAGAATCGATCTAGTTTATCGCGATAATTTATCGGCGATAACAAAAGATATTACAAAAACAATTTCAGCCATCAATAAATCAAAATCATTTTGAACGATAACGATGATCGGTAATAAACTATTGCCGGTGAATTATCTCGATAATTGCCTATCTCTGACTGTAACGCTGCTCGTAAAGGATGTCCACAGCGGCAGAAACAACCTCCAGTCTGGGATTCGGTTAGAGAAAAATTATTTTACGGTTCAAATCCGGTCAAAGTTCAAGTTTTTGAATGATGTCCTTGGGTTCAGATTAGGTTTGCGTATGATAAATTTCAAAGGTTATGGTTTTGTTCACCTCTCCTATGGATTGCCACCTTAACGTGGTGGGGGGGTTTAAGTTTTCAATGATCCTTAGAGCAATACCGTCGGTAGTGTTTAATGACTTCCATCAGGGTCACCCATGGCGGTAAGGTCGAAGGAGAGAAACAGACCAAATGGCAATCCAATGCTGTAGCTAAATGGAAAGTTGTAATAACAATATTCATGCTGCATCGGACGGCGCGCAGGATAAAAAGATCCGCGTTCGAGTTTTAGGCAGAGGGACTCGTTCGAAAAATAAGCTACAATCTCCCCCACAAGCTGACCGTCACCGGAAACCCACCAACGCAGTCGCTAAGCGTTTGGGGAGGCAAATGGGGGCAGCGCACAGAAAACGTACTCGAGTTGGACCAAACTGCCGGGATCTAGCTATCGGGAACTGAAACGTTTCGTCACTGACAGGAAAAGAGCAGGAGCTTGTTTGCGAAGCCCAACAGTATCGCCTTGATGTTGTGGGAATTTCATCAACAAAGCGCCGGGGTTTTGGAACTGTCGAGTTGAACGGTGGGTGGAAAATTTTCTACTCAGGTGTTGATGCAGCAATGTCTGCTCAAGCTGGTGTTGGCTTACTTGTGAGCCCCAACATAGCTGAATGTGTCGTTGACTGGGTATCACTGGGAGGAAGGGTTTGTCTTCTAAAGCTAAGGCTGCAGGAGCGATCTCTGTGTATCTTGCAGGTGTACTACCTAACATAGAATCACAGCACGAAGCCTTTCTGGAGGAAGTTGAGGTTGCATTGGGAAAAGCAACTTCATCAGAATCCCTTGTCCTTTTGGGCGATTTCAATGCACATGTGGGCATCGACAATGCAACCTGGAAAGGTGTTATTGGGCAACATGGTGACCCTGACATTAACAAGAACGGAAGGTGTTTATTGCAGTTCTGTGCCACCAATGGGCTGTGCATAATGAACACATTTTTTCAGCACAAAAGAATTCGTAAGTACACCTGGTACAGAGACTCTGTGGGACAACGCTCCGTGATTGATTTTTGTATCGTTTCGGCGGACTTGTTTTCTACCGTGTCTGATGTTCGTGTTAAAAAAGGGGCTGAGTTGTCAACTGATGACCACTTAGTGGTCTTCACTTTGAAAGCTTTGAAGCCCTTGAAAAAACGAAAGACTTTTCAACCACGAGAAACTTATCGAATCAAATGGGAATCACTGGCTGACAAAGAGGTACGAACTGCATTTGCAGACAACATGGCATCTAAGTTCAAAGAACTTCCGCCCTCTACTGAAGACATTGAAACTGAGTGGTGTTTGTTTCGAACAGCAGTCATCACGTCCGCTACCGGTATTAACTGTTGTGGACGTAAGCGTGTTGGAGGGCGAAGAGTAGCGAGAAAAGAACTCCTTGGTGGAACCAACAAGTTAAAGAAGCTATTCGTGCGAAAAAAGTGGCCTATAAGGCCTGGCTTGCCAATAAGTCGTCACTTGAACTTTGTTCGCAGTACTCTGAATAAGGTGGCACCCACAAAAGTTAAACTGTCTAAGGAAAGGGCCTGGAAGGAATTTGGAGAAAGGTTAGACGATGATTTCAAAACGGCAAGCAAAGTGTTCTGGCAGACCATTCGCCGTTTGCGTAGAAAAAGATCTCGAGCCGCTCTCTTTATCGAAGATGCAAATGGTGTGACTCTGAAAGATCAAGATACTATTTTGAATCGGTGGAGAGACTACTTTAGTGATCTTTTAAACCCAGTTGATGCTACACCGATACAAATTCACGAGGAGCAGGTTGGGGAAGATATTCAGATAACCGAAGCAGATGTGAATGCAATAATCAAATCATTGAAAACTGGAAAAGCACCTGGTGAGGATGATATCAGACCTGAAATGTTAAAAGCAATGAACATAGTGTTCGTTGGCTGACTCGTGTTTGTAAGGTGGCATGTAGTACTGGGCAAGCACCAAAGCAATGGCAAACTAGTGTGATAATACCTATCCACAAGAAAAGAGACAAGAGAAAATGCACCAATTATAGGGGCATATCTCTCATCAGTGTCCCGGGTAAGGTCTATGCCAAATGCCTTGAAAAGAAATACCGTGAAATAATCGAGCCTAAACTAATGGATGCTCAGTGTGGCTTTCGTCCTGGCCGAAGCACAATGGGCCAGATCTTTGCCTTGCAGCAAATCTTTGAGAAGTCGTGGGAATATGCAAAAGCGGTCAATGCATGTTTTGTTGATCTTGAAAAAGCATATGATCGCATTCCTAGAGACAAGCTTTGGGCGGTGCTGTTGCAGTATGGCATTGATGGCCAGTTACTAAATGCCATTAAGTCGCTGTACATGCATTCCGAGGTCTGTGTTCGTGTTAACAGTGCAACGACGAAACCTTTCAGAGTTGGTGTGGGACTACGGCAAGGCTGCTCTCTTTTACCTATTCTGTTCCTTATTTATTTGGATAGAATAGTTAAGAAAAGTGAGTCTTGTGTAAAGATCGGTGAATGCACTGTACAACGTCTGTTATTTGCAGATGATCTTGTGCTACTCGACTCTACCCAAAATGGTCTCCAGCAAGCTCTTGACAGGTTTTCGGATGCATGCTCTGTTGCCGGAATGAAAATCAGTACAACAAAAACAGAAACCATGTGCCTGTCCAGACAACCAAAGCAGTGCTCTCTCCATATTGATGGAGTACCACTAAAACAGTCAGAGAAATTCAAGTACCTCGGCGTCTCATTCACAAGTGACGGCAGACAAAATAGCGAATTGGATATCCGCATCGGAAAAGCAAGTGCGGTAATGCGCCAGCTCCACCGATCTGTGGTACTGAAACGGGAGCTTTGCACCAAGGCAAAGCTATCCATTTTCAGATCGGTCTATGTTCCTATTTTGACTTATGGTCATGAGTGTTGGATCATGAATGAGAAAGTGAGGTCTCGAGTTCAAGCAGCGGAAATGGGATTCTTGCGAGGAATTAGCGGTTTGACCTTGTTAGACAAGGTTAAAAGTGCAGATATTCGTGAATCTCTAAACATCGAAGCGCTGCTTCTTCGATTAGAAAGATCGCAATTGCGTTGGTATGTGTTGAAACCTAGTTTTAGTACGTAGTGTTGCCTGTGCGATTGTGACGTATTAGATCTAGATTGTCTGACGCCCTGCTGACACGTGAAAGTGCCTCGTCTCGTGTTGTGTTCATTCTTTCGAAGGCTACGTTTACATGAGGCCCGGAATGAGAACAAGGCGAAATGAAAATTTTGGTTTGAACCGGTTTGCGCGGGATTTTTCCTTGTGTTTCATTTCACCCCGAAAGCAACGGAACTATAAATACTGCGGTCTGCTTCTATGATGTCATCATTTCAGTTCTGATTAGACGAGATGAAGAGCGTAGAATTGCTAGCGCTTGTATCGTGCATGATGTCAGCTTATTTGGCTTTGCATCAATTGCACGCGCAATTAATAGGAGCATCTTTTACCATTAAACCATTTAAACTACAGCAAGTGCATGATGCATCTCATTTTGTGGAGTAGTTGACCTAATTTCGTTGAGTTGTACGTTATGAACAACAACGCTTAATTTACGTGCTGGTTCAAAACAATGACTAGGTTAGTTGAAGTTAAAAATTCAGTTTCAGAAGCCATTTCATCCATACCGGTAACCAGTTGCTTTACGAGAGTGAATTAACCTGTTGTCTGACTATCAACTCAAGGTGACAGTACTAGTCACTAAACACCTGACGTTGAAAATCTATAGCGCTTCATTTGTACACGCTCTAACCAAGATTTCCCTAAACCCTTACCAATAAACTACTACAGTGCACTTGCAGTCTACCCTCAAGCAGCCAGCAAAAGTGATGAACAGCTAGGTGTTAAGCGCAATCCCAATAAGCTTTTAATAGCTTACACTAGACTATGAACTTGCCTAGTAGTTACGCCACAGCATAATGTAGATAGCCTACGTCACCTCCTTCTTACTAGCCTACACACATTACTGCATCATGATAACTAGTAATAGTCTTTATATTGCTGACATACTTTCCTTTCGGATTACTTCCATGTTGCTTGCGTTCACACGCTTTACACACCCCCGAAACGAATTTTCATTTCTGTCCTGAAGACAGAAATGAAAATTTCTGTTTTTGTCCTTTCTGTCCTGAAGACAGAAATGAAAATCGGAAAAAAAGAGATTTCATTTCGGTGCGCTCGTGTGAACACTTCCATTGTTTGCAGACCTTATCGAAATGTGTTTTTTTCGTTTCGGGCGAAATGAAGTAGATGATTTCGGGGTGGGGGGCGCATTGCCTAGTTTCGCCCCTGCCCGCATCTAAATTATTAATTAAGTTTATCAGTTTATTTACCAAGTGATTGCATTATGCTGCTAACATCAGAAGAACTTGTTTTACTAAACTTGTTTTGTTTTTAGGTATATGGTTGCTCTGCAAGATGCAAAATATGGGCTGTAATTATTATCCATCAATACCGATATGTTGGTAGAATCAAACTGCACAAAACAAGCAAATTATCAGAACCAAATATGGCAAATTTTGAACAAATATCACAAGAATGCGGTAAAATTTGCAGGGGCTCCCACATTGAAACTCCTTCCGGAGTCGAATCCGGTACTCCGGTTTGTGAACATCTCTGGTTTGAGCTTCAGGAAGCATCCATATCGTTAAAGAGTCCGTTTTCCGTTATCCAAAGCACCATCCCGAAGACGTTAGTTAAAAAAATAGTTTACTCATAATTGCAATCATATGACATTGTTAAGTGTGTAGCAAAAATTCTTTAAAGGCTTTTCCAGAGCGTTTTTCGAAAAATGGAATGTGACGGTTTTTGCCCATTCCCGTGTCTTCCTACATTTGCAATTAAAAACACGCACACTTTTGATAACAAATATAATACTCGCTTTCTAAGTCCGAGATGTTAGTAATTCAACAGTAAAAGTGAAAAAGTTTAGTTAGTTGCGTACTTATTCTCTTATCACGAGAAAGCGACCAATGCGCTATACGAGCTCGCTTAGGAGTTGCCAGCCATCTGTCTACCACACCAAGATGGGGGAATCCCACTAAGTGCCTTTTCCAACGGCACAACAAGTAAACTTGCCGGCTTGTTCTCCACACTGTCCCTTCAATGCTGAACGTCAAGCAGGGAAGCTGTGAATACCAATTTTTAAAGTCATAGGTTTGACCCGACTCGGAATCAAACCCGCGTCTACAGCTCAACAGACAGACGCTCCATACCACTCGGCCATCTGAGCTGAAAAGAACAGTTAAAAATCTGCATTGAGCAGTTAGTAACAGCAAAAAGAACTTTGGTGACAGTTAGGCACTTTTCTTAAGTTTTCTACCACATATGTTGTTACCCTGCACCGCAACTTGCAGTAATTGAAAAACGTTTGAAATGGAATGGAACAAAATATCAAATTACCATGATCCTTTTTCAAACGCACGTGAAACTGATGAAGTTGTGAGGTGCAACTTGCAGGAAATGGGAGTACGGGTAGACTAGACTTGACTAAGTAATGGCTTTGCCGTTGTATGTGGTACCCGGTACTGGTAGGATAGTGTTTTAACGCATAATTTCTCTCCACTTCAGGGTCGTTCACGTAACCGAAGTCAGCTGCGATAGCAAAACTAGTACCGGTATTAACTCTAGGCCTACCCGGGTCTCATCTAGAGTAAGCTGTCCGCATCTTCTGTTGCATTGCGCAGACTGGTTATTCTAGATGCAGACGGCTTACCCTAGACGAGACCCAAATTATTTAACGTTTGTGGTACCAAGTAGTATGGCCCTGAAGTGGGAGAAGTTATGTGTAAACATTATTCGTAGCGGTAGCTTGTTTGTAGTATACCAGTATGGGGTGAACGAAAAAGTTACCGGTATTGAATGTTTTGCGGTTAGCGTTCATTGTTTTTGTTTAGGCAGAGCAGTTAATTTGCAGATAAGTTAGTTAACAGTATTTTTAGCAGACGACTGGGCAAGTGCCAGTATTTTCAGAGCTTGTTTGAATTTAGGCCTAGCTTCATCTTATAACAGGCGGATATATCACGAGCACGAGGATTGCTAGGAGCGCTAGTGAGTTATTAGTAGGGGTTAGGGCCTAAACCTGAACCAGGACTTACCGGTAATTCAAACAAGCCCGGTATTTTCAGTAATCAGTAGTTTAGACTCGGGGTTAGCAGGTTAGTGGCTTTTTACTACCCTGACACCAGTACCAGTATATCCTAACTGCTAATGTACCGGTACATTACCGTAGTCTATAATGTAGACTAGTCTAGTGCTGGTACTGGTAGATTTCTGGGGTCTCCTCTAGAATAAGTCGTCGCAGTGAGCAGTCATTATGTTACACGCTTGCTTCGCTTGGTCGGCATTCATTCGGCATTGCTCGCTTCGACGGCTTATTCTAGATTTGACCCAATTTTGCAGTTTTAGTTAAACATCTATACTATTTCTGCTGTAGGCTACTGTGTACTGGTATGGGCTAGAAGTAGAATTGGCCAGATGAACACAAAATTCGGAAATAGGCTGAACCAGTGATAGACCTAAACCAGTAGTCTACTTCTTGGCCTGCATCAAGTACTACACCATGTTGTACCGGTAATTTTGAATTACCAGTAATCAAGAATTATTTAGCAATGTGCACGCATTGTGAAAGGGAAGCAGGTTTTAACGTTTTGACTAAAATGTGCCGTGCAGTATTGCCAGTTTGCCTTCTGCATAGAGTGATAGACTTCAACAATGATGGTAGGGTAGCTTACCGTATCTGATTCATGGTGTCATTTTACAGTGTTTATGGATATGATCTGCGATAATAGTCTAATAATGCTTTTTAGAAATTTTGTCATGGATATACTGGTATTAAATTGATTAAGATACTCCTAAGCAGTTTACTTGAAGGAATAGTGTATGTAGTTAACTTTTACTGGATTGTCTAATTTAATTCAGTATGGGAAATGCTCATGCAGCAACATGGGGATGGGGCAAAAAGCCCTCTGCTCCAGATCCAAAAGAGTTAGTTGAAGAAGGTATGCGTTATACTTGCTTATTTGCAACTGCTTCATATTATTTTGGGAGTGAAGTGAACAATGGGCTGTTAGTGTACCATCGATCGTTAGTATACAATCAACCCTCTGCGGCTTTTTTCATTTCACATTCTTCTGAGGGTTAAGAGTTAACCCTAACCCTTAGCTGCCTGTCATCAGAAAAACAAGAAAAGTTGCAGATGATCAATTATGCACTGATATCTGATTGTTTGCTACATTTTGGTTTTGGTTGGGCAGTACAATTTTTTTCCAAGTCATAGTATCATACTTCACAGCTCATACTGGTAAAAGCCCATTAATTTTGTGCTTAAGTAAACTTTTTCACTGCAAATAAAAGTTGTCCAACTGATTTACCAACAGTTGCTTTGTGGTTATTGTTTTACCTGTTCATGTGTTATGTTGTGTCTTTTTCTTGCTATACTTGTGAGTGTGTCTGGGTTTGAACCCAACACCATAGTAGGGATCGACTGGGGCCCTGGCCCCAGCTGGGGATGCCACTTTTTGCTCCAGGGGGGTCATAAAAATTGACCTGGGCCGGGGATGAATTTCAAATTTATTTATATATTATACTGTATATTCTGGCGTGTAAGACGACCTATTAAGTGCAATAACCCACTCTTAAAAATTGGGGTGGTCTCGTACAACGAATACAAAAGTCATATCTTAATTTTTACATGAAGATTTTTTTATATATTTTATATGAAAAATGCGTTGGTGCGTAAAAATATAAACAGGCATGCGTTAAGCATTTTTGAGGTTTGTCATGCACTAATCAAAAGCTCAATGAAATGCGTGTACAATTACAAAAACAATTACGAAAGCATTACGTGACCTAAATTATTACGCAACACCATTGATGGGATTTACATGAGGAGTGAGGACGCAAGTAGCCTACTTAGCTATGTATTTTTGACACAATATAAAGCATTGAATAAACTCCGTCCCTGGCCCTACCAGAGCTCCGGCCCCGGCCGAAATTGTTGCCCTGGTCGTTCCCTACACTGTAGTGTCGAATTTCATAAATAAATAGAAATAATTCAAATGAAGATTGGAATTATTGCAAATTCAGAATAAAATAGTCTTGTGCATTTTTCTACAAAATAAATGGTAAGCTTTTGTTAGGTTGTCTAATTCCCTTGGAAGCCTTTATGCAATTGCAATATATGTTTTATGGTTTCTCATTTTCTTTAAGTTGGCTTATGGTACTAGCATTTGAATGCAGTTGATAAAAATAGCTTTGCATTAAGATGATTTTGCAATGGACATGGTTTGTTTACGTATTATATTAAGATTTTTAATGCAATTTTGTAGTTTTGGTTTACTCTTCTTAGATACAAAATTTATCCTAAAAACTATATCCTGTATATTGACTAATACAAATGCTTCAAAAAAATGGGTTCTGGATAGAAATAATTGCATGAATAAATATTCAAAAAATTAATTAAAATTAATACATTGTATCATTTTTTTACTGCCTAAATCTAAAACTAAATGTTTTTATTTTCAGTGAAATCTCCAGCAACTAATGTTCCTGCACAACCAACACCACCTCCTGCTAATACATTACCAGTTCCAGCGGCTCTTCCTGCAGTTATAAAAGATGTTGGAAAGGCAGCTGGAATGGGAACTTATGAGGAATTGCATAGACCTTGCAAAGGTCTGACTTTTGAGTTTTTTTTATGTTGTAGTAATTTTTATTTTGTATTTCATTGATAAAAGATTTCATTGCCTGAAAATGAGAACAATAATCTTGGAGTAGGTGTTTTTGCAGTATTGTAGGTAGCTACACTTTTTTCAATTGTTTTCTGTTTTGGTTACTCCTGGAACCAAGTAATAGGCAGTTAATAATTTCAATGTCACAGAGAAAAAGTTGCTGTAACTCATTTTTGCAATTCTTGCAACATTTTACTGGTAAATAAACAACACTTCAATGGCATTTCACACATTTTTGCGTGAGCAATATAATCTATTTTAAATCAACAGCTAAATGTATAGCTTCTGTGGTTTAAATGGTATCTATTCTGTGTACTGTATACTGACTTGCTAGAAACTGCAGTTATCTTTACAATTTCTTGAGATTTAAGAAGTACTTTTTTACAGAGATAGTATTGGTTCCATTTGAAGGCCTGCGATTTATGGTGAACAAAGGTCTTAGTTCGCACTTTCAAGTTGGTATTTTCTATTGCTATTCCCAAAGAACGAGTTGCTATGCTTTTACTAATTTCAGGTTCAGCACACATTGAGCTTGAATAATGAGAAATCTTCCTACAAATTTGCGTCTACTTTTGTTGGCTCAAAACAGCCATCACCTACTGAAGTAAGTTTCATATGATTACATTACTATGTACTTTGTGGGTATTGATTTCGTTACAGTTGAAAAAACCATGTGACTCTAATTTATCAATATCTTCAGGCCTTTCCAGTTATGACAGGCGAAATGAATAACGATGGAGATCTCCAAGCTCAGTTTATTCACCAAGTAACTGATTTTATGAAAGTCAAATGTATAGCTCAGGTTGGTAATTTTAAGATTACAGTATTGTGACCTCTTTGAGTGCTGATCAGTTCTAAAGTTTTTAGTTGCTTTACATTTTTTTGGAAAGTGTTAAGCCAATTATAAACCCAGTAGTATTGCAATGAATAATTTGTAGTTTATCAAATCTTATCTGGGTTGCGGTTAATGCCGCTAAAAGAAGTTTTAATGTCTAGGCGGTTTTTCTAAACAACCTTATTTTCAGCTGTTGAACCTAATAGTTTCCTGTGTGTACGATAATGCTACAATGTGCGTCCTCATATGAGCTGTTTTGGTGCTTAAGTATTGCTTTGGCGTCGGTTGTACCTGTAAACTGTTTTTATATTTACAGACTGCACAATCAAAATTACAGTCTGTTCAAATGGGAACTGATATTTCAATAAGAGATGCATCTATTTCACTTGTAACTGTTGATCCCAATTTATTCAATGGAACGGGTATGATTTAGTCCGTTTTTCTTGCATTTCGTAACAGTTACGATGGCAGTTGCTGTGCATTTATATTTTTGAGGGAAAGATAAGGCTTACTTTGCGTGGACATTTTGTCTAAATTTTTCACTACCAGCTAGGTCAGGGGTTCTTAACCTTTTTTGTCTCGTTTACCCCTTGCCGAAATAAAAAAAAGTATAATTTACCCCCAGTGTACCACTACTGCTTTTTCAATACTGAAAATTGAAGTTTTCCTTGGTCTTTGATGCAGAAAATTTTCCCCCTTGATAGGTAAAATTTACCCCCGGTTAAGAACCTCTGAGCTAGGTTAATGGTTCTTTAACTTTTTCTTGTCGCGACGCACTCTCAGAGAATTTTTAATCTCGCGACGCACTGGTGTAGATGCAAAATTTTTTGTGTTTAAAGTTTGGCGCATTGTAACTGCAAGATTTTTTGTCACAACGACTACTCCGTTACTTTTTCTTGATTTTACGGACTTCGTAGAATATCATACAATGGTGTTTTACTTTGCAGTCGTTGCAAGGACACCGTCACTTAAGTTTTTGTTATCGCTTGATCAAGCAGCGAGCCCAGTCCTTCAACTGCTAAGTAAAAACTCAAACCACTAACTTAATTGCAAGCTATGAGGCCTCTGCTTGTAACAAAATCTTCCAGAGAATCGTCATCTTCGAACGATAAAAGCGTATGGGTCTGTAGTTACTTAGCATTTTCCGTTATTGTCAAGTGGTGCCTGCGCTGGAAGACGATCTATAAACTCAAGGTCACAACTGGTTATCAAAACCTTACATGCTTAATTTGATATCCGATTACAAGGCCCTCGCTTTTCTAGAGCATTCTAAAAAAATTCAAATCAAATCTTTCTTGTACTCAAGGTAATGCGTCGAAGCGTGTAACGAATGGCGGGACTCATCTGCGCGGCTTAGCACATGGGCAACACAGTACGAAGAAACGTCGCAGCGGTGGTGATCCGTTGGCGGCACTGTCTTGTGTGCGATTTGACCGGCTTGGAAGTCGAAACATTACCTCCCACACCAAAAGCGATGTCATTACCGCTATACCAACCAGCGGGTTATTGAACAAAAATATATAGCTGCATCAAATGCACTGAAAATTAAATTATTACTGTATAACAATAGGGTTATAGCGCATAAAATATGCGTTACTGTTGAGTTGAAAACAGAATGTTTTGAAGAAAGCAAAAAGTTGTGAACTTTTGCGAAATCAGTTGAAGCCGTTCATTCTTGCGAAAAATGAAACAAAATTGTGATTAAAATTTAGTTCCATCGTGTAATCCAAATTATTTTAAGACGTCCCTTAAAAGAGGGGTCGGCAAACTTTTTCGCGTGGCAGACCGGTTTAAGTCGTAAAATTTTTCACGGACCGGCCTTAAAATAAACGTAAATATTCAGCAATTAAATTTTATTTCAGCTCATATTACAATAGTGATTCAGTTATCCTGTCCACATGTATGTCTATTTTATGTGGATTTGTTGCTGTAGGCTTCTTTCGTCACAATTAAATTTTTGATGTCATAATTTAAAAAAGTGCTTATGACATTAAGCCCATAGCAACAAGCCCACATCAATGTGGGCCTAAAGCCCACATAAATTTACATGTGGACAGGGTAAATGAGAACCATGAGCTTGTTTTGCAGCAACCAGACTCTCCCACATTAAAATGATGGGATTCAACGATACCCGCAATGTGTCCTTTAACGTTTTTTAATGTTTTAGGTCCCTCGTCATCGACGGTAGAGTCTTGAGATGGTGCTTACCTATTTCCAAAAATTCTCGGCAACGGTGTTTGTTTGTCACTCATTATTATTATCAGACTAAGAATATCTATGTTCACACTTTCAAACTGTAATATTTTAGGTTATAAGTTTCAGTAGGAATAATTTTTTTAAATTCTGACTTCAATTTGCTGTAATATTTCTGATGTTATTTTCTTATCTTCCTCATCAAGCTAACACAACAAAGCCATGGCAATTACTGCTACCTACATCACACACATAACAAAGATATTAATTAGATTTATTGCCCTTTTGTCTTGTGTCATAATATGCAATAACGCTTGAGTAAACACCGTTCAAAGCCGACATTAAAAAACACTTTGAGGTCAGCACCATCTCAAGAGTCTGACGTCGATGACGAGGGACCTTCAACATCAAAAAACGTTAAGGCACACATTGCGACTATTGTTGAGTCCCATCATTCCAAGATGGGAGAGTCTGGTTGCTGTAAAACAAGCTCATGGTTCCCATTTACCCTGTCCGCATGTCCAATACCCAAAGTGTAAAAATCAAGCAGTCAAATCTAACAAAACGTCCGAAAGCAATTGGGTCTTAAAATCTACTATAGTAACAAAAATGTTTCAAAGCATATAATCTGGAAAAGTACGCGACCCGGTACCAAACCTCTCGCGAACCGGCATCGGGCCGCGGCCTGGTGTTTGCCGACCTTTGCCTTAAAAATTAAAACGACGCACCAGGGCGTCGCGACGTACAGTTGGGAACCACTGAACTCTGTAAAAAGAGTCATAATCGTGCTCTACTTAAGAGCGTTAGCAGTAATTTCCTTGCGTTGGAATGGCTGTGAAATTAATGTTTGGTTCTGTTTGATTTAGAAGGGATCTTAGTGAAAAGCAAGTAGCCCAAGCCAATGGAACTGTTTCAGCAAGATCTGTTTTGATTAAAATTGAGAATACCGGTGTATAATTGTATATATATACTGATTTATTTTTACGCTAATGAAATCTGGTGATGACTTTACTAAAGTGATTATTCAACATTTTTTAAAAGTCGGTTTTACTGGTTTGCATTCGATGTGGTGAGGCCTGTTGTACACGATCGTTTTTTGGACTGTGTCATGTGTAGTGTCTGAATTTTTGGTGTTGTACTAAGTAGTTATTAGCATTTGATCTCTGCTTTCATCTCATCTTCTGCACAGGAATGATAATTGCTCACTATCTTCAAGCTATTACACCCAAGTTAGCGATAGGAACGGAATTGCTTTATCAGCGAGGTCCCGCGAGGCAGCAAGCAATTATAACGTATGCTGGAAAATATTACAGTAAGTTATCGTCAGTATCGTATTTAAGAGGTGGAAGCATTGTGCCGTGGCTGCCTCCCTTTTGACTTCGCCTTTTAGTAGAAAAACAAATGTTGAGAAGGGACTGAAATATGCCAGACTGTTTTAGATGGCTTTTGTGATTTATGCCTCGCCTCTTTTTTAATTTTGTCGCTTTGCCATTGTAACATAAATAGAGGTTGCGTTATTTGAGCTAGGTTCTTGTTCTACCTTACTTCATCAGCTTGTGTGTACCTGTGATGTTTTAACGCTGTTATATCTTTTGAACAAAATATGCATCATACATCTTTTAAAAGCACATCTCTTCTGTCAATCCTGGGCCAGCAGCCGTACAACTGCAATCGTTTCATGCAAGCTTGCTTACATTACCGTTATTGTGGCAATAATATACCGTCAAATATCGTCTATAGTGCTGAAACTACGCTAGTTGAATTTTCTAATGTATTTTACTTTAATTGCAGCTAAAGATTGGCAAATTGCTGGTACTTGGGCTGCTGGAGGAGTTCATGCCAGCTTTTGGCGAAGAGCCAACGAGAATGTTCATGTCGGAGTCGAATTAGAAGCATCTTTACGTACATTAGAGAGTGTAACAACCTTAGCTTATCAATTTGATTTGCCGAAAATGAATCTTTTGTTTAAAGGTGAGTTGAAGTTTACGTACGTTTGTTGTTTTAATCGCGGCGTAAGGACTTAATTTGATCTATTTTGATGATGTTGATGTTTTTACCGAACATTCCCCTGATTCATCAGCCAAAACTCGATCGAAAACTCTGTTCAACCCCTCCCGTAATGATTGCTCGGAAGAGTCAAGAATGATGTTTCCAGATTGCGAAAGTAAAAACTATCATTCTGATTTATGTTTTTACTTAACGCTTGAAATTAAGACTAGCCCCAACATAACTTGGTACCAACATGATTATTTTTTTTTAGCAATGGTGAATTCGGATTGGACTATTGGGAGTTTTTTTGAGAAGAAGCTCATGCCGTTACCAATATCACTACAATTGACAGGAAGCTACAATATTAAAAAGGACAAAGTGTCTTGTGGCATCGGTGCTGTGTTGGGCTAATATGTTACAGACAATTGTTTGCAGTTCTTTTAGATTTCCGGTCCGGAGTTTTCATATTTATGGAATTGATATTAAGAAAATTTGAGCCTACTTCTCTCAAGATGGCTTATTTAATAACGCGCGACAGCGCATGCATTGTGTTTGACAAAACCGAAATGACTTGTCAACCTATCCCCCCATTGTTTTATTTTTGTTGTGCTTAAATTAATCCTTTCCTGCTAATAAAATAGACAATTTTTAAGAAATTGTGTTGACTAGATATTGGAGTCCAAACTTTTCCAATCCTTGCTACAAATTTAAAAACTAGCAATTTGTTGGACCAGCTAGACGAATGGGACTGAATGTTTGCTCTGTAAGATCTATCATATTTCCATAAAAACAAATAGGCTTGATTCAGGGAAATCAAATTTTCATTACCGGTATACTTGCGGTATTACGCCGAACTTGCTAAAGCGTGTAACGAATGGCGGGGCCCATCTCTGCAGCAAAGCCCTCTGGCAACACTGAAACGTCGCAGCGGTGGCGATCGTGGACAGCAGTGTCCCATTTGATCGACCCGAGAATTGAACTCCAGTTCTTCCCACGGATAGCGATATCTAAAACCACTTTGCCGACCGGCCGGTTGATTTAGCAAAATTTACTTTTTAATATTTTAAATCGAGCTTTCAGCGGCTTTTGTACTTAAATTCCAACTTTGGCCCCCCTAAGTCGACTGCTCTGCATTAGTCCTATTCCTGCCGAGCTTTTTTGTAGCCGATTTGGATAATAGTAGAGTCGCTAAGTGCAGAAAAAGGGTGGGATTGTGCACTTTTTGATAAAAGCACCAAATTTTCAGGATAGGTAGCATTGAGCATAAAGTTCATTTTTAGAGGTGGAGGCACTTCAAATTTTGCCTCTGGGGACAAGGAGAGGCTAAAAATATATGGAACTTAGCGCCCCTAGCGGTCAAACGTGAATTTTCCGTTTATCGATGTTGATTGCATTGATGTGAGACTTTGCACTAATCCACACCACGATTGAAGCAATTTTACGGCATTTGTGTGTGTTTGAAAGTCGTGACGTCATTGTAGGATAATTTGTTTGATTTTTTGCTTCCAGTGGAAGGTCATCTAGGAACACAAGTACACGGTACTGTGACAGACACTTCATTGTTATGCCATACACCTCAATTGTAATTACGTCATTGATGACGTCATAAACAATTATGACATCATTATTGCCTAATAAAAGTCAAACACAGCTTGCCAGCACCACATCCACTACTGCAGCTCTGTCGGTGTCACAACTTGTGGTGTTCAATTCCGTAAAACAACTCCGTACCTCCCAACCATCAGCAAATTTCCGACACGAACTTGATCGCGAAACTCCATCGCCATGTTATCTGGGATTGAAAGTTCATGCAGTAACGCGTAGTAAAACACTGGTTAACATTTTAAATAATCTTGGATTGTGCGGATCATATGACCGTGTACTCCAAATTCAGTCGAACATTTCCAATAGAATTTGCAAGCGCTATGAGGAGGAGAGGGTTGTCTGCCCACCGAATTTGCGTCGTGATCTGTTCACGATTGCAGCAGTTAACAATATTGACCACATACCAACTTCTGCAACAGCAAAGGATTATTTTCACGGAACTGCTGTATCACTCATGCATCACTAAACAAATACGTTCTCTGGCATTGATCGAAATTGGGATATTGTTAATTTAACGCCACCATCTACCCGAACAATCAATGTTTTGCCTTCAACGTACACTACCATTCTACCAGCAACCATTAAAACAAAACAGTTTACTGTGCCTCCATTCGAAGGGCCAGTGACGCCGACTATATTAACCAGAGCTTTTAATGCAGTTGCGAATGAGCGTAAATGGCTAGACACCGTTTCGAATGCTGTTAAGAAAGGAAGTTTAGGCAAGAACGAATGGGTACCATGGCCTGCGTATCATGCAAGTATTCAAACAACGGAGATCCCACCCGCTGCCATTATAACCTTGTTACCTCTATTTGTGGAAAATACACACTTAGTTGCAATGATAAAACATTCTATAGATGTTGTCAAAAGTTGCAGTGGATTATTTAAATCCAAGATAGGTTCCTGTACTTGCTGCAGACCAGCCGCTTTTTACACTCGAAAAGCGGATCCAATGGACATGGCCTGCTACTTACGGAGAAGACCAGTTTGTGATCATGTTTGGAGGTCTGCATATTGAAATGGCAGTATTAAAGATGAGTGCCGTATTAATCTAGTATGATGTTTCCGATTCGGTAGATTTTTGAAGTGAAACTCACCTTATTTTCATTACAGATGCTCGGAAACTGGCTGAAAGACAGTGGATGGACCTGTGTTCTTACGCAAGGGGATATTGCTAGTTCGGGAACAGCAGATACGTTCATTAATGCCATCCATGGGACTAAAAAACGACATACCCACGAAATTACTGCTGCATCTTTATACATACCTCTACAGCGAGCCTATGATGTCTTTTCCACATATGCTACTTCTAACCAAGATAAAGTTGCTTTGTCCTCAAGAATGGTGTTCAAAGAGAGCGAATGAATGTGTTCAATTTGATTACTGAACAAAGACATTGTCATAGGAGATTCTTCTATTGGTGTTTGTTCGGTCGATCCGTGAGAGCAATTTCGACATGTACGTTGAGTCTTTGACAGAATATTGTTCCATGTTTTTTTGCGCTGGATCATACACATTACTCCAGATGGTTGTCGGTACATATCCGCGACATGATGATGCTATCAGAGTAGCACCCAAGCGTTTTTGCAGAATTTAAAGTCGGAAATTTTGTCATTAACAAAACTGGCCTCAAATTTTCCGCAATGGCGATAGACCAGTGTCGTGAACAAAACAATGCACGTCTTAAAAGATCTAGAGGAGCAATTGGCTTGATGAGACACCTTGGAGGTCTCAGACGATGGACTGTGGCAGGACCAGAAATTGTTCGCATAATAGAGGAGTTTGAAGGTGGTAAAGATCAAAGTGAAGGGAAGCGGCATCATGGAGCGTAGCCTGGATTACAACGGAAATTCGTGAAGTCATGTCCTTAGTAACTACATAGATGGAATGGACAACCCCTTCCTTGAAGATGGCCATGACCTTCTAGACCTTGACACAAGAAACATCTTGCATGCGTCTGTGGTAGATAGCATAATACACTTTGAAAGTCTTGGGTTGGAACAACACAGGAAGTTTGTGAAAGAAAGATTTTAAAATTTATAGAAACCTGTGACTGAAAGGTTGCCCAAAAACAACTTGCCTTTATTTAGTAGTGCCTCTGCAAGTTCTTCTTCCAAAAAAAAGGTACAGCTTGTTGCTTCTAAGAAACATCGCGACCTTTTTTCTACGCTGTACAGTGTACGTTGCATGCCTAGTGATGTAAAAAAACAGTTTTTTTTGCATTTGTTTTTTTACCTCGTTTTTTTTGTTTTTCTTATGTTTTTTTTTTATTCATTTCTTCTTGAAAAATTAAAACAAGTTTGTTTTTAATATCAAGCTTAGCAAGCAGCATTAAATCGTGTTGACACATTGAACATGACTGTAGGTCGTATAGTGATATTGCTTTATTATAGTTTGTGGAGTAGTGCGTATCTAGCTTAAAGCTTACCATCTGGGCCTATTTTGGGATTTGCACAGTTCTGCCGTACTAAATTTTGAGTTTCCCAAAGTATAACCCAACCACAACGTTGTGTTATTGAACGTTAGATCATGTTAAATTAGGGTTTAGGCCTTCATTTGACCTACTTAACTTGCTTGCGCTTTGGGCTATGGAAGAGTTGGGTTAGGAACAAAAACAACATATGTAAACTAGGCCGGAGCCTATCTTCTCTGCAAAAACTGGAAAAAATACAGACACTCATTAGATGAACGGGGAAATACAGTGCATTAATGTGTACTATCGACCTTCGCTTATCCACAATTTTGATAATTTACCGGTATCTATTGCGATTATTCTTTTTTCTTATTCTGTGCATTGTGAAATTGAAACTGGTAACACATTTCTGGTAATCGGTAACAACAAGCATGCAATCCATGATGGATTTAGGGGGCGGAAAGATCGCTCCTTGTACTCCCCATTAGATCCATCACTACAAGAAAACCTAACAATACACATCATGGCGGCCAATACTCATATTTAGTTTAGAATCGGACTCGAATTTGATTTCAAATTAAGTTCGTTTTTAAAAAAAAACAATGTTTTTTTTAGCTATGTTTTTTTGTAAAAAAAACACGTTTTTTTTGAAAAAAACGAAGGCAAAAAAAAACGATTTACATCACTATGCATGCCAAACCAGAAATGGAGACGTCGACCAATATTTTTTCTCACGAGAACCTAGCAGCTCCACCTGCTCTTTCACATGGAGATGGTTTACGAGCGGGCACCAAGTCTGATTTGCTGCAATGCTTCGAAGTTTTTGAAGCATCGCAGCAACAGCAAAAGCTAACTCCTAAGGTCGATGCAATTCTTCTTGATGGTGCGGCCGTTGTGCAAATGCTCAATCCCGGTACGTTTCAAGATTATACAGACTCCGTGTTTGGAAGATTCGTATCTTCACAAACTGCGCAAGCTAGCCGTGTTGATGTGGTCTGGGATGCCTACTTACCCGGCAGTGTAGAAGCAACAACTAGAAAGAATCGAGGAGAAGGTGTCCGCGGACGAGTGCCCCCTTCAAATACTATACCGAAAAACTGCAAAGGCTTTCTCCGTGATGATAACAATAAAACAGAGTTATTTACATTTCTTGCTCAGCAGGTTATCGATATTACTGTTGAAGAAAGCAAGGTTGTTTACGCAACTTCAGAACAAAATGTTCTGTGCTCATCGTGTGAAACAGACCTTAGCAATGTCTCACCATGCTCGCAAGAGGAGGCCGATGCACGCTTCATACTCCACGCGGCAGATACAGGGAAAAAGCAAGATACCTATTCGCACAGTAGATACAGATGTTGTTGTGTTAGCAGTAAGTTTCTTTAGTCGGATGAATCTTGAAGAGATGTGGATTGCTTTCGGCATTGTAAAGAACTTTCGCTTCATAGCCATTCACGAAATAGTTTCTTCACTATCTGCAACTACGTTCTCTGGCCTGTTGGCATTCCATGCATTTACAGGATGCGACACCGTGTCTTCCTTCATTAGAAGAGGAAAGTAAACGGCGTGGGAAACTTGAAAAGTTTTTCCCGAGGTCACTGATACATTTTTCGAGATGACAAATGTACAGACAAGCGAAATGTCAATTCTTCTGCTGGAACGCTTCATAATCCTGATGTATGACAAAACCAGTGAATGTTGAGGCAAGAAAGAAAATCTTCATTCATAAGTCAAGAAGTCTGGAAAACGTACCGCCAATAAAAGCAGCATTGGAACAACATATCAAACGTGCCAGTCTTCAAGCACATTGCTGGAGCCAAGCCGTGGTCAAAAATCCTCGATTGCCAGGTCCTTCGGACTGGGGATGGGTCCATAAAATGGGAGAATGGCAGCAGATATGAACAACCTTAGCTGAAGATGCTAAATCCTGCTGTGAACTTATTTGTTGCAAGTTCAAAAAAAGCTGTACTGGACGTTGCACATGTGTATCTGCCGGTTTGAAATGCACTGCTTTGTGTTTATGTTCAGGAGATTGCACCAGTTAAGTACACTATCTAAATTTTGCAGAACGCCAATTCAGTTTACGCTTCCACAACTCATAGCAGCTTTAGTCAGGTGTCAGCTTCCGAGTTCGTAGGCTATAATACTTCAAATGCGAGATTTGCGTTTACTTTTATTAATAGGCTATTTATCTTTTCCAACTTCGGCATTTAGATCACAATGCGTGGATGATAATTAATTAATAATCAAACCATATCACTCTGTGTGAAAACACGAAAATGAAGTATAATCGCAACGTGAAAATGCAGTTTTAGATTTGGGTAGTTTCGATCAATTTCAAATGCACGTTCAGCGAAGTATCAGCTTTTTCTCTAATTTTTGACTTGATGCGAAATTACGTTTCGTTTTTGTTTATTTGGCGTTTCGTGTTTCGTTGTTAATTAGTGATTGTGCTGCAAATATCCTAAAAATGACTTGTTTCATCTTCGAAAGCATACAACAATTTCTAATTTCTTTCATTTCCAATTAGAATAGAAGAGGTGTTCCAGCACGGCGTTGCTATAAATTTAAAGCAAGTTTAACTTCAGTGGGTTTCGATCTTACACTTTTATATCATTCGACTTCACTCTACACAGGCAATTAGTTTGTTAAGTTTTCATCGAAGACGCCGAATGCACTGCGACGCGGTGTAATTTCGCAACTTCGTTTGCGTTTTAAACCTTTGGCAGCAAGTCACTAATTGAACAGGTACACCGGTTGTTGGGATCAGCAACGATTTGGTACCTAATTACACGTGCACTTCGTTAACTGAATCAGTCTTGATTTGTATGAGTTGATGAAAAGACGTTGTTTTTAAGTTGAGTTCCGTTACAGTTTGATTTTATTGGAAGTTTTATATCGGAGTCAACCTCGGTGAATTTTTGCTAGTTATCCCTATTTTATGCATTAAATCTGGTAATATTTTATTTTCAAGAAGTGATTCATTTGATTTGAGGGAAAGCTAGTGAAGGCTTTGGAGTTCCCCCTGAGCAACGATTTCTTTTTGTGTGACGAAGCTCGATTCTACCCGCGATAACACCAGTCACGGACGTAAGCGCGGTTTCGTAACGAGAGGTAACCAACATTCTAGTTGAGTTTGTTACATGCAGTAGCATGTGAGGAGAGTGGTCGGTTCTACTACCTCCCAGTTCAATATCACTAAGGACTACGGCGAAGTTCCGCCTATATATATTTATTGCGTCATCTCTGAGTGACGTAATAATAGTTGTGCAGCACGAAACCATAGCAACTGTAACAAAATCATTCACATGCATTCTCGGAAAGTAGCATTATCATTTCTTAAGTACATACAATGGAAATCCTAATTTTTTATAATACTGCATAATTAGGCAATAATGATGTCATAATTGTTTATGACGTCATCAATGACGTAATTACAATTGAGATGTATGGTATAACAATGAAGTGTCAGTCACAATACCGTGTACTTGTGTTCTTAAATGAGCTTCTACTGGAAGAAAAAATCAAACAAATTATCCTACAATGACGTCACGAATTTCAAACACACACAAATGCCGTAAAATTGCTTCAATCGTGGTGTGGATTAGTGCAAAGTCTCACATTCATTCAATAAACAGAAAATTCACGTTTGACCGCTAGGGGCACTAAGTTCCATATATTTTTAGCCTCTTCGGGCCCTCAGAGGAAAATTTGAAGTGCCTCCACCTCTAGAAATGAACTTTATGCTCAATGTTACCTATCCTGAAAATTTGGTGCTTTCATCAAAAAGTGCACACTCCTTGTGCTTAGCGACTCTACTATAAGATGCTACGGCGTTTGCGTGCTTGCCTCACGCGGGCAATAATGCATTACTATTACTATCATATCTCTAGGTCTACTTGCACGATTCTTTTCAGGCAGTAACAAAACAGCTAAAAGTAATTCCAAAAACCCAAAAAGAAGATATAGTACCGGTACCAATTAACAAGAATACAAGAACTGTCTCTTAAAACGTGCTCTCGTGCCATGTAAGGATAAAAATTACAGAAATTAGTACTAGTAGCCTTCCGATAAGCTCCTCTTTGAAATTATAAGAATGCGCGTAGTCTTGTGTTAAACCTACCGGTACCGAACAAAAAAAAAAGCGAACTATGATGTTTTGTCGGTAGCGTGGTCGAGTGGTTCGGAGTGTCGTTTTTACGACGACCATGATCGCAAGGTTGATAGCTCAACTCTCACCCAAGTCTCGTTGTTGCGTCCTTGGATAAGCCGCTTCACGACAACTATTTCTGCTTGGTGAGATCTAACAATAGCAAATTGAAGAAGTCAGAAGCTAAACTCAGGCGGAAAACCTGGAAATAAGGGTAACTCCTTAGCGAGTCTGGATTTGTCTTATGCATAGAGCCCCCGTCGCTTTCTCGTAACAGGAGGATAAAAATGAAATCATTATCAATAATTATGTTCTAATCTTTGTTCCACATATTGCAACTATTACCTCGTAGGCCTGTAATCCTCTTTTTGCAGTCTTTTCCTCGGACTCTTTGTGTTATCATAAAACAGTCAAAGACTCAAAACTTAGCACGAACAGCAGTAGCCGACAGCACCCATTTGCTTTACGGTTTTGACATTAAGAAACTGTCAATTGATAATGCTATTAAAATGATTGATTGATTTGGTTGATTTCTTCATTTTTCTCTTCCTATCACGGTAAAGCGGGGGAGACGCTACGCGTAGGACGAATCCAGGCGCGCTTAGGAGTTGCCTTTCTTTCCAAGTTTTCCGGTAGAATTTTCTTTTGACTTCTTTAATTTGGTGCTTGCCAGATTCCACCAAGCAGAGATAATCATCGTGAAGCATCTTATCGAAAGACGCAACAACGAGACTAGGTTGGGAGTTGAACCATTGACCTTGCGATCATGGTCGTCGTAAAAACGACGCTCCGAACCACTGCGCCACGCTGCCGGCAACGCTGAAATGAGATATGAATTGTTTTGCTATAGACCAATGTGGAGTACTTTCTACCGTAAAAGAAGAATTAATAAAGAATTTTTTGGAGGGGTGGTGTCTTTTTGTAGAATTGTGCGGATCTGTAACTGTGTAGAATATGAACGCAGAACACTGGGAAAGAATGCGTTTGCAACACCAAAGGGGATCCTTTAATAAAGTGCGGAGTAAATTTTGATGACGTCATGAGTTTCCACAACGAAATGACGCTGTAGGAAATTCCTCTTTCTGCACAGTGTAATCGACTACGTAAGACTTATTTCAGTGTGTAATTTAGAGTTAGACGTAATAGTCGTCCATAGATATGATTAGCCAAGGTAAAGACTTTGCTTCATATATTTTAATGACCAACTGGTCAAGAATCATTGAGTTGTAAAAGTACAGGTAGTCCTTAGGAAAATTACTGTAAAAGTACTGTACTTAGTTAGTACTTAGTTGTAAAAGTACTGTACTTAGTTGTAAAAGTACTGTAAGCACTGACCCAATTTGTGGCGAATTTACCATAGTGAAGCACATGTGTCGCTGAAATTTTTATTTTATTCACTGTATTTCGTGTCTGATCATAATTATATCTGGCTTAGTAAATTAAAGCCACCTTTTTGAGCAAAGTTTTTCGCTCGGTTTTGACTAGTCTACCAGTATTTCCAGCCTCTCAAGTGCTTATTGCATAAATTTCAAATTATTTTGGACGTTTGGTCTATTTGCATAATTGCAATCGCAAGTGGGTTACATTTCGAGAGACCAAGAACAGTCCTAAAACCCCACACTAGATCCGAAAACCCCACAAATTGTAAACTTCCTTCTCCTATTTCAGTATTTCAAATTATTTTCAAATTAGGCTATATTGAACAGAAAATTCAACGGTAATTGAGGGAGACTGCGAAGTGAGCTTGCGCTCTTCGAGTCAGCAGCCACCCGTTAAATATGTCAAATGCGATCGGCTCCAGCCGCGAATCGAACCCGTCACGTAGGATCTGTCACCTGCGCGCAGTACCGCTAGGCCATGTCGCTGACAAATTGTTGCTTTGTTTTTGCTTTTCAAGTTGTTTTGGCAGGCAAGTATTTGTTGCTTTTCAAGTTGTTTTGGCAGGTCAGTAGACTAGACTAGACCACTGGCCGGCGAATAGCCTATTTAGCTAAAAATATGTTTGCACCAATTTTTAGTTTAAAACTTAAACATAAGATTCATCCTCGGACTGTGACTGTGGGGAGATATGATGGGCTTCACCCTTGCCTTACATGTGGAACAACTGCTTCTAAGGTGAGTTTCATTCTTGGATTGATTGATGGAGGTAATCTGGTAATGTTGTGTAGTGGCTGTTCTGACTCTTAATTGATAAATCAAATGGTCTTTGTAATCAATTTTGGCTGCTTGTGTGAAAATGTGGACATAAATTATTAGATGTTGATAATCTAGTTTTACATCATCATTTTTGAAGCTACCGGTACCTTATTCATTTATATTCTTAGAATAGGCTATGCAACTCTAGGTTGAATGGTATTATAGGCTACGTATAGTTTTATTTCATTTAGTTTGCTTAAGAAAAAACAATATTTTATTAAAAGAGATTATCATTTAAACCATTCTTTTACAGTTTAGGGCATAATAACTTTATATACCGCAATTTACAGTTTACATTATCAAGCCAATAAATAGGATTTTGATGCATTGCTTTTCGCAAAAATCTAATAACACATACATTGGTTAACAATGTAAGTTGTAATCATATAACCTCTTCAGGTTCTTATTCATAACCCTCACAAACCAGCTATTGCTGGGGGTAGAGTTTCTGTTCAAGATTCTGATGTAAGTTTATTGAATGTCAATCAATCAGTCACAGCCCTCTGTGCTGGAAGATTAGATCCATCAATTGATCGGGATGTTCTCTGTATTGGAACTCAAACAAATCTGCTGGTGTATGATGTGCACGATAATAAAGATTTGTTTTACAAAGAGGTAATATTACTAATTTCTAACAACTAGGCTTTTTCATTGCTGCTCTTGTGATAAACTTGAGACAGATACAATTCGTAGCTTTTACTTTTTCCACATTGGTCCTGTAATTATTTTAACAATAGTTACTATCTTTCTCACTTCTTGTTGTTTACAAAATATTTTTAGTTATTTACTGTAAAATGCAGCATTGCTAATGGTGGGAAGAACGTGAACATTTACTGTAACCTTCAGAAAACCGAGAAAAGTTGCAGAGTGTATTATCTTTTTAACTTTACATAAAACGAACTTAATTTTATGAGGTTATGAATTTATTTCTATGTAAGAACTGTTTCTGAGTTACGTGTGGTGTTGATGATTGCATGAGGTATTATGGTAACGTCTAAGCATGTTGGATATAGGTTCCAGATGGCGTGAACAGTATTGTCATTGGTAAAGTTGCCAACGTGGACTGTCCACTTGTGATAGCTGGAGGGAACTGTACTTTGATTGGTTTTGATGCAAAAGGAGAAGATAGATTTTGGACAGTATGTGATTAGTGTATCAAATCTTCATTATATCTGTTGTATTAAGCCAAAGTGTGTTACGAGTGTCGGTACCTGTCTTTCTTTGGTTTAGCACTTAGGCGACACTGCTCAGAAGAAGTATTGCAGTGGTGTTGAGCTGTTGGCAACAAGTGTGTCCAATTTGACCAGCTCTGCTATTGAACCCCACACCTCCTGCATCTTCAGTGATATCCTTAATCACTGCTCCAATCTGTCGGTATGATTAGTGTGTTTGGTTTAAAATTAATGTGGTTGTCTTTTCATGATTTCTATGAATATTTTTGTTATGGGTCTTGTATATATGTCATCAGGATTTTTATGCATAACTTATAGTGCGTTCAATTTTAACGCATCCTTACTGATAGGATAATGAGAAAACTGTTATGTATGTTACTGATGATTGCAATTTATAAATAAAGCTTTGAAAAAGAACAATTTCAATTAGCACTTGTTTAATCAACAGCTCAGATGGCCGAGTGGTGAGAGCGTCTGCCTCGAAAGCAGTAGACTTGGGTTTAATTCCGAGTCGGGTCAAACCAGTGACTTTAAAATTGGTATTCACTGCTTCCCTGCTTGACGCTCAGCATTAAAGGGACAGTGTGAAAAACAAGCCGGCAAGTTTACTTGTTGTGCCGTTGGGAAAGGCACTTAGCGGGATTCCCCCATCTTGGTGTGGTAGACAGATGGCTGGCAACTCCTAAGCGAGCTCGTATGGCGCATTGATCGCTTTCTCGTGATAGGAGGATAAATATGCAACTAAATACAAAATGATTTTTATATGCAGGTCACTGGCGACATCGTGTGTTCACTTGCTTTAGCGGATTTCACCAATAATGGAGAGAATGAGGTAATTAGTGGGTTATTCTTAAAAAATACTTCACACCTTTGTCACAATTCCAAACATCATTGTATCTTTTTTGATCAGCTTATTTTAATACAGTTGTTATTTCTTCATGTATCCTTCTTGCAAACGGAGTCAATTCTTTGGTTCTGCAATTTCACTAAAACTTACTTAACAACCAAAAATGGTAATGTGAATAATCCCCAGCATTAACAAAAATTAATTTTTAGTTAATTGTTGGGTCTGAAGATTTTGAAATACGAGCTTTCCAGTACGATGAAATCATCTCAGAAATGACTGAAACTGAAGTAAGTTGATATTCTATAAATTATACCATTTTGTAAGTAAAAAGTGCAACGGCATCTTTTAACAACTTACAGTTATTTAAAAGTCAAGCATCGTAACAGCAATTGCCGGTTCTTTCTCTGTTGGCTCACGTTTGTTTGTTATGTAGACCTGTTTCTAATCAAAATCAAATCTTCATTATACTCGTGTTATTACGCTGAAGCGAATAACCACTGACAGTGGCCGTCTCCGCTGCTTAGCAACACAGCTCCGAAAAAAAACATCGCAGCGGTGGCGAGCCGTTGGCGACGCTGTGTTCGATTTGACCAACCCTTGAATCGAACCCCAGACTTCCCGCACCGATAGCAATGTCTTAACAACTGAGCTAACGGCCGGTTTTGTGTTTTGTTGCGAATTTCTAAAGCTGTTTTTGCACTTGACTTTTAAACGCAGCATTTTCTGGAAAAAGACCTGTATGAACTAATGAAGACCTGTATGAACATAGAATTTTTATTACTACACTAAAGCCACACACGCTGATTTAAATTGAGTTGACAAATGGCTCACGTATCACTGGCTGTGATTTTATATTTTTGTTAATACAATAATATTAGCGACAGCTGAATCGTTCATACAATTATATAAGCGAGTTTTACGGTGTGACGATTGGTAGAAAAAGAGATGATTGACTGGAGCCAATTTATTGGGAAAATAGGATGTCATCAAATCAACTCATCATTGCTAACTTTTTCAATATGTGTAGGCTGTTACTGCACTGTGTCCAATTTCTGGCAGTCGATTTGGATATGCGTTAGCTAACGGAACTGTTGGAGTTTATGATCGAGCGACAAGATACTGGAGAATTAAAGTAAGTTATATATCTCGTCCAAAAGGCCACGAAGATTGTACATGTGGACGAACTAACTATTGCAGCAAACGTTGTTGGTAGAAGAATCTTCTTATTGAATTATTTATGTAATTGTTTTTTGTAGTCGAAGAACCAAGTTATGGCGATACACAGTTACGATTTAGACGGAGATGGCGCTTCTGAATTGATCGCTGGATGGTCAAATGGAAAGGTTCGTCAGTGAGTTTGTTTTCTTTTGGTTTTGTTTCTAACGCGTTTACTCCTTTTCAGATTGAAGTACGCAACAATGCAACGGGTGAAGTTATATTCAAAGACAATATGACTGGCGCAGTGGCTGGAATTGTCAGAGCAGATTATAGGTGAATTACCTTAGCTTATATTGTTTAAAAACATTTTGAATATCTTGCCAAAGACACCACTAGTGAAGTTTTTGCAGAATTTTAAGGAAAAGGTTTTCAGCTGTGTTGCAGGAACTAATTTACTGTTATGCAAACCTACTTCTATTTACCAAGTTTCGTTGCGGCGATCAAAACTTCAAAGGAAAAATAAAAAAAGGAAGGTGGTAATGTTCTCGAACAGAAATAAATGTCAAAAATTGGTAGTTCTAGCAAAAAATTTCACTTTGAACAAAAAATGAAGAAGTATTTTTGGGGTTGAGGTCAAAAAATAGAACAGCGTTTCTCAACCTTTTTTGGCTTTCGGCACCCTGCAGTCACTGCAAGTTTTTTGGCACTCGGTTGCACTTACGAACTCCCGATTTTAATAAAATCAATTTTCAGAGTGAAGTTTGCATGAAAACATTATGTTGAAACAGTTGTGATTAAAAGCAGCTTAATAGAACACAAAAAAATCATTTAAGTGAACTAATTTGTTTTAATAGTTGGTGCGAAATTTGTGCTTGATTTTTAGCGCATTTCCTCTCACTGTTTGGGCGCACATCGATAATGCTACTCGCATTTCTTCTTCCACAACAAGTAGCCTTTCTCTTTTTCTAGTTCTTGAGTTTGCTAAAAGGAAAAATCTGGGGCGGTATACTGCTCAACTTTTGTGCACTTAACGCAATGCGTTAATTTAATGAACAAACAAAGTTAACGCATTGCGTTCAGTGCAATAAAAGTTGAGCAGTATACCGCCCCTGGTTTCGCAGTTGTAAGTTCCTGAAAATTGAAGTTGAAGAACCAATACCTTTATCCAATGTTAAGGTATTCATTTCGAAGTTGTCTACGGGCCAAAAATATTGGGCTCGACCCGACCCCGACTTTTGAAGCCCAAACCCGACCCGAATCCCTTTTCATCAACTAGGCTTAGCCCGTTTTAAACCCGAAATCAAAAACATCTCATTAAATTTAGAACTCGTAATAAAAAAGAATAATGAGTTTTACCTATCTACAGTCACACTAGTTACCGAAGGACCTGAATTGCGACTGGCCCACCAGCGAAATGCAAGTGACACATTAGGGTGTCGCCGCACCCCGGTTGAGAACCACTGAAGTAGAATGTAAGATTTGTAGGACAGAAATAAACTTATAAATATTTGTGCTCAATTTTCTGCAGAGTGGAATTCTTTAAATTAACATTCTTTGAAATGTAAAATCTGCATCTGTGCAACCATTGCTTTAGGTTAGACGGGAAAAATCAGCTACTATGTTGCTCTGTTGATGGTGAGATACGTGGTTATCAAAGCGACCAGACAAAAATGAGGGCGATTCAATCCAACCGAGTCACCGATGATATTCGAGATTTGAATCTACTCAAACAAAACCTTTTGCTTGAGCTTGATAATTATGAAAACAAAAACCAACCTGTTAAATCCGAAGACCTGACTACAACACAAAAAATAGAGGAAGCGGCGATACCAGTAAGAAGCCAATGTAACTGCTATGTGGAACAGAGTTTCTTAACGTTTTGGGGATTGGGTTTTGGACGCCTTGAAAAGAATTTGTGAACCCCTGAGGGGTTAAAAACTCCCTGGTTTAGAATAGTATTAATGTGGTGTCGGTAGCATGAAGTTCATGACGATTGTAAAGTAGATCTAACAACCACATCTATGTAGCCATCATGAGCAGCTGGCATATTAGTTAACAATATAATTTTTATTTAAAAATATTTTTGGGCTCTAGCTTTAAGTTCTACTGAAGTTGGGACAGCGACCGCTAGGGAATTTTTATTGTGAACATTTCAACTGTTTACACTGTTCATTTTATTTTTTGAGGTTTTGGCCGAAGGTGCTATTAAGAAATACAAAAAAAATTGTGGTTGGTTTAGTTTTTACGTTGCAGGATTACTATTGCTCTGTTGCCATGATCGACGATCTTTTTAGATTAATACTGATGTCAACGTTTGTCTGTCGGTCGAACAGGACGATCCGCCGCAAGTCCTTCTCTTTGCTTCCTCAACTAATTGTAAGATTTATGAATAAGTTAAGACTGAACTACAGTAGACGAATGAAACTTGCGCTTTTCAAGTCAGCAGCCACCAGTGGCGCTGCGAGAATTTTTAAAAGAGGGAGTGGGAGGCCATAATTTCATCATTTTTGTCAAGCATACCTTTTTTCGGCAGAACTAATTTAAGGTGATTGGGAAAAAAAGAAAGGCCCTAGGGGTCTGGGGGCATGCTCCCCCGCAAAATTTTTGAAAAATAAGATGCTGCAATGGCAATTTTAGTGTTTTTTGAGTAATTTTCACGCAAAATTTTGTTGAAAATTTTTTGACCCTAATTCTGAATGCCTCGCCAAATATGATGCATTTTGTTTGCACATTTTCGATTGAATCTTTTTGTGCGATTTTTGGAATTATTTTGCCACGTTGCTGACAATATTATACGCTACCAAACCGCTAGTTGCTCTCACGGTAAATCGACCGTTATTGTTTGTAGAAAGAGTGGAAATTCTTACTGTGCTAAATTTTTTTTCCAGTGTGATCTTGGGTAGTATTATATATGTCGCTCTATGTTTAATGGTAGCCGAACTGTAAACATTTCTTGCCAATTTAAATTATTGCCGGGGACCATTTTTTCAATTTTGTCATCGCAATTTCATATTTATATCTACTGTATTTAATTCTGTTGGCTGTCACTGTTACGTTACGTTTTTTGCTATTTTTGTCAAGCGCTTTTGATCTGACTTGCCGTCAGGAAAAAGTGCTACAAAAATTATTATTATTTTCATATGCAATGTAACGCACTATACCTTTTTTTCAGACACTGTGATACGAATGGTGGTGATATTCGCAGAGGCTTTGTTTGGTGGAGAAAGCTACGTTGAGTAAGCTTAGTTTTTAGTCTAAAATGTACTTCTGTAACCGATATCATACGTTCTGACAAAGCTAGGTATTTTCAGTTTAAAAAAATATCTCTACGTTGCCAAATGTCGTAGTACCGGACCAGCTAAGCTGCACAGTGCACACTCCAGAGGTATAGCTCCTCCCACGGATTCAATTATAAGTAGATGTTATCATTGTGTTTATATATTTTCGTTAAGCATTTTCTTCCTATCTCAAAGGTATGTGGTGCAGTGTCAATTTGATTGCGCTTTTCCATGCCTCTGGTTTTCTGTTCTACTGGACCTAGATACGGTGTTACGGTGTTGTTTTTTTACTCTTCATTATTTATTAGACTGTAATTTCTCACAAAAACACAATTTCGTTGCTTTCAGGCATAGTTAACCTGGCCTCTTTAGTGCTGACTGAGCAATAAGACTAACTTAATAGATGTTTGTAAAGCCATAATACGGAGCTACTTTTATTGGTTTTGCGATGCTGTTGTCCATTTTGATTGATGCATTTTTTAGACATCCGGCAGCTAACAAAGTTTCAAACAAACTAAACATTTCTCTTTTTCCGGCCAAAGATATTCCTGTTGAAATGCACATACAGATTTTTGTGAGTCTCCCTGGAAGGTACGTTCGTACATTTATTTTTCATTAGCCATGCATCATACTGAAGTAATTTTCAAAATATATGAACTTACTAGTGCAAATCAAAAATTGTTGATCACTTGTATGTAGGTATATGCTGTTTCAGTCTCTAACATGCTATAATGAGTTTATCAATTATTAAATGTCATTAGGTGAGCAATATTTTTAAAAGCTTTGTTTTTGGTATTTTAATAATCTCTTGTTTCAGTTCTCAGTTTCACGTTTTTGAACGAGTCCTTAATCTTCCGAGATTCAGTTCTTATGTCTTTACACCATCATTAAATACAATGCCAGAAAGCAATGTTACATTTCAAATTAACGAACGTTTACAAAGGGTGAGTCTGAAACGTGAAATAAAGTTCTTTACATACGAAACGCAGAAATGAAGGGCAAGATTATGTGATAATTTTTCGTTTTATGTCTTACTGTGAATTGCTCTATTTTACACTCATCATAGCTCGCTCTACGGTCTCCGACAATTTATATTATTTTTGAATCTGTAAACTCTGTGTTAGAGGTTGTATTAAGTACCCTAGCGTAGAGAATAATATAATCCAATATAGCTGCTCAGATGGCCGAGTGGTATAGAGCGTCTGTCTCTTGAGCTGTAGACTCGGGTTTGATTCCGAGTCGGGTCAAACCAGTGACTTTAAAAATTGGTATTCACAGCTTCCCTGCTTGACGCTCAGCATTAATGGGATAGTGTGGAGAACAAGCCGGCAAGTTTACTTGTTGTGCCATTGGGAAAGGCACTTAACGGGATTCCCCCATCTTGTGTGGTAGACAGATGGCCGGCAACTCCTAAGCGAGCTCGTATAGCGCATTGATCGCTTTCTCGTGATAGGAGGATAAATATGCAACTAACTAACTAACTGCGTATTTGTTTAGATTGGGATATGGTTCAGCGATAATTTTATTCTATCCCACGAAATTCCTTGTGAAAAATCAATCAGTGCTAATTTCTTAGCAATTCGTGGTGGAGATTTCTGTTTTCAAGCCGATGAAAGTGGCAAAGTGAGTGATCGTACAAAATATAGACTACACTCATCTCAATATCTCCTGCCAGTTAATGAAACCGTTCTTACCGGCTACTTTCAATCGCAGAATCTACTTGCACTATTGGGCCTTGTTTTATGTAAATTGTGGAAGGTATCTTCAGTAAATTGTCATTCTTGTGCCTGTACCATACCCCTCTTGGTTTCTCATCGTTCAATCAAAATTATTTTTCTGCAAGGATGAAAAAAATGTCACTAAATGGTCATGATATTTGGTGGTTTTAAAAGAGTGCTCAATTTATTATGTATCATGAATTTTCTAGGTCATCATCGCCACAGATAACATTGATCTAGCTGGAGATTTGATCCAATCACTGGCTGCATTTTTGCGACTTGAATCTCTTCAAGTTACAGCGCATTTTCCCGTCCACATGCAAAAACTAGAAGAGATAATGGAGTCGGTAAGAACGAAAATAGAAATTTCTATCATGGTGCAGTAGGCTAGCATTTATTATTTGTTGGAATTTGGTTAATTACAAGTTTATGGTTTTATCTTCTAGCATATAACCACAACTAATGGCGCCTTGACTTACAAAGTTAGAAGGCTGTTCTAGCTAGCCTTAAACTTTAAGAGCTTGTTTTCAAGCCATTTACTGAAGTCCCAACTATCTAAGGGCGTAGCCAGAGGGGGGCACAGGGGCCATAGCTCCCCCAATCCATCCTGGACAAAAACAAGGATCTTGGTAAAATACTTGCCCAGAGCCGACGCCAAGGGGGGGCCTGGCCCCCGCAACCCAATTGACATGCTTGCCCCCCAATCAACAAGCTTATTCTTTTGAAGACAGTGGCTTTTGTGCTTAATTTCAAACTTTGGCCCCCTCTGATAAGCGCTTGGCCTTTTTAAGTCAACTGCTCTGCCGCCGGCTCTGTATTTGCCATTGCGTGATTGCTTTCTTGCTGGGCTTTTAATAAGTGGGCTTGCGAACGAGAAATACAATACAACTTTGTTTTTTGCGTTAGCCAGAGTTATGATGCGCAGTCGCAATGGCCAGCGAAACAGTCAGGCGTCACTTCAATCGTTCAAAACAAATCTTCGCTAGCATATCATTTTCATTATGCCATGCATTCTTAAATTTGATCGTTTCAGCAGCTGTAAAAGCTTCAGCAATACAAAATGCTGAAAACGTTGCGCGAAAAGTGGTTTAAATTTAAGACCAGTGCGAAGAAAACAGCGCTGTTGAAGTCCTGCATCAAAGATGTCTCTACTCAAGGAGAAACAAAACGTTGTCTTGTTGGCTTAAGTGAAACCCGGTTTGTGGAACGTCATGTATCGATACCGGTGAAGCACTCAAATTTAGGGACTAACAATTTCAATAAAGTTTGTCCAAAAACTGTTCAAAATGCACTAAAATGGCCATTACAGTTCGTGAATTTTCAAAATTTTTCCTGGGGAGCAAGCCCGCGGACCCTCTGGTGCCTTTTTTTTGTTTTTCAACTTGCTTCAAACCAATTCAGCCAGAAAAACCCACGCTTGAAAAAATGTCGAAATTTGGTGCCCCCTCAAAAAATTTCTGATTACGCCTCAGACATGAAACATTTTGAAAGGGCTTATTTACACCCTTTTCCGCGTCTAGACGTCAACCGTTTTTGTATTTACAGCAGTAAACATTCAACCTAAACATATTTTATTGCATAACATATTAACATTGTATAACATATTGCATTCGTCAGCGACATGGCCTAGCGGTACCGAGCGCAGGTGACAGATCCTACGTGACGGGTTCAATTCGCGGCTGGAGCCGATCGCATTTGACATATTTAACGGGTGGCTGCTGACTCGAAGAGCGCAAGCTCACTTCGCAGTCTCCCTCAATTACCGTTGAATTTTCTGTTCAATATAATTTGAAAATAACCTCAGTTATTTATTTAAACATCTCCTCACCAAAAGTTTCTGGATCCACTTCTGACCTAAGGTAGCACGCATAAATGGAAAATGTGCGAACAAAATGCATCATATTTAATGAAGGATTCCAAAACTTTCCTGGAGAGCATGCCCCCCGACCCCCTAGAGTCATTTTTCCTCGATTTGCTTCAAATTTACTCTGCCGAAAAAACATGCACTTATAAAAGATGTCACAATTCGGTACCCTCCCTAGAAACACTTTTAATACGCCTCTGACATGAAACATTGACGCCTTATTCCGGGTCTAAACAGTCTTTGTATCTAGTTAACATTCAACCTAATTTAACTCTGCATCCCCCCACCAAAATTTTCTGGATCCGTTCCTGCTGTTGGGTAAGATTTTTTAAACTTTGGCCCCCCCCCAATTGAAAATTTTGGTTATGCCTATGCTATCGTGCATCATTTGCAAAAATTGCCAGTTTAACAATTTCCTTTATATTTAGGTGGACAGTTTGCACTCAGTGACACAACGTTTAGCTGCTGAGATGACAGACCATTCCAATCTTATTCGAAGCTTAGTGGTGCGAGCAGAAGACGCGAGGTTACAAGACGATTTGTAAGTTTTATAATATTCCTCATTGTTTTGGCCTGAAGAGTCGTCCAATTAGCACTTAGTTTTGCGATTCAAACACTCACAAAACTAAAGAATTTTTGAAGTGAAAGTTACACATTTTTTTCATACTAGCTGCTGTAGGCTACTTTTACCGCTAAATAACACCAATGTGCCATCTTTTTTAAGCTCAATATTTTTTAATTTTTTCCAGTACTGCTATGCGGAAGGGGTACATGGAACTACACGAACTCAACCGTGACCTAATAAGCGGATATCACGTGCGTTCTACCAACCATGAAGAACTGGTCAAGTCTCTCAAGCTTGTCAATCAAATTATTCAAAAAGCAGCCCATTTAAGAGGTAAAATAATTGGTAGATTCAGGGGTCCAAGGCCCCCTGGATTTTTAGTAATGAATACTAGCTTGTTATTCCAACAAGCATTTTTTTTATTCTCAACTCCCCCTATCTAAATAGTATGGAACACTGCATTTTTGCTTTACCCACCCTCAAAATTTTTAGTTAAGGGCTTATGAATTATTGAAATATGCTGTGGAGCCGATGCAAGTCCATGTAAATAAACGATAATTGAACATATGAAGGAGATATTATAGTAAGCCAGACGACTTACTAAATGCTGTAAATAACAATTCTACGACTAGAATTGGTTTCTAAAACGTTCATTTAGTAAATCTTCTGGCCTACTATAATATCTCCTTTATATGTTTAACAAATAAACACTAAACAGTTGGCAAAATTACCCTACATACTGTGTCGCGCTAAGCGTTCTTCAGCGGTGCTAAACAATTAAAATACAAAAGTCATAATCGGTACTCACTACTTTCAGAGCAGTTTTAAACATTTCAATTTAGACATTGCAAACTACTGGTTTGAAAGAAAATAAAAATTTTAGCAATCAGCTGTAGTTGGCACGAAGGGGATCATCAGTGCCTTTCTGAAAAAATTGCTATGCTTAACAAACGTTCCGAAATTATTTCCAAATGCCGGCACAGAAACAAATTCAAATTGAGAAATTGTAAAATACCGTAATCCCATTATCAATCAGAGCAGATTCGATTTTCGTAATCGCACGCATTAATCTTTCTCTATCGGCATGGGTTTCATACTCTCCATTTATATCGTTCCATTTTTCAGTGCAGTTAATTAGCGATTTTGCTACCTTGTCAAAGCAGTTCTCCTATTTCACCACAACCTATTTACGACTTTATACTAACGTCTTTTGTTCTTAATATGCATGTTATAATACTCTCATTCATAATGATCCCCTTTGTGCTAACTACAGCTAATTGCTAAATTTGTGTTTTTCCTTTCAAACCAGTAGTTTACAACGTCCTAGTTGAAATGTTTAAAACTGCTCTGAAAATGGTGAGTACCGATTTTGACTGGTATTGTATTTTAATTGTTTAGAACCCTTGAAGAGCACACAGCGCGACACACCGACACAGTCTGTAGGGTAATTTTGCCGACTGTTTATTTGTTAATTAGCTCTGGACCTATATATGGTGTATTGAGTACTATTTTGGTTATGGGAACAATCCTTTCCCGTTTTTTTATATGCTTTTAAATTAGTTACGTTTATTGCAGTTGGAAAATATCAGACCCAGGTGGTGTCGCAGTGCAGAGATGCGATCAAAAACAACAAAGTATCCACGCTGATCAAAATAATTCAAGCTGGTGCAGCATGAATTGTTGATTAGCGATGTGATACTACCAAACAAAAATAATCTTTGCCAATTTTTCGCCGAACCAGTTCCATTTCATAAACGGAAGGTTGCCAATGGTTAAACTATTTCCGAGAGATTTTACTGGCCAGATTCAAGGTGCCTGAGCGAAAAAGAACAGGAATGTATTGACATTGCGCAGTATTATTGCAGTAGTTTATATTTGCACCGTTTGTTTTCATTGTGTAATAAGAGGTGCTGATTGGACATGCTTAAAAATTTATATTTCGTAATAAAAGCGAGACAAAATTATTTGCGTCGACATTCTCTGATATGCGGTAACTTAGAAAATTCATAGGCAAAACAAATGTGTGGTTGCTCTGCCCAGACGACCACAGGCTACAAACCCACATACATGGGAATAATTTCATTGCATATAAGACTATGGAACAAAAGCGTACACATTACAGTAATTACAGTAGACGAAACTCTGAAAAAGTCTACCCATCATCGCATTGTCAACTTTTGAGATAGATCCAACAGGGCCACCATATAAGCGAACTTTGCAAAGTCTGCAAAAACAAAATGATGCAAGCATAAAAGGATAAACTCTCTGTTCCGTAACCAATCGAGGGAATGCAAACCCTTTCCAAACGAAGAAGTTCAAAGTGTCTCAAATTCCACCGTTGCCACTGCGGCCGCCTATGCGCCACTGTTTCTTGAAGCAGTCCACATAACCGATATTTTTTCTTCATTGATTGCTGAACTATCTTCTTAGTTTGATTAAGTTTTCCTACATTGCCAATAAAAGTCGGACTTCCTCCACGGGTGTTCTGACGCGAATTCCTTTGTCTTGCATAAACTTGATAACATTTTCAATTTTTTCTTCCGAACGTATCCGATCACAAGCGAGAGCCTTGGACCAAGGACAACTTGCCGACGCTCGCATCAATACTGTTTCTATATTTGAAGACAACTTGGCGTAGAGCCGCCATAATAAAATATTGTCAGTGATGCTTGTGACACCTCTCTCGAGGATATGGAGTACCCGAGGCGGAGTTGAATTTTGTTGGAATGGAGCAGCATTGTGAATTCGCAATAGTTCAAAATAGACGGAGTAGAACACAAGAATAGGATTGGATGAAGATGAAAATAGCCGACGGGCAACACTGGTAAGAGAAGATCCAATTTCAATCTAAATTGACATTAAAAATTGAACACATTTCCTACTACTCCATCTCCTGACAGCCACTGTTTCAACCTTATTAGGTCTCGTCCGAGGAGCTCAAACGTTTTTATCTTTGCATTTCTGCGATTCATTAAAGCTAAATTTCAAAAGTTCAAGTGATACCTGGCATAACGGCAGCAGAAATTCAGGTTCATCAGGAAGATCTTGAAGCGCAGAAAGCAGCGCTCTTCGGTAAGAATTGTTACGCAAGTAGTCAGGAGTGGTGAAGCGAATATTCAATGAATGGATGAAACGAAGATCATAAATGGCTTGTTGGCTGCCTAAATACACAAGATTTTAACTCCGAATGCAGCAGAGTAGCTAAAATTTGCGACAGTGTAAAAATACGAAAAACGCAACAGCAGTAATATCCACTCTGTAGACTATTAAAAAGCTTTTGAAATTTTAAAAATGATAACAGCTATAAGCTTCAGCCACGAGCAGCAACAGTGCAACACACACAAACGAATCATTATATTGGAAACAGCTAACCATAACATCAAGCTTCGGTAGCATCTAGATTCTAGAAACTGATCGTGAGATTGGAGTATCGCTTATTATCAAAAAACAAAACTTGATGTCTACAGAAAAAATGACTCTTCACCTAACCCCCAACCCAGACTGCCAGTGGTCAATATACTGAAAAAGTGTTGTGTTACCAACCATCCACTTTTGCATTCCGAAGTATTTTCAAATAGTTGAACATCGCATTTGCTGTTAGAGGAGAAGAAGTGACAATCCCATAGAAGAAATAACAACTCACAGCATTAACAAATTCACTAGGTTCGTAAGTATCATGCAATTCAACCTGAAAACAACTACGTAAATGCTATTATCACCGTGCAAGTGTTATCAAGTTGAAAATAATGCCAATTTGAAACTTCAAAGAAGCCAGATTTGTTAGTATCGCAATACAAAAACGGTGCAACTTTTAGATTAAAATGCAGGGTAAATACAAATGAAGAATATTGTACTTGTGTGCATAAATGAAATGCTGGACAACGGTTTGAGAAAATGACCATTTACCAAGTACAGTAGTTTAACTGTTTACTATTTTTGATCGCACAGTACCAAAAAAAAAAAAAAAAACAGTAATGAAAAATAACGAATGTGTACCGATTAGTTCACATAGAGATAAAACTAGTTTTTTCATCGAATGTTAATTGTTAGATGTACTACTATTAATACCGACATGTAATTAATTGTGTGCACTATTTTGCTATTTATTGAGAAGGCAACGAAAAAATCTGAATCTAGGGAAGATAGCTAACTAGCAAAACTATGAGTGTATACTACTACAGCCGCAGCGACAAAAAAATGATAAAACATATTTTAGCCAAATAGCCATTATACCTGCTGATAGATGCATCCAAGTTCTTCACATAATCGCTCCAGTAATCGAGATGCACGCAGCAGTATGGCGGCACTTACTTCTTTTTCTTGTTGTAAATACGAAGAAAAATTTTGCCCGTCAGCCAGAGCACTTAAAACTCGTTTCACTGATTCTGGATCTTTTTCAAAAGCTAATTCAGCGTAAGTACGACACATTAACAACGCATCTGATTGTTTTTTACACATACTTAAGCCGTTATACGTTATTTTCTTGCACTCAATTAAATTTTTATTGAGGTTTTCAATTTTAACGAGTTTAGTCCAAAGAAGGAAATCTTCGGGGTCGGTTTTGAGAAAATTTTTGGCAATTTTTCTTGCTTCTTTATACGTTTTTTTCGCTTCCGATTTCATTTCAGTTTTTAATGCTAGGCTAGCCAATCGCCCAATGCAGTAATCCATACAAAGTGATGCAATTTGCCGACGAATATTTTGCAAATTGGAAACAGTTAGTTGTTCTATGACTACTAGGAGGAGCTCGTGATGCGGTGTTCTTGGAAGGAGATTAAGTGAACAATCAGAGCAAGTGACAGAATGTACATCAGTGACGTCACCCAAGATGTCATTACTTCTTATCGCATGAGTAAGGTGACATGGCTGAGTAAGCAACACTTTTGAACTGGTCAAATTGTTCTAAAACAGAAAAATAAAAACAAATGAAAATGCAGAGTACACAGTAGCTTCTCACTATGCACGATAATTATCAAAATCATTTTGCCGAGCATCCACTCCGAATCAAGTGCAAATTTGCCAAGAATCTATCTTCTGCCACTGCAGGTAATTACACATTTCAGAATCTATTGATTGAAACTGAACTAATCCATCATGCTTTTGTGGTTACGCTATCCACAAATATATGTACGCAGTTGTTCCAGTAAAAAGACGATCCGCGAAAATCGTTATTCAGGTTCTATTCTGATTATGCTTCTTAGTATTACAAGCAAACAAGTCCGGCCCCACTACGAAACAACTTGCTCACGAAGACCAACCATTTCCAGTCGGTTATAGAACTCGCAGGCAGCGAACTCAATGCTCTGATTAACCACATCTGCCAGTCGATCCATCCGATTGGTCAACATTGTAACAAAGCAAAAAAAGCAAAGTAACAATAAAAATATTTCTACTATGTTGGTCATCATTGCAATCACCTGAGGAACAATTCCCAAAACTTGTAGAAATATTGTAAACAATTTGATGCGGTTTTTGTCTTCGTTTACAATGAATAACAAGCCTTGAACATCTTCATATCGAATCTACAAAATTAAAGAGCGTTATGTTACCGAAACAGCTGGCTAAGTCAAACAAAACATACTTTTCGGCCAGGGTCTTCGCAATCAACTTCTGATCTCCAAGGAAATATATTGCTGTAAAAAAAAAAGTTGAATCCACAACAAATTTAACTTTTAAAATAATTTTTTCCTAAGATGCAATTTATCCAATCGTTATTTAACTGCTACACAATAAGACTACATTATAAAGTTAAAATTATAAGACATGGTTGTTTTGAAATACAATCAAACACCTCGCAACGCATTTTTGGTTAAACGTCTCAACAGTAATTTCCATTATTACACTCACTAGTCACTAAATGCTCAGTTGTGTTCTTAAGTATCATTGCAGGAAGCTATTGCTCCGTATCGATATTTTAAAACGCTTAACAAATGAGAAGCTTGCTTAGGATTAGTAATACTTACGGTACATAACAGCAGAACTAATAATTACTTTCCACAAACGTACACTGAGACCAAGTTGAAAAGTAACTCACGTCGAACATACCTTTTGCCGCGTCTTTCTTCCATTCTTAACCAGTTCTCATTCACAGATTTGTCAAAATCAATAACATCATCTATATCTTCCTCCTGGTCCTCAGCTCCTGTTCCTGCAGAGTCCGAGTCCATCCATCCTCCTCGCTCAAACTTTTTGTGCCATTCCTCCCATCCTTTGGAGTTTGCTTGTCCCAGAAGCGGGATTCCGGATTCGTAGAAGTGTTTTATATCTCCAACATCCTTGGGAGTTTGGGATCTAACGTTGATCTCAAGCATCAACAGGAGAAGAGTTATCGTTCGCTCCGTGTGTCCGGATTCTACTAAAAACTGGACTAGTTTAAAAAATATATGCATCATGTCATTTTCGACGGATTCAGCGACGTTTTCAGGACGGTGGGCTTGCCTTCGAATTGCCGACAGGGTTTCCAAACATTTTTCGAAAACTTTCAGAGTTCGTTGGACGGCGAAACGAGAACTGGTCTGAAAAAATAACCGTGTTTTTTCAAAATTAAAAAATAGACTTTTGCGTCATAATACTCGGTTAATTTGTCGTTATACGTTGTAAGCAGTCTAGTCCCAAGCACATATGCAAAGCATAATGTTAGATTCGGCAAAGAGGGTTAAAGATGCTTCATAAAGATTATCCAAGGCTGGCAACAACCGCATTTGCAAAAACTGCCTGAATGCTGGCTCGCACAAACCAAACTCACTTTGCACGCTGTATTCCCATCTACATTAGGCTACCGTTGTTACGTTAAAAGGAAGTCCTTGACAAAATAAGGGCAAAATTTAATCAACATATGCAAGTTTGGTTTCACAACTTGAGTTCTGTTATTCAAGAAACGCCATCTATCTCACTTCCCGCTGCGCTAGTAAAATTAATACAACACACAATATAACTCTTACCAATGTATGTCGTATGTATGCAATCCATGTCTCTTTACAGTCAGGATGATTAAAGACCAAATTTTTCCATTCTCGATCTGAATCTTCGGATATACGTTCTGAAAGGTATTGCAGAATATAACTGTAGTATTAGCATTGGCAGTAACGGAAAAGTACTGTAGTACACCTAGCAAACTATCGCTTCATAAATCTTGCATAAAAATAAACAATAGTAATCGAATTAAATATGGGGGTCATCCTGGATTTGCTTTAAAAAATCACTAAACAGCATCTAAAACTTACCTAGAAGTTCCAGTCGTTTTAATTTCAGATGATAGTTGCGCGGATTAGCTGATATTGCTTTGTCAAGAATCGCCACTTTTTTCTCGGTTTTTAATTTGATATTTTTTCCCGCAATTTCTACAAAAGATCACAAAATTAAGATCTAAACTGTACCAATGAAATATAGAAGAGTTGGCTTAAGCAATTTCACAAGGTCATCTAATTTATTGTTGGTAGGCAAATAAAAGTTTTCAATAGCCATGAGTTTTAAGCAGGTTTAATGGACGTACAGCCTTGCTGTCATAAAATACAGTTTGCATTAAAAGGTTCAAATAGTACCAATGGGCATTTACAATAAGGTAAAGGCGAAAGGGTTACTGTTGCTGTCGCACCTTGAGCAGGCAGTCAAAAACATAACCTGTATGGAACTGCTCGATGATCTTTATGTCATAAGGAGTTCAGCATTTTTCAACAAGCTTTTAATCATATCAAATTGTTTTAAAACTCACCATCTTGGAGAGCAACAAGTTTCAGCCAAGCTTCAACATTCGTTTTATTTTCTCGCGTTTCGATATTTAATTTTTCGATTTCCTGCTTTTGTGTCTCGATCATGTCTTCAGCCTATGCAATAATACCACAGCAATAGGTACGGAAAATAGACAAACAAAACAACCAAGTCTTACGGAATTATTTTCTTTTTTCGAAGTAGCACAATTGCTAAATATAATAATGAAGAGAATCGTCATAAAATCAAACTATAGGTTCAAACAAAGATGCGATCTTAATCGACTTTTTACTGAGCAGTTCACAACAGATTTGGTGAAACTCAGGGCATAACATCCCAAAATCAAACTTATTGCTTTCAATCAGCATTGAAATTTTGTTGCAATCCTCATACGAGAAGACACCATTGCAAGGCAAAAAGCTATCTCCAAGTGTTTCGTGTTTCATTAGTCGCAATCAAGCATTAGCCACAAAATCTACGCTAGCTTTAACATTAATAGCCAACAGTTTGGGAAACCAAGATAAACAATAAAGCAAAAATTTACTTCATGAGCAGTCGTTAAAAGATAGTCGTCCAATTGATAATATCGTGGTTTTGTTTTGACTTTTTTTCTTTTACGATCTTTTTCAAAAACAATTTTGAAATAAGGAGGCAGGCCTATGCAAACAGTAGTATCTCGACGATATCTAAACAGGATTTTGTCATTAACAAGCATTGCCAAACTGCTTTTAATTACATAGTTACACTTAACTCTGTTTCGACCTTTCCGATTTATTCAGTGAAATTGGTCTGACCAAAATATTGCTCGAGAAAGACGTTAGTATCCTGGGATGTTTCAGAACCCCAAGGTATTGAATTTACGCGCCGTTTTGAGTTGGCAACACTTGCAACTTTTTTTTTAGCTACCCTCTTGAATAGATGAGAGGAGAAAAAGCTGAAAATCTAATGGCATTGTGACTTGTTCTTCGTATTTTTTGGGGGGTGCAATATGGATAGTTGCAGCAAAAATGTAAAAAGGTCGCAAAGAATGATGCAAGAAGGTGACATTTTAAGTGATGCTGAAGATGACAGTGAAGGTGAATCAGATTTTGTAATAGAAGATGTAGTTATTTCTGACTCTGAGCGCTATGACTAGGAACATGACGAACTGGAACAACAGCCCTGTCAACAACAGCCAAAGTGTGATGGATGGCTTGGTAACGACAGGAAATCATGGTGGCAGAAAGAAATGCCTAATTCAGCAGTGTGTATCCGTCCTCAAAATATTGTTCGAGAAAGACCAGGACCACCGGCGCAGCCAAAGGAGGGGGGATTAGGGAGACCAGCCTCCCCCCCCTTTCAAAATACAGATTTAAAAAATTATTAAACAATGGAATCCACGTTTAAAATATTATTTAATATGAGCATGACCATTGATTGAATCGCCAGAAAAGCGGGGGGGAGATGGAATAACGTGTTGAATGATCAATTGAATCAAATTTTCGTAAATAAACATGGGTTGTAATAGAATAATGCTGCTATTTTGACAACCTGCCTTATTGTATTGCCATGGCATTGAACTGACTGCCCTCAACACTTTACACAACCAAACCTAACAAATAATCAATCGCTGTCACATTCTTTCTGCTTAAAATGCGTATTAGCGCAATAATAACCAGCCAACAATCTGCAAAAATTTTTATGGACCGAAAAGAAAAGGATGCAAATCATTTACTTTTCTATTCCAAAAAAGAAAACGGTACGTAATAGAGACTTTTTCTCAAAGGAATTACTTTTTGTAACTTGAGAAAACGAAGCTCAATTACGCCTACCCCACGTGCTCAGGACCTTATTCAAAAATTCTATTTGAACAAGGAGCTGATGATGATATATTTTCCCTAGATTGCTTTGTTCTTAAAAAACATGTTTAATGCATAGATGAAGCAAGCGATCATTGGCTACATTAACTGCTCCAGTCTAGATTTTAACTCGAGACTTCAAAACTAAGCGAGAATCAATTTCAAGGGGTGCGATTGATAGCTGCAGTTTGAGTGCGCTGCCCGAGTATGTTGACGTCAGCGATGAAAGCCAAGTTTACATTAAACATTACATCTGAACTGTAAGAAACGCAGCGTGGGGCAGTCAGTGGGATCAGCGCAGTTGCACACCAGGGTGCTTCAAAAATAAGAGAAAAAAATTTTTTTTTAAAGTTTTATGGGCTACCCTTTCAAAACATTCCATTCACTATAAAAACACCATGTGTAAAATATTTTTGAAAAATATTGATAATTGGGGGTTCCCCAAGCCACCTAATATTATGTTTTTGATCAAAACCTGAAAACTTGAATTAGCTGCAATTCTTAAGTTTTTCATGCAAACTCGTGGTTGTTTAGGTTCATTTTTATCAGCATAATAAGCACCATCATTTAAAGAAATTAAAAAACTTGAACCAATATTTTTTTTCATTTTCAAATTTGTAAAATTTCAAATTGCATGCTGAAGATACACTGAAATATTCCATATTTTGCAAAAATTATTCGCTTGCAAGTTTTTTACTCGAAGTTATGCAAAGGTTTTGTAATCAGAACACTAGCCTTGTTCTGTTGCTATGAATCAAGTTGATATTATACAGGTAAACGCAGTTCACATTTGAGGCTCTGAGACTCCCACCATTAGAAGAAAAATATTTTAGTTAGTTTTTAGTTTAGTTAGTTGCATATTTATCCTTCTATCACGAGAAAGTGATCAATGCGCTATACGAGCTCGCTTAGGAGTTGCCAGCATCTGTCTGTCACACCAAGATGGGGACATCCCGCGAAGTGTCTTTCCCAATGGCACAACAAGTAAACTTGCCGGCTTGTTCTCCACACTGTCCCTTTAATGCTGAGCGTCAAACACGGAAGCTGTGAATACCAATTTTAAAGTCATTGGTTTGACCCGACTGGAAATCAAACCCGAGTCTACAGCTCTATACCACTCGGCCACCTGAGCTGTAAATTTTCTGTTCATAATCATAGCTTCATGGGAACAAGCCATTCATTGTTGCACACGTAATGTGTTCTTTAGCAGTTCGGGAAAAATTTTTTGGTGCTGAGAAACGAATTGTAGAAGATATTGTAGTTGGTCTTCTTTAGTCAAACGTTCAGAAAAGTTTTGCACTAGTGCAAATGCGTGAGCTACGCAAAAAGTAAAGATCTGGTTTGCAGTGAGGGTACCTTAATTCACTATGCACTACAGTCATTGCTGTAAGCCTACTTATATGCATGGTTGTTACTTGCTATTGCATAAGGGCTGTAAACTCAAGCAAAATCTCAGCCCGGAATCGAGCCCAAAATTTTGCAAATTTCCGAACCTTGAGGCGCAAATTTTGCCAAAATTACGTATGTTTCTCGTAAAACTGTTTTCCTGTGACCAAAACTTCTTGAGTACAATGCAAATACAACTGCATACAGTGCCATGATGCTTACAGAGAGCGAATAAGCTTCTGTACAGAGCATAATTAGAGGTACTGCGCAGGAAGTGGCAGACATTCACTAAGCTGACGATTAAATTTTCATATACCAGTATAATAATAACTGAGGTTATTTTCAAATTATATTGAACGGAAAATTGAACAGTAATTGAGGGAGACTGCAAAATGAGCTTGTGCTCTTCGAGTCAGCAGCCACCCGTTAAATATGTCAAATGCAATCGGCTTCAGCTGCGAATCAAACCCGTCACTTAGGATCTGTCACCTGCGTGCGGTACTCCTAGGCCAGTAGACTAAAATCAAATTCGAACAGACCCTCAGCTGGTTGCATTCATGCAGGCTGCAGGGCAAGAACCCTTGGTTCAAGATCACCATATTGGTACCCACACCAATTCTCACTGCAAAGGATTCACTGCAGCTGTAACGAGTTTCGAAAAAGAGTGTAAAGGGGGGATTATATCACTTTCTTATTTGCATTCGTGTAAACTCATATTCTGTTCTGTGAGCAAGCATTGATTTCATGTACTGTAATACGATACCGGTAATTCCTTAGAAAATAAAAAAGCAAATTATTTGTAACGTTTGCACCTTTAATACGTTTCTATTTGCACTAGCCCACAAAAATAATTGTAAATATCAAGCTTCGTTCAGCATAATTATGCAGCAAACTGTGACTTTTCTTTCAAGCAAACAGTATCATCCGACACTTAATCAAAGCTATCTATCAGTTGAACATTACGTTATTGTAAAATTTGCAGTAAACTGGAAGTGCACATACGGCGACAGTTTTAAAAGCCAGGCGCTTGCTCCTTTTACGCCACTGACAAGCGACCACTAATAATAGCAATCAATTTAACAAACAACAGCTCATCTTTAAATCAATCTCCATGCTTTACTGTAATTTATTTGTATGAGTAGTTCACAAAGGCTTCTGCTTTTTTATGGGTTCGTGTCGTATATACTCCAATGCGGTTATAGCTAGATGAATTATACGACAAATGTACGAAATCTTGCGGCACGCACACCCTGTGCCTGGAGCGTTAAGCATTATTATAAGGAAACACATTGTTGCAATGATGACTAGGGGGACAAAATGTTACATTCTACTGCAATGCTTGCAAATTTGCATACCGGTACTACATCTTTGATGATTACTGGACTTGTATTGTCTTAGTTAAAATTTACAAAAATATTTTGGGGGTTTAATCCCCCCATGTCTCCCCCTAAATACGGCCTTGATTAGCCATATGGCAGGTGTACCAAATGCTACGACATCCCGTGCCTGGAGCGCTGATCTTTATGATTTATCGAGAAACGCTTACCGCAGCAATGACCTTATAAAAATGTTTTGGGGGGGTTGAACCCCTCTCCCCCTAAATATGGCCTTGGACGTGAGATTTAAATTTTTTACAATAATTATTATGAGGATCTCAGCGTTGCAGTATTTTGATTATAAAACATCTGCACAACTTTGAGTTAAAAACTTGCAAGCAAATAACTTCTGCAAATATGTATATTTCAGAGTATTTCAGCATGTATATAATTTAAAATTTAAAAAAAAATTGAAAATGAAAAAAAAATCTTGATCCAAGTTTTTCAACTCCTTTAAATGATGGTGCTCATTATGCTGATAAAAATGAACCTAAACAACCACGAGTTTGCATAAAAAACTTTGCAATCACAGCTAATTCAAGTTTTTAGGTTTTTGTCCAAAAACATCTAAATTTTAGGTGGCTTGGGGAACCTCTAATTATCAATATTTTTCAAAAATATTTTACACATGGTGTTTTTATAGTGAATGAAATGTTTTAGAAAGATAGCCCTTGAAAATTTCAAAACTTGATTTTTTTGAAGCACCCTATTGCACACGTGCAGAAAAGTAAACGATTTTTGGCAACTTCCCGGAGAAATCAGAACGTAGTGATTGTAAAAAAAGTATACCTTGATTAACACTTGAGCATTAACAGCTCGATTGTTTCAGAGGCATAAAAAACTTCTGAAATGCTTACAGCGCAACAGTGGAATCAAATCACTTATTCTTCAATATAAACTGACAGGCCTGACTGAAACCTCAGTACCAATAGATCAATGGAAAAAAAATTGTCCCCCCCCTTTTCTTATGTCTGGCTGCACCAGTGACCAGGACCTAGAGGACAAGCATTGAAGCCTAATGTGTATATTGCTTGTTATTGCCAACAGTTTCACAAATGGGGTGCTGAACCACCCCATGGTACTAATGACGTTCCTACACCCCAGGGTACCAATGTAGGATCAAAGCAATACATATATATATGCAAAGCAAAATTTCTACTTGTGGTTTGTAACTACAGCATAATCACATTGAACAACATTGCACAAAAAAATAACTTGACATTACCACGAAATTTGACTAGAATTGCTAAAACAGCAAGCATTTGAAACTTACTTTGGTATAACCACTTTATAAGGTTTATTGAAATAAAGATTGTTTTTATCTGGATTTTTATCAAGTGTTACGTCCAATATTTGAACTTTTTCTGCTGGTTGTGAGGTAGACAGCTCATTTTCATCACTACTTGTATCACTAAGAACCTCTGAATGAGAACGCTGCTGTTGAATGGGGTCTGCAATTTATTTAATTGGTATTTAAAGAAATTTTATTGATCTAATTGTCATGGTTTTTGATGCTTTATACACATAAAAAATACCGTTTCATATTCAGTTTTACAGTAATACACATCAGCAAGCAAAGTTCTTAGTTCACTTTAAGCATCTCAACAGTTTAGCACAAAAACTCATAAACCAAAAAATAGAAGATCCTCGTCATAATACAAAACTGAAAAACCAACATACCGTACCGGTATCCATAAATCATTAATATATCAATGAATTAAAAATAGGCTACTGGTTGGTACTGTAAAAAAAACAAGAGCACAATATCTCTTCAAATTTAATTTTTCAAACAAGGAAGTTCGAAAAGGTGCAAGCCGCTTGCTAACTTACAAGTAAGCTGGTGCCTGATTGCACTAGCTGATCTAGGCTACAACGTTAAATCCACATAATTTACCAACAGGATATTGAATAAAACTACCTTTAAGAACATCAGAAGTAACCTGACTGTTGATTGCTTGCTGTTGATCATCACTACTCTTTTGCTGTTCATTAATGAGAAAATGGGCAGCTTCAGAACCAAAACTTTTATTTTCTAGCCAACTTTTCTTTTTGACATCTAAAAAAGCAATGATTTTAAAATATACTATACTGTAAGCTGTATGTCTGAAACGACCAGTACAAACCAACACTATATTATACATACCAGTTCAAAACAGCTCGATGGCCCAGAGTTTAGCTATCTAATGATTTTAGAATGTACAGAAACTAAACTTCTATATGAGGTTAATGGTTTACAATTTCATACTATGCGTGTTAACAGACAAAACAAAAGTACATCTGAATAGAGCATGAAAAGGTAATAAAATAAATGAAGTGGCTATTCGTACAAGCCATAAAAATTGCCACTTCATTCATTTATTCAGGCCCATGCAAATAACCTCTGCCTAATGGCCGATAAATTACATTTTGATTTCAATACATACTCTAACAGTTACTTCGTTCAGGGTTACAGCTCAGGTAGTAAGGATAAAGGAGGGAAGTGTTGTGCCAGCCGTCAGTACAGCAGTACAGATGGTTGCAAGAACCATGACATCTTAGCAATGTATATATAAAGCAAGGACGTGCAGCTTTTTTGAGTAACGAGCCACATCTGTTTTTCAAAAATTTCTGCGGGCCAAAATTTAGGGGGCTTATATGAATTGAGTCAATTATGAGTCCCTTAAATTAATGCAAAAATTTCCATATAAATTTCAAATGTACATAAAATGTCCACTATAAAGCAAGACTTCCCCACTGCCCGCAGCAAGAAGTCCTGCTTTAAATGTTACAACAATGAGAGGCTTTATGCGATGACGTGCTATGCTTTGTCTGGACATCAGCAAGGAAGTCTCTCTCAGGCCCACTGCACCCAAATTCATCGATAGTTGGAAATATGTATTAAATAAATTTAAACATTTTCGCAAAAATTCGATAATGATATCTGGTCTTGGTAACCAGAAAGCTGGTAAAATATCGTCAACGAAAGCTTTCCAAAGCTTTCGCACTTTGCCGAAAACCTTCAAAAGTTTTGCGAAAGCTTTCGCACAAGTCGCATTATTTCTTGGTTGCTGGTAACCAATGACGTCATGAATTTAACGATATTTTACCAGTTTTCTCGTTACCGAGACCAGATATTGTGATCGAATTTTCGCGAAAATGTTTAAATATACTCAATACATATTTCCAACAATCGATGAATTTGGGTGCAGTGAGCCTTTAAATGAAAATTTTATAAGAGGCGGCTTAATTTATTCAAGCCCCTAATTTAGTAGCCTATATACCATGCTGCATGACAACATTAAGCAATTAAAAAACAATTTCAAAAATCACGGTTTATTTTTTTTTCTTTGTTACCGGTACCATACTCAACACTAAATTTAAAATATAAGCGGAATATCATAGCACGTGTGCAAAGCAAGCAAAAATACCAGCACTCAAGTGTAATCACTTACATGTGAAAGCGTCAGAGCATGTCTTACATGCAGATATAATAAGTACGGTACAAGTTTAATTAAACTAAACAACTCGAAATAATACAGTGCAAGTGCTGCAGATGCGGCATACCATTGGTGGGACACTTTATAACATGCAATTGAAGAACTCCTTTCTGTTATTCACAATATCGTTATAGCATGTAAGGGCAAATTAACTAACCAATGTAGAAAGTTTAGGCCACTCTAAAAGCTTTGGCGGGCTACAAATGGCCTGCAAGTAGGATGCCTCTAATACATAGTGTCAAAAGCAGATGCAAAATGCTATTTAAATAAAGGTACTGCCATAAGGTCTATCAGTATCCAAAAAAGTTGGCCAAGGTTACCATTACAAAGTACATTTTACGAGTTATGGTAACTCTTAAAAACTATCGAAAATACCTGCATTATCTTTAGGATCATCTGTATTTCCAAAAGATGCAGATGGAAAAAGACTCATTTGTAGGCTTTAAACAGTTAAAAAGTTTACACTGCACACCCACACCAATTAGGCTAGCAACATCTTAGTCTATCCTGCTCCTATGTTGGTATAGCACAGTATCATCAATCTTTCCTTGGCAAAGTTTTCTGTGAACTAGTGAGTTGTTACAGTGTTAGCAGTCGGACTACCGGTAACCCTGCACTAGCCTAGACCACTGGACCATAGACGGATAGACTAGCTCGCTTGAAACTTGCAATTTGGACACTTGGGTAGATTATAATAGGGGAATTCCCGTTTTAGAGAAGAAGAACAATTTATTTGTTGCTAAAACACGTACAGAATATGTACATAATAACATAGAATCAGAATTATTTATATTAAGCAACAGGCAGCTGCGAAGGGACCACTGGTCTTCAAGTCAAGCAGCGACCATCAATCAGGACACACATGTTGGCAGAACTTATAAATAAAGAAAAAAAAAAAAAAAATTGTAACAGAGAAAAAAATTGAGAAAAAAAAAAAAAAAAAGTAAATTAATTCAGATTATACTTGTGTAAAAGAAGTTCTTTAAAACACAGTTTAAACTTGGAAAAAGATAGTTTTTTGATGTCATGTGGAATGCTGTTCCATATTTTAGTACCAGTAAATTTAATGGAGTGCTGGGCGCGAGTTGTCATAAAGCGAGGTAAGAATATGGTGTCTTCATGAACGTTTCGGCGAGTACAATAATTTGAAACATTTGAGGAATAATTAAAATAATCATTGAATACATTAGCAAGTTTATTGTGAGTAATTTGATACATTAACTTCGCAATTTCAAAAGTGTAAAGATCTTCGAGCTTTAAAATTTGATACTGGTGATATCGAGGTGTAATTTTTTTTCTAACTGATGTCTTTGAAATTATTCTCAGAGCTTTATTTTGTAAACGAATTAGTTTACCTAAATATGAACTATAAGTTGAAGCCCATACAGGTAGAGCGTAAAGTAAATGAGTATGTACAAGTGAATAATATAGATTAATTAGGTTATTCCTTGGAAGATAATAACTTAATTTTGCAATTATGCCAATAGAGCGAGCGATTTTGCGCTCAAGGAAATCAATATGTTTCCTAAAAGAAAGCTGATCATCAATTATGACTCCCAAGTATCTAGCCGATTCAGAGAATTTAACAGTTTGGTTATCAAAGGTAAGAGTAAAGGGTGGTTTAGGAGTACGTAAATATGGAGAAATTAGTAAAGCTTCAGTTTTCGTTGTGTTAACCAGTAGGCCATTAGTTCTCATCCACTGTAAGACATTAGAAAGCTCAGTATTTGCAAGAACTTCTAAGTCAGTAAGTGTTTCTGCAGTGATTGAAAGAGCAGTATCATCAGCAAAGAATCTTGGAAGAGTTTGCAAACAAGAGGGAAGGTCATTAATATAGATTAAAAACAATAATGGACCTAAGATGGATCCTTGCGGGACGCCATAGTCGATTACTTTATCAGAGGAATCAGTATTGGCTATGGAGACAAATTGTTTTCTATCATTTAAATACGATTTCAGTAGAGAATTAGCCACACCACGAATACCATAGTGTTTCAATTTCTTGATCAATTTATTGTGTGGCACAGAATCAAATGCTTTTCTGATATCTAAGAATAATAAAGTTGTATATTGCTTGGAGTTAATATTATCAAAGCAAGATGTAATCAAGTCCAATATCGGATGAGTTGTAGAACGGTTGTGTCTAAAACCATACTGGCTTGAAACTATTGTCTTATTACGCTCTAAAAATGATAGAAGTCTGTTGTAAATTATGCGTTCAAATAGTTTAGAAATAGAACTCAGTAGCGAAATAGGACGATAATTATTTAATAGGTCAGTAGATCCTTTTTTAAATATAGGGATAACTTTTGCTGTTTTCAGCTTATTTGGAAATATGCCATATGTAAGGCAGTGATTTAGCATTACAGACAAGGGATAGGAAAGAATAGGGGCAGCAATCTTTAAAAAATAAGGATCTATGTCATCATGCCCACCAGCTTTATTTAGCTTCAGGGAGTTGATTAGCGTCATGATTTCATATGGGGTTGTAGGTTGTAAATAGATTGAATCTGGGCAAGCGTTTTTTAAATAAAGTATTTCATCATCTGTAGAATTAGCTTGGACACTGTTTGCAATAAATTTACCAACGTTAACAAAGTGATGGTTAAATTCTTCTGTGATTTCATGTACGTCTGAGATAGTTGTTGTGCTGTTAATTTTAATAAGATTAGGAACCCTAGAGTTTTTCTTTGATGGTAATAGAGTACGCAAAACGTCCCATGTTTTCTTAGGATTATCTTTACATTCATTTAACTTTTGGTGGTAAAATAGTTTTTTAGCAAGCTCTTTGACTTTGGTCAATGTGTTAGAATACATCTTGTAGCATGATTTTGCAACAGGTGATCCATTAATATAGTGAGTTTTGTGCATTTTTTGCTTTTTTTTGATGGATATGAATAACCCTTTCGTGATCCATGGTTTACTTTTCAAACGCCTCTGTTTTCTAGACAGCTGTTTAAGCGGGGCATGAGTGTTAATTGTTTCAGTTAATAAGGAGTAAAATTGGCTAAATCGATCATTAATATTATTTTCAGTATAGTATCAAGTTGGGGCATAAAATATTCAATTTTATTTAATAGTTCTTCATTAAAATTTTCACTAATAAAGTTACTGTATGATCTAACTAGAGTAGGCTGAGGATGTGTAGGCATAAAATTTCTATTAATGATAGCCATAACCGGATAATGATCAGTAATATCATAGTCAATAACGAATGGAATAATTACGTGTCTATTTTCATTAGTAATAATATGATCCAGAACAGTCACAGAACTCGACGTTACTCTAGTGGGAATATTTATCAAGGAAGCAGAACAATTAGAAGTTAACATGTTTAAATAGTTATTTGCCTTGCTAGATGTGCTATAGGAATCAGTTGACAAATCGATATTCATGTCACCTAGAACAAAAAAGTATTTTTTGCTTATGTTTAAATCAGTTAGAATCTCATTTAGGTATTCACAAAAAGCATTATAATTGGAATTAGGATGTCGATAAACAGTGCCCACCACATAATTAATTTCAGAATTAGGGCACGTTATCTTGATCCATATATTTTCACAGCCGTGTATCGTCGCCTTAAAAGTTAATTCTTCCAGCTGAAATATATCAGCGACGTAAACACCAACGCCACCAGCATTGGAAAGAGAGCTATTGTGCAGAAAGGTATATCCAGGAATTGAAACATTTAAAAGGGGTTTGTCTTTTATTTTTGTTTCGCTTATGCTAATAACATGTGGTTTAGAAGGTAATTTAGATAAGAAGTTGCATAAATTGTCAAAATTTTTTTGCAGAGATCGCATATTGAGATGCAATAAAAACAGCTCATTTTTCTTAAAGTGAATACAAGGAGAGTTCAAGTCCAAATATTTGCATGACTTAATATTTTGAAAAATAGAAGAAAACGATTCATCACATGAATCATATTTATCAGATTTGCAATCATTTAGGATTACCTGATTTTGGATATTTGCTTGACTTGAGGTCAGTAGTCCCTCCGCAGCATCATCATCACTACACACACTTGAAACTGACATTAAACTCAACAAAAAATAGTCTATTCCCACAGCATAGTATAGGCCTGTACATCAGTTAGGCCTACTTGATTAGATTCAAATCTTGCTCAGTGGTGATCAGAAGTGGCTTGGAGTTTTCAGTTTTTCTAACAAAAATGTTGCCATTGACAGTCCAAAAGAATTTGTAATCAGCTTTTATAGCATCTTGCTTCGCTTTCCAGAAAAGACGTTTTCGAAAGGGGGTCAGGTTTTCATTAACATATAGCTCACTGATGCCTTTCACAGAGAGTTGATCGAGGTTTATACCTTGGGTAAGTTTCCGTTTCGAGTATAGTTCATTACGTACATCACGACTAATGAATCGAGCTATAATTGGTGGGGGACGATTATCATTCTGAGATCGAAGCCGGTGGGAAGTCGAAATATCTTTATCAGTAATTTTAACATCCAGTAGCTCTGCAACTTCTGTGACGATAGCATTAGTATTCTCACCTTCAGTGAACGGTATTCCAGCTATTTCTAGATTCAGTCGACGTCCGTACTGCTCCAGGGAATCGAGTTTAACTGCCTCCTTATTAGTTTGTTTGTTGTTTTCAGCAGTTTGGTTTTTTAAAGTTTTCAGCTCGTTTTCCAGTTTCTTATTGGTTTCAATTTGTTTATCATAATCAACTTTGAGCTTATCATATTTTGCTGATATGAACTCTTGGCTATTTTTCACATCCGAAAGTTCGTTTTTAAGGTCTGCAATCATTTTCAGGTATTCACCTTTCCAGGAATTAATAGCATCTTTAATTAGCTTCTTCATTGTAGACTGCACTTTTTCATCGAGGACGGCCGGTAAAGCACCCGTAGTACATCTCTTGTTAGGCATAATGGCGTTGGTTGTTACGTAATAATCAATAATGCAATCCCTTCGCTTAAGATTTGGCTATCTTATGCAGGCCTAGGCTTGTAGATTTGCTAGTTTTAACTCGCTTAAATAGCTGAATTTTATCCCTTTTCACTCTCAAAAAGTGTTTCTAGTAGACTATGCTCCAACTTAGAGATGGCTCGGGCTGACTTTTTTGAGGCCCGGACCGCCCACGGCCCGGAACCTCTAGCCCAGTGGCAGCAACCATAACCGGCTAGGCAACTCATACCAAAAATAAAACCCAGCCCGCCCAAAGAGCGTCTTCATACCACTAGCTCAGATGGCCGAGTGGTATGAACAGCTCAGACGGCCGAGTGGTATAGAGCGTCTGTCTCTTGAGCTGTAGACTCGGGTTTGATTCCGAGTCGGGTCAAACCAATGACTTGAAAATTGGTATTCACAGCTTCCCTGCTTGACGCTCAGCATTGAAGGGACAGTGTGGAGAACAAGCCGGCAAGTTTACTTGTTGTGCCGTTGGGAAAGGCACTTAACGGGATTCCCCCATCTTGGTGTGGTAGACAGATGGCTGGCAACACCTAAGCGAGCTCGTATAGCGCATTGATCGCTTTCTCGTGATAGGACGATAAATATGCAACTAACTAACTAACTAGACAGATGGCTGGCAACTCCTAAGCGAGCTCGTATAGCGCAATGATCGCTTTCTCGTGATAGGAGGATAAATATGCAATTAAATATATATGAAATAATCTAACTTAAATGGAGTTCAAAAATTGTTAGCGGCCCAGCAAAAACAACAAATAGAACCGGGCCGTTAGCGGACCAGTAAAAAGACCGGTTAACGGCTCGTTAGCTGGTCTCTTAGCGGCCCATGCCATAGGCCTATCTACCCATGCCATATCTACCAGAGCCTCAGCCGTAACCACAGCACAGTCCGTAACTCAAAGTTATGGACTAATAAATGCTACCCATCAAGTCAAATTTATTTTCCCTACGCGGTATAAGACATGCGATGGAAGAAACAGCGAAGAGACCATATTCGGTCATCTTTGAGTCTGCTGTCGCCGCCAGGATCAAAAAAGTCAGTCAGTCAGTGACGCCGCCAGGATCAAAAAAGTGGGGTGGGGGGGGGCAAAATGACGTTACAATTTGATGACGTCACGAACGGGAAATTCCGGAGTCGGCGCGTAACCGCGCGCTGTGTGCATTCGGCTTAAGCTTGCAGAAGCTAAGTTGACATCAAGGAAAAGGCGTTGATGGTGGTTTGTTTGGATAGTGCTGCTGAACTTACTGTCATTCAATCAAGAAACAAACAGTTTGATGTCAACAGAACTTTATTGTCAGAAAAAGAACCATAGTAACGATAAGAACAATAACATCTTGTATCTGGCGCTGGCACATCAAGTACATGGCGCTGGTATTGAATCTTTTGTGTAGTAAGGGTGGCAACAACCCGATGAGCAATGCTCCCTTTGTTGTCTCCCTCGTACACTCTAGCCTTAGAATAATTCGTACACTTAGAATATTTGAACAAAAATTAGGCAAACTCCATGTTAATCATGTCCTCAAGACGTAAAACCTCAAATTTGGAGTATAAGCTAACGGTAGGGTGATGTTTAGGACAGAACAGACAAGCTCTTAATATGATTTTGTTTTGCTAGAAGGATATTTTTGTGAATGAGTTTCACACGCTCTACCCCAGCTGATCAAAGCCCATTCTTTTTATGAAAGTGCCCATGTTCGTTTTTTACTTTTTACACGGGAGTTACTATAACAAGATGCTGGCGTAACACTGCAGCTAAATTCGTAATCCAATGAATTCCTATTAAATCAACCAAATTTAAGATAGGTAGCCAACAAATGTTAGTTGTGAAAAACTTCAATACTCTCACATGCTCGCATCAAATCGCATTTTTTATGAAGAATTGTCATTTGCTTCTCTGCGATTTTTTTTGTCATACATGGGTAGCCGAGGAAATCTCGTGATAGGAGGATAAAGATGAAGAAATCAAAACCGCTTGTACGAGGTTTGCTTCAGTGGTGATTTTTAGGTTGTACTTTTGGAGGGTTTTCTTGATCTTCTTGCGTAGTCTTTCTGATTCTGGGTCGGGCAGATTGCGAAAGATAAGTAGTGCATCGTCTCTTAAAGACCATTTTCGCTGACTGCTTACTCTACTCCTGAAGAAACAATCACCACTTTAAGTTGGTATTGCTAAAACCTGCAGGAGCACAAGAATCACAATGACCGCTAGAATCGCAAGTGAGTCATCACTAAAACCTGCAGAAGCACAATGATCGCAAGGACCGTTGGCAATGCAAGTGAGTTATTACTAAACCTGCAGAAGCACAAGGAGCTCAAGGATCACAAAGAGCACAAGGACCGCTAGCGGCGCATTTGAGAACGCAAGGGAGCACATTAGGGTTAGGTTCGATGAGGGTCAGGTTTAGTTGGGGTTTATAGGTTCGGCTCGGTTAGGGTTAGGTTCGGTTAGGGTTAGGTTCGGTAAGGATTAGGTTCGGTTAGGGTTAGGTTCGGTTAGGGTTAGGTTCGGTTAGGATTAGGTTCGGTTAGGGTTAGGTTCGGTTAAGGTTCGGTTAGGGTTAGGTTCGGTTAGGGTTAGGTTCGGTTAGGGTTAGGTTCGGTTAGGGTTAGGTTCGGTTAAGGTTAGGTTCGGTTAGGGTTAGGTTCGGTTAGGGTTAGGTTCGGTTAGGTTAGGTTAGGGCTAGGTTCGGTTAGGGTTAGGTTCGGTTAGGGTTAGGTTCGGTTAGGGTTAGGTTAGGTTCGGTTAGGGTTAGGTTCGGTTAGGGTTAGGTTCGGTTAGGGTTAGGTTCGGTTAGGGTTAGGTTCGGTTAGGGTTAGGTTCGGTTAGGGTTAGGTTAGGGTTAGGTTCGGTTAGGGTTAGGTTCGGTTAGGGTTAGGTTCGGTTAGGGTTAGGTTCGGTTAGGGTTAGGTTCGGTTAGGGTTAGGTTCGGTTAGGGTTAGGTTCGGTTAGGGTTAGGTTCGGTTAGGGTTAGGTTCGGTCAGGGTTAGGTTCGGTTAGGGTTAGGTTCGGTTAGGGTTAGGTTCGGTTAGGGTTAGGTTCGGTTAGGGTTAGGTTCGATTAGAGTTAGGTTAGGTTCGGTTAGGGTTAGGTTCGGTTAAGGTTAGGGCAGGGGAGGGCAATTATTTCACACGAAGGGCCAGATTTGGAAAAAATGTTGAAGCCACGGGCCGCACGCTGATTGGAAAACAAGGTGAAGACCTTTTTTTTGGAGATCACGGTCCACGTACGAATGTGATCTCCAAAATAAGAGGTTTTCACCTCGTTTTTTGTTCCAATTTTGCACCGTTGAGGGTTATTTTTTAAAAATCACTGCCATCCATGATCTCTAAAGGAAAATAAGGTCTTCCGCTAAATTCACGGTGAGAATTTTAGTTTGTGTAAGTGCCGGCGGGCCAGAATAAAAAGACCGGCGGGCCGGACTTGGCCCGCGGGTCGTAGTTTGCCCGTGTTTGGGTTAGGGTTAGGTTCGGTTAAGTTTAAGTTCCTTGCGCTCCTTGTTTTTTTTTGTTAAGCCACATAATAGCAGCTTAAGTTTTGTATTAGTGAAGCACGTGCATCAAGGAAGAAGACTTTGTTGAGCATCGAACCCGCGAAACCAGTTTCGCAGCTCAACGCACCAACCACTCGGCCAACTCCATGTGCACCCTTGCGCTTCTTGTGTTCCTGCAACTTTTAGTAATAGCTCAATTACGCCGCTAGCAGTCCTTGTGGTCCTAGTGATCCTGCAGGTTTTAGTAATAACTTACTTGCGCCCCTAGCGGTCCTTGTGTTCTTGCAGGTTTTCGTAGGACCCTTTGAGTTGCTAACATGGGTGGCCTATGGATTACCAGCCCTTCGGGTTAAACAGCAGCCTGTGAACAATTAAAGTGATCCCCCTCCCCAGTCAGCAAACGAAGGAGAATAACTATGAAGGGAGGTAAGCTAGATACTGTATATAAGCCTACTGCGAAACTTTGCTGAAATCCTAATTCTAGCCTGAACCCAATTTTGCCACTGATGAGCCTGGAGGAGAGTTAAACTGGTGATGGATCGATCAATTAATGATTCTTTGGGATAATACGATTTCTGCGCAGTAATATTTTCTTTTCAGTCTTTAATTCATTTCTTTCTGTTGTTGATGTACCGGTAGGCCTACCTTTTTGCACCAGGATTTAGGCTACACTCAGTGGTGGGCACGTTGCTTTTAAACAGGAGCTAGTTACAAGTTACTTCGCAAAAAAAGTAACTTAGTTACAGTTACTTTGTGCATGCCACAAAACCAAAGAAACACTATTAATTCTTAACACGTAGAGCTCCAAGGTGTGCATTCAAACCAAAAGCATTTATCTTTGTATTGAAACCAAACAAAAGCATGATTCCGATACGATAGATGCTGCAGTAATAACAATTAATTGCCTTCTAAAAACGATAACATTTCAAAGTGATTATCACAACTGTAAGCCCACAGCGCTTCGGCTGTAAAATGTCTTTTCCAATGCTAAAATTTAAAGTCGTTCAACTGCAGCCCTATAAGAAGGAAGAGCAGTATTGTAATCAGGGATGTAGTCGAGACTGCTTAATCCGAAACCAAGATCGAGACCTTTTTTATGTTTTCAAGACCGAGATCGAGATCCGAAAATTTCGGGACCTTTTAGTCGAGACCGAGACAAAACAGTTGTGAGACCGAGACCTAACCGAAAACAAAAAAAAAAAAATTTTAAATCGAAATTTTTTTATTGAACAGTGAACTCTAAACGCAAAAATTACAATTAAACTGAGTTTTTGTTGCACTTTACATAAACTAACATTGAGAGCAAATCGGATGGTCCGATGTGGCTGGCCCGATGTGCCTGGCCCGATGTGGCCTGGCCCTGGCCCGATGTGGCCGAAAAAGCAAACCACTTTGACTAAAAACTTGTTCTACCGGTGCAAGTCGAAAAGAAAAGACTGACTTCGGAAATAAAAAATCAAATTTATTGACTTAAGAAAGTTAAAATTCTAACACATCTACTTTGGATGACCAAAATTTAAAATTATCAATAAATGATGAGCGGATTCAAATTCAAATTCCATCCAACCCTAGTACAGACGTAAATAGTTAGGGGCTGTGATGACTCATTACAGTGGCAGTCAGATACGAAACTGGGCAAGTCAGCTCCGAAGAAATTTCACAACAGTGGCGAGCCGTTGGCGACACTGTGCCGATTTGACCGGCCCGAGAATTGAAGCCAAGACCTCCCGTACCAATGGCGCGCGCTTAACGACTGAGCTAACCGGGCGGTGTAGCCATGTATCGCCGGGAGAAAAAGAATCGGGATTGTTTTACGCGCAAAGCATCAAAGGGAAGGTTTTTATTATTAGTTGTAGCCTATTGGCTTACGTTTTATTTGCAGCTAGCATGCGGCCCACAAGGACTTTGTAAAACCAAATAGCTCACGGCCCACGAAAAATTGCTAAAAGGTCCACAGTTGGGCCGTGGCTCACAAGTTGCTGACCACTGCCTTATCGGCTTAATCGTACAGGTGCAAGCCACTTGCACGGTCTACCATTCCAGCATGGCATGAAAAGTTTATGGAGACTGGTAGTTTGTTCCAGAGACAGGGAGCTGGCCGACCTCAAATATCAGAAGAAGAAATAGAATCTGTGCGAGTGGCATATACCAGAAGCCCTAGAAAGTCTATTCGCAGGCTTCTACCCAATTGCAGATCCCACGCTCCACTATTCACAAAACTTTGCATAAAAATTTGCGACTTTATGCATATAAAGTGCAGTTACTGCAAGCCCACCAGAAGATAAGCCAGGACGAAAAGAAATTGCAGTGACGATGCTACACAGATTAGATTCAGACCCAGGATTTTTGAAACGTGTTTGTTTCAGTGACGACTCAACGTTTTACGTTTCTGGATGAATAAACAGACACAACTCAAGAATATGGGGCTCGCAGAATCCGCATGAAACCTACGAGCTTGAACGAGACTCCCCTAAACTAATTGTGAGGTGTGGAATCATGCGTGATAAAATTATTTGTCCGTTTTCCTTCGCTGAAAAATCAATTACAGCTCAAATTTATCTCGACCTATAGACAGAATATGTGTTACCACAGCTTGAACAGTAGGCTATCAACCACTAGTTATTTTCCAGCTGGACGGTGCACCCCCTCATTGGGGTCTTGCAGTTCGTCAATTTTTGAATGACACATTTCCAGATAAATGGATTGGACGTCATGGTCCCATTTTATGGCCGCCACGTTTCCCTGATATCACACCATTGGATTTTTTCCTGTGGGGCTATGCAAAGGATATCGTTTACTGAACCAAAGTCAGATACGTTAGTGATTCGCAACAACGAATAATTGAAGCACTTGATACGTTACTGTGGATATGTTAGCAAGAAGTCAAGAACATGGCTAAAAATTGAATATCGATTGGATGTCCTACGTGCGACTGATGGTGCACATGTACAATTATACTAAAGCATCTACGTAAACTTGAAGCATTTCCTTTTACTATAAAACAAACCAATTGAAAATATCTTATAAAGACTGCGGCGAATTTTTTAAATTGCAGCAAAAATTTATGGACACCCTGTAGAATTACCTATACAATGACATGTGCGATACTCTGTCATGTTAGTCGTGCGATTTGACGATGATTGCATTGTTTTAGATTTTGCCCACATCACTAGAATCCCCCATGGCAACCCACTCATTCGCAGCTGCAGACGCGTTTCGACCTTGTTATGGTCTCATCAGTGCAGCATAGCAACCTCCCACCTTCCTGAAAAAAAAATTCTAACCTTCAAAAGAACTACACACCCCAAATCTAAACCTCTACTGGTTCTGCTCAAGGTAGAACATTTGAAATAAAACCTTCAAGGAATTAGTACATGCTGGATTATGATGTCACAGATTCCCTGTAAACAATCGATAAGATTAGAAATGACCGGTTGGTTCAAACATTATTTTCCCGGTAATCTGAGAAGGAATTTTTTGTTTATGGTTTGTAACTATACCAGTTACCAAAACCTGCAAAAAACCTCTGTGCCCAACCCGTTCGCCAATGAAAAAGCGGGGGCAAGGCAGGCACTGTGTCTGCGCATGCAGCCCAGAAAACACAGTGAACGTCTGCGCTTATCGGTGGTTTAAATATCAATGTCCCCGGTACGTTTGTCGAACTGCGTAAAAATAGGGCACAACCTAGAAAAGAGACGAAGTCGAGATGTCCTGGTAAAGCAATGCAAAAAAGAGTCTTTACAGTCTGGAATGAGTTTAGCCTGGATTGGCTGTGCGTAGCAAGGCTGACGAGACTTTTGTTATAGTAGAAACTTTTTTTGGTTTTGTCAACTGCAAAGACAAAAAAAAAACGTAAAAAAAATCACAAAAAAAACAACGAAAAAAAAACAAGCGAAAAAAAACGTTTTCTTTACATCTCTATGCATACATGAAATCTAAATATTCTCGTCGCCAGCGGTTGAAACGTCATGACAATGGCGGTCAAAAACAGTGAGACCGGCTCGCTTCGCCTCACTGGGCTGAACCTACTTTTATAGGAGGTTCTTGCATGTGCCTTTCTGTTTCCGTACGTTCATGCCTATGAAACGAAACATGAGCTTTTCTGGTTTTCGATTATTCCGGGCAGTTTTTGGCCTTTGTTACGTAATTTTGGTCTTGGTTGATAGTTAACACTATGGTTGTTAAGAACAAATTAGGGAACGCCCAGGTTCTCAAGTTGGTAGGCTTTTGGTCAAGATAGACTCTTCTGCATCGATTCCGTGATAATGTAGTAGTAGTAGCAGTAGTCTTTTTATTGTCACAATTTTTAACAAGATATACAGAAAAAGAAAACAAACAATGTGAAGTGACGAGGAGGCGTGAAAGACCGTGGAAATGCAACTCATCTGGTTGCTCGGTCGTCAAGTCTGCACGCTCCCCATTGCCATAATGTGGCCAAAAAATACAAAAAACAACATGTGGCGAAAACACAACGCACAAAAAAAACAAAAAAGAAAAAAAAATATAAAATAAATAATAATAAATGATTGTACAGGACATACGAACAATAGTTTAAATATACCAGAGCAAGTAAAAGTACGGTGTACAAGGCTACATAAAAATATTTATTGCAGATGCTGAGAATTTAGAAAATGTTGTTTCAATAGTTTGGATAAACTTTTCAAATTGATATTGGCGGAAACCTTTTCTTTAATTAATTTAGGGAGGATGTTCCAAATTTTTACTCCCATTGTTTTTACGGATTGTTTCCATTTGGCAAATGAAAAACGTTAAGGGTGATAATTATCACTAAGAGCATGTCTGGTAGGGTAGGAATGAACTGAGGACACTTTCCTGAACTTTAGAAAGTTATTGTCTGTTTCAGGAAAATTATTTGCATGAACATTGGCCATAAATTTTGCAGTTTGCAATTTATAAATACCTTCAATTTTTAAGATTTGCAATTTATGATATAATGGAAGTAGCTTCAGTTTCCTACCATGCTTTTTGCACATTATTTTCACCATACGATTTTGCTTAACTTGCAATTTATGGATGTTAAATTTTGCGGAGTTACCCCATGTAATGATTGCGTATTGCAAGTGCGAATATGCTAAACTATAATAGACTGGAACCAAGGTACGTGTTGGTAGGTACTTGCTTAATTTAAACAGAGCACCGGTAGCAGCAGATAATTTTGTCTCTATGTATTCCACGTGCTTATGCCAATTAAGTTTGTCATCAAGGTATACTCCCAAATATTTTACGTGTTTACTCTGATTGATACGACAACCATTTATTTGAACAGAAATATTTTCATTAGTCATAGTAAAATATAGGAATTTAGTTTTGTTTGTATTCAGGGAGAGTTGGTTATGTTTAAGCCAGGCACTGATTTTGACTAACTCATTGTCTAAATTTATTTGAAGGCTCTTTGTATTTTTGTGGGATATCGTAAAGGCACAATCATCAGCATAGAGAGTAGTATGAAAGTTTGAACAATTTGCCAAGTCGTTAATATAGATAAGGAACAAGATCGGTCCTAATACGCTGCCTTGGGGAACACCAATTTTTACATCACTTAGTGGGCTTGTAAAACCTTCACAACACACATATGGTTTGCGGTTGGTTAAATAAGATTTTATAAGGTTTTTAGAAACACCTCTTATTCCGTAATTCTCCAATTTGTGCAACAAAATATCATGATTCACCGTGTCGAAAGCTTTGGCCAGGTCCATAAATATAGCACAGGTCTTCCTGTTATTATCTAGGTTACTTAAAATGCGTTCATGTAGGTGAGCTATAGCCAAAGTTGCAGAGTAATTTTCTCTAAAACCAAATTGGGTTGTGGTAAGAACATTAAATTTGTTCCAAAATTTCGTCAGCCTTCTTTTCAAAAGAGTTACCAGAATTTTATTGAATTATCATTATTTTTTAATGATACGTCACTTAAATCCTCGAAGCGAGAATATCTTGCCTTCCCACAATGCACAATCAGAGTTACAGTCAGTGCATGAAGCAACTCAGTTTCGAAAGTAACGGGATATAAAACTTAAAGATTAGGAGAGGGTAGATGACAAGAAAGCATCGCACAAAATAGCAATGCAGGGAATGGAGTAGCAATCCACGACCGGTTTCGCTCTTATTTTGAGCTCATCAGGTGAATATAGTTGGAAAATGGTCCAAAAATGGCACCGAAGTGAAGGGATTTGAGAAAAAGTAAAAGATTGAGAATAACAAGTAATGCAGCTCACCGTTTCCAGTGAACCGCATTCGTTGTTCCTTCGTAAAGTTTAAAGTAGAAACAGTAGGTTTCATTGAGATGAAGAAAAAGTTTCTTAAATACACCGGTTGCCAACGTAAGCGAAATGATGTCCATCGGGTAATTTGGATTTGTGATTGTCATCGAAATTGGATCCATTGTTTCGTCATCATCGACAATAACAAATTGAGATTTAAATCGGAACCAAGAGAATTAATCCAGAATGACGGAAAACTCTTAAATATTCGGGTAAAACGTGAGAAAACTTCCTAGAAAGATCATTGCGCACTTTTCGCTAGAATTATGGAATAATGAGAAGGGTTCCCAAATAATTGAAACATCAGAGTGTGGACTGCCCAATGACCACTTTGGTAGGCTAACTTCGGTTACCCTTGTATTAATTATAAAGAACAAATTAGGGAGAGCCCAGGTTAAAATAATAACTAATTTAACTATGGTTGTTAAAATAATAGTCTTTGGCTTCGTTGATTGCTTCCCAAGTTGCTGTAACTTGTTAAACTTTATTCACGAGTTTCTAAGGCGATTCGTAGATAATTTTGACTTGGGTTTCTGCAGTTAACTAAATTTCCTTTTTTAAGCGACGTACTGTTGGCCTTGTTTGATAGTTAATACTACGGTTGAAAGTTAAAATAGTGTGTTCTTTGGCTTCGTTTTTTGCTTCCCAAATTATTTTGTTGAACTTAATTCACGAGTTTGTATGGCGCGTTGTAGATAATTTCGGATTATTCGATTTCCGCAGTTAGCTAAATTTGCTTTTTACGCGCGCATAATCTCGAGCGCTTTCTGCTTCGCCGTGCTTCTGCGGTTTACGAAATCTTGGAGTTCGCAATCAAGTTTTGGACCTCGAGCGCTTTCTGTCCTGCCGCGCCCTTCTGAGCAGCAAGCTGTATTAAGCTTCGATTTTTGTTAGTTTAGTTAGAGCCAGCTTTGGCTCTCGTTGTTGCGCACCTGATAAGTCTGGAAGGACGAAAAAAATGATAACCGGTTACCCTTTTTCGTGCAGTAAGCGTTAGTGTACACCCGGTCCATGTCGTGCTTGCATTGCTCGGTGTCGCAAACAATCACTATTCTACTGATCTCTCCAGCAACAGTTGAAATACTATAAGTGGTAGCAATCGCAAAGGCCTTACTCGCAGTTGCGCAGCCACAAATCTCAGACAAACACGTTTATGATTCAACATTGTCTTTAAATAGGACGAAGTCAAATAAAATGCAGATGAAGCAGAAAATCTTAATTTTCAGCTTATAATGCGCCTTATGCATAGCGTACTCATCAAAATGATGCAGCTTTGCTTAAGGGGCCCATGCGCTCCGGAAAATTGGTAATACGCCTATTTGGATGTAGGTCTACGTTTAAGCTCAAATGCTGTTATATTCTTTTTTTGCTGTATTTCGTAAGATATGGGCTAATGGGCCCCTAGATCAGTCTGGTTTGTGCTAAGGGCCCATGCACTCTATAAAATCGGTTATTTGGAAGTTTCTTTGCTGCATTTCTTCCGCGAGATATAGGCTAACGGGCCCCTAGAACAGCATGATGGTATGCACTCCGTAAAATTGATTATTTGAAGTATACTGAGCTCAAATGCTGTCGTAGTCATAGACTAATGAGCCCCTAAAACAGCAAAGGCCCCGGGGTCATTTGCCCCCCCTCTCATGGGCCCTGACTGTAAGTACAGTAGAGGAAAAAGTGGATTCTGTGTGGCGTAGCAGTGATACATTCGATTCTTGGTCGTTAAATTAAGAGTTCGATGCCCTTCACCGTTGCTGCATAATTATGTTATCTCTGTTTAGTGTTGGCATTGTTCTACGTTGGTGCTTCATTTCCGTTCTCCTTTTTTTTGATAAGGACTTGTGCACAATGATGTCAATGAAGATGCGAAAAAGAGAACTTATACGGGTAGATACTAATCTCTGCAATCAGAGCCTCTGCGGCTTGGAAGAAAACCCTACTTTCTCGGTAAAAAACTACAAAGCGTACGGACTTCGACTTCCCGGAAATTTCACGGCAATGCGTCAAAGTTGAATTACATTCCTGCCGAGTGGTAAGGTACATTTTTTTTATTAACGTCCGTTCTGAACAAGAAAAAAAGGTTTCCTTTATCTATGATGTCAGAATCCGACATCGCAAATATTTTGTCCCTAGCCATATGACCTTGCTGGACGAGGTCTGGATTACTGCTGAATTGGACAACCAAATGGACAAGCTTGACCCAGAATTCCTTCTTTTGCATGATCTTCTTATCGCGGTTTCGTGTTTTTCTTTGTCATCGCGAAACACACCGAACAGCAGCTCGACCTCAGCGACAAAGAGTTTTTCTTCGCAAAGGCATCAGGACCGTTTACCAGATGGATGTAGTTCTTTTAAACCAATTTTACCTTAAAATTTCTCGCCCCCCTCCCCTTGCAAAAAATTTGCCCCTCTTGGCATTTTCTTCTGGCTGCGGGCCTGCTGTGAGGACGGGACGAAAAGGAACTCTTTACTTGTCGATATTGCTAAATCTTCGTTGCTTTGATTGCGCGAGCAAATAGCCAAAAAAACTGTCACTTGAGCTTACATCGCGGTTGTTTTCTGTGCCACTACTTGTCGAAGAATCTAGAGCAGTGGTTCTCAAACTTGTCGGAAGTATCGAACCCAACAGGTGTCATGCAAACATACATCGAACCCTTAATTATAACCAGGAGCGGATCCAGAAAATTTTAGAGGGGGAAGCAGTTTTGAATTTGGTTGAATGTTAAATGAGTGCAAAGACGTTAGACGTCTAAACCGGAAAAAAGCATAAGCTCTTTGAAAATGTTTCACGTCAGGGGCGTATTCAGAATATTCTTAAGGCGGTGGAGGGTGGCATAAAATTTTTACATTTTTTAAGCGTATTTTTTTCCGGAAAGTTAATTTGAAGCAAATTGAGGAACAAAAATATGGCTCTAGGGGGTCCGGGGGTATGCTTCCCCGGAAAGTTTTCAAAAATTTAGACACTGTAATGGCCATTTTAGAGCTTTTTGAACAATTTTTATGGCAAATTCTGTTTAATTTTTTTGCCTCTAACTCTAAGTCCTTCACCAAATATGATACATTTTGTTCGCACATTTTCGATTTATGCGTGCTTAAGGCGTAACGATGATTGTTATCAAATAGGATAAATTATGGAAAAATTGTATTCATCAAAAACAGCGTTGAAAGAGTATGGTGGGGGGATGCATCATTCCACGCAGAGATAGTCATTTACTACAACTGTATGCCTTTTTGCAAAAACTTATTCTGCTCTTAGCCGAACCCCTGCAACAGCCTCACCGAACCCCTGGGGCTCGGTCGAACCCAGTTTAAGAACCACTGATCTAGAGCATTGTCGGTTGCCTTGTTCAGTTCATTGATCATTTTTCTTTTCAATTCAGCCGCAGTTTCAATTGGCTCGTCAAAGGACCAAGCACATTATTATGAAGTGAAATTAAACAACTTTTTTTCCGTTCTTTAGCGGACGAGGATGGCCCACAAAAGTAACTGTAACTTTTAAGTTCTGAAGTGGTAACTAGTTACAAATTCCGTTACTTTTGCAGAAAAGTAACTTGGTTACAGTTACTAAAAAAGTAACTAGTTTCAGTAACTAGTTACAAAAGTAAATAATTACAGCCCACCACTGGCTATACGCATAATCGATTGATTTCCCCACTACTCTATTCCGTTTTAGGCACAAAACGTAATGTTTTTCATCATAAAACATGATTCAATAGTTAACGACATAAACTCAAAATTAGCATAAACAATTTGAATTTTTTCAGCCCACTAGGCACAAGCCATACTTGACAGCTGCGCCAATACTAGGCAATGATTGTTAATCTTTTATTAGAAAACATAATGATAACTAAGTAATAAGCACATAATAGGCTAAATGCTACTGTACAACGCTTAGCGCACTTTGACGTTTGCTTCAGCAAAATCAAATATTCAACTTTTAGCAGTGCGAAAAATTGCTGCAGTGAAAAGGCCTAAACCTTCAGCAAGTTGCTTCATGTCAAACTCTCACAGATAGGTAATATCAATAAAATATTTGCTTACTTCTTTGTAACGAAAATATTGAAATTTTTCACTACCAAACCCAATATCATGCTTCAAATATTGGTGAGTTCATTTTTTACTTTTTGAATTGGTGCTGGTAAACACGACAAGCAAGCAGGAATAATGCATTACGAAACATTTTCATGAAGAAAACAAAACTATCGTTTTGCTCCATCAAGAGTTCCAGTTTTGGCATGTCCTTACGTAAAACAATTTGCCAACAATACACAATAGACTAGCTCATTAATGTAAAAATACAACTTTAGATAAATAATTACGAAACGGGTAACTTAAAGTAACAAAAACGAGATTTTGAATGCACGAGAAACTGTAACTTGAAGTTTAGTGATTGAAGTGGCAAAAATAACAGTAATTGTAGGTAATTAAAAAACTACTCAGTAAGTATACCAATACTTGCATTGAAAAAGTGTTAGATAAATGTCAACTGCAGACTTAAATCGAACTGGGCTTTGTATAGGCCTACATGAAGTTGGTTTGTTGTATTTGCATTTTCACTAAAAATGTAGAAAGAACATGCAAAAAAGCAGTAATTAAAGCAATTGGTATATTAGTAAGCACATTAGTATTTTCCAATACAAATCATACAACTACAACGCATTCTACAGTAATGAAAAAGCAACCTTTAACTCAGGAGTATCAACTGAAGCAAATGTAAAATATAACAAAACAGCACACCAAAACAGTGTTTCTACATCAACAGTATAAGGCAGTCAATTTTATGCACCAATTAATAACTTTCAGCGTTAAATTCTAAAAAACAGAACCATTTATTTTAAGCAATTGAAAAATGCACCAATACAACTGCTAACGGTCTTATATGCAACGAAAATCACAAAAAAAAACAAATAAAAACGGAACAGCAGTTAGGCAAAAGTGTAAAAAATAATTTTATATTCTTTGTAATAAACAGCCATTATACAAAAACATTTTATCTTTTCCCAGAAGGAATATCAAACGCCGATGGTTCCGAAACTTTCATGTTTTCTATAATATCTATTGATACTCACAATTTATGCAATTTTCTTAGTAATATTCAAAGCCAACCCATACAGAATTAATGACATTCATCACAATTTTGTATTGGTGGATTTAAAAGCTTAAATAACAAAATGTAAAGTTTAGGCTGGTATTAATACCGCAGCGTTCTTTCACAAAACGAACCAAGGTAACCATTAATACGCACCAGCTATTGGCCAAGTAGCCAAAGCGTTCGCTTTACGAGGAAAACCGGATATTATGCCCAGTCAGGTCACACCAGACATACTCAGCACACGCAATTAAATCCCATTCTGTTTCTAGAATATCAATGCAGCAGCGTTAGTTATGACGTAAATAGCAATCGTTTTACCATTCTAACCCCTATTCAATCTGCTAATAAAAGAAATGCAAAATCAGTAGCTAATCTGCATGTAAAGTTTTCGGCACCTATTCAACCAGTCTTGCTCTGTTCAGTGTCAATGAACCAGCCAATTCCAGCCATATTTGTTATTTACAGTGTGTGTGACAACTGGTGTGACAGTGAAGATTTTCTCATACGTTTTGGAACTGTCTCTGCTTATTTACTTGAGCATACACGGCTTTCTCGTCTTCGTAAGGAGAGCTTCTAGCAAGGGAACCTAAAAAATACACATGAAATGAAAATTCTCTTAAGAACACGAAACATACGCAACAGAAAATTTCGGCATGACCGACTGGGTGTTACGACAGAATTTTAGGATCGAATCGGGTTTAGTGTTCGCGTCAGTCGACTCAACGTCGAGTTGTCCCGCGTCAAATCGGCCTCGCCGAATAGTCGCGCACTTTTACACATACCTACATATGCAATTTAGAAGTTTGGACAGCTATTACTTCACTCAGAGATGCTTCAAATGGTAAGCGATAATTTTTTGGCATTCCGTCATATTTTCTTGTTTACCGACCACGCAAAACCCAAACTACCCACAATATTAAATAGAAGTCGCTTGCTACCTGTCGAGTACTGTAAAGTGTCATAGCGGTAAAAACAGGAACTTTTAAAATAGTTTTCAAATAAGCATAAAACCTACTTTTTCTCGCAGATCTATCCACGTTCAAGTATCTTTGTTGGTTTTCTAAAAGGTTTTTTCTTGGTTCGCTTGAAAAATCCTAAATAACAAGCAATTGTGCTAAGTAATTACTTGATATTGAATTGCAAAACCTCAAAATAGCATACACCACGCGACACTTAAATATTCAGATGGTACAAAAAGCGCAATTAACCTCCTACAATAGTCAGTGGTAACCTGAGGCGATCTCGTCCTTTGTAGCAAACAAATCTAATGTTAAATAAACAAAAAAGAGGTCGTGGGCTGTTTGGGAACCAATCATACTGAAAACAATCTAAATCGAAAACCGTTTTCAAGTAAAAGCAGCTACATCATAAACCAACTAGATTTTCTACTTTTTAGCCTTCAAATCCCAGAAAAGGTGGAGGCGCTGACGTAGTAGGCCAAGATCTCAACACTCGCAAACGTGGTTGCAATTTTAAACGTATTCGCTCAAATTCGCTCCTAATTAATTTACGAAACAGAGATGCTCAGCGACATGGCCTAGCGGTACAGCGCGCAGGTTACAATTCCTATGTGACGAGTTCGATTCGCGGCTGGAGCCGATCGTATTTGTCATATATACCGGGCAGCCGTTGACTCGAAGAGCGCAAGCTCACTTCGCAGTCTCCTTTAATTACTGTTGAATTTTCAGTTTATCACAACTTGTAAATAACCTCAGTTATTTGTTATCATCGTGAAGCGTTTTATCAAAGAACGCGGCAATCAAGATAAGGCGATAGTCGAAACACAGCCTTGGAATGCACGCTAGAGGAAAAAGGAAACTCTGCTTATACAATTCATTTATACCTGCAGACAATGAAATAATTCAGTCTGCAGTTAAGTATTTGTACTTGCGCTTTTCTCGCTGTGATAGAAATTCATTCAGTAACTTGGTATATGCAACTGATAAATCACTTCAGTTATAAATGGTAATTAATGAATTATAATTCCTTACAGCTTCGTTTTCTGTAGGAGGAAGATCATATTTGGATGACTGATGTCCGGAAGACAACGTGGATTCCGCATCATCCTGGGGTTGCATGAGACCATCTCCTTTGCCTCCATACGAGCCTTGATAGCTTCCTGGTCCGTGTCGCTGTTTCTGTATAAAAACATGCAAGTCATTCAAGAAGATTCAAAAATGGTAACCCAAAAACGTTTAAATTGGCGCTTGAACAAATTCGGTTAGGTCTAGATCCCCCACATTTAACAAATAAAATGGGGTTAACATGTTGATAACATCCCGCGACCCCCAAGGATAAGCGGGTCCAGAAAATTGATTGATTGATGTTGATAACATTTATTTTAACTTGTTTATGGGTCTAGACCAGGTTCTTAACCTGTGGGTAATTACCCACTAGTGGGGAATTTGAGAATTTCAGGTGGGTAATTTGAAGTTTTGGAACACAACAGCTCACGATAGGTCATAAAGCAGTGGTTCTCAACCTGGGGTCGCGATTTGGACATCTGCGGACGCGATGACCTATTTTTTGCTCTTCACTTGATTTTGGACGGAAATTTGGACATCTGCGGACGTGATGACCTTTTTTAGACATCTGCGGATTTTTTGCTCTTCACCTGATGCGCAACTGCATCTATGTGTGTTTAATGACTCGTAATATTGCAAGTGGGTAATTTGGTTATGTCAGATTGCAAAGTGGGTTGCTGAATATAGAAGGTTAAGAACCACTAGTCGGTCCAGACTCAAGAAGCGGGCTGGTTCGAAATGCCTGTAAAGTTTTTGAAGAACTTGTGGTATTCCCCCGTCGTGAGTGAGATGGACAAAACGGCGACTGAATAATTTTACGATAAAACTTAGTTTTAGCATTTTCGGAATTCAAAAACTGGTTTCCTGGATGCTTACTTAAAGCTTTAATATGGCCAGTTTGCTAAAAAACGAAGTACTACAATATAATTTTGACATAAACGTTTATCGACGACTTGTAAGGTATTTAGAAAAGAGAAATTAAAAAACTGAAATCTTAACACAAGAAAATTCAATTTCAGATTGCATGCTGAGTAGAACTATTTATCACAATTTTATCCAAGTCGTTTACTTTTAATTTTTGATCCAGAGACGAAGACAATTACTATATTACAAGACTAACACTTACAAGCAAGTGATTTTTCACTTGGCTAAGAAGCATAAAGATTTTGTAACTTGACTTACAAAGCCTTATGAATAAAATATGATAGAAGTGAAACCGTTGGCTAATTTTAAATAACGCAAAAATTTATAACTAAAACCCTCAACAGATTTTCAGCGAAAAATCTTAAAAATTGCGACGGGAAGGCACATTCGTGAAATCCTAAGCGTGGTTATCAGTTTTTTTTTTTTTTTCAACAAAATGGTTTACCTTAATGCTGGCAGTTGACGTTGATTAAATATTTGAACAAAGGCAAGAAGGCGGATTAATTACTTGAGTGTTTGCCTTAAACGTAGCTTGAACGCTAAGAGCTATTGTTCCATATTTCATAGCCACATAAATTGCAGAACTGAGAGCTTTTAAACAAAACTGACTTTGAGAAAGCCATACTCTTGTTCCACAACAAAATTTTCACTCTTTAAATTAACTGAGCAAAGCAAAACACGATATTCTGCAGTGAAACAAAATTCAGCAAAAAAGAAATACTGTAATCTTCAGCGTAAGAGCTCGCAACAACTAAAGTCAACCCTTCTAAACCTATTCCAATTGCCCAAAATAGCAGCATTCTTGTTGTTTCCCATAATACAATTTGGGCAAAAACTTTTATTAACGATTCCTGTAGTCATAAGTTGTTTTCGAGAAATCGCTGGGATAAGTCGGATTTGCGCAAAAATTACTAACAATGCAGAGTAAATTTGACAACCTAGTGCGGTTCAAGGTCATATCAGTTTTTGCTGAATGGCGAATTTACGGCCTTTATTTTGGTCAAAGCTAAGCTTATACCTATTTACACGCAGAGTTCTAGAGCTTAAAACTTGCCATTCACATAAAAAAAGTCACAGTCAAACCAACACTCTTCACTAAAAGCAGCAACTCTGATGCGACCAAGGTACATACAAAGCATATTTACCACAAATTTGAGAGTTTTAGAACAGCGAAATGGTAAATAAATAGTTCTGTTAAGTTTATACTAGCATCTCCCTGTTTTTTTAAAGTGGGACTTTAAGCTTTGCACAAAAACTTGGTCTTTTGTCGATACTTTTCGTTACATCTTGCACGTTAATAAAACTTGTTGCGGCGGCAACGTATGTTGAACGTGCACAAATTTTAATTAACTAATAGCCTTTCTAAAACAAAGGTGAACACGCCTTACATGACACTTTGACTGAAAATTGTTACGGTAGTGTTATTTAACTTGTTTGAGTAACTATAACGTCGTAAACTCGGTACACACGCTAACACAAAAAACGAATACGATTTGTTAATCGTAGAATCAAGAAACTCTATATCTTTTTATTTTGCAAAAATGCTATTATTCCTATCAACTGCCCACAGTCACTTGTCTTTATTCTAATGCAGCAAATATTTCTAGGATACCTTTGCTAGACTTCTAGTCAAACTAGACAGCTAAGACGAAACATAACACCACATTTTAGTACTTTAGCAAAGGAAGATGATAAAAAAGCTCAAAAAATAGCACTGCGATAAAGTGATAAAACTTCAACATTCACACGCCACAACAACAAATGCAATCAAATTAAACCAAAAAAAATATCAAATTATTCCTAAATGGAAACACCGATAGTGTCGAAGTTAAGGTCTTGGACCTATCTAACATGCAAAGCATATAATTCCAAATTTATAAATCAACTATTTCAGCTTTGAATTAGTTCGCTTTTAACCAACCACGCTCCAACCCTATTTAATTCGTGCCCGCTCACGGAGTTGGCCGAATAAACCTCATATTGCCCTCACTCTCCCACTGTGCTTGGCTGTGAGCTTCCATAAAATTCAAACCAATCTTTGCAACATCTTTCTCTATCTGCTTTTTTCATGCCCTCTTAGGCGTCCTTTCTTTCTGTGCCTCAATTCTAATTCCAAAGCACCTCTCAACAGATGACCATCGTTTAGCCCTAGAATACAGCCTAACCATGTTACTACACTTGCGTTAACCAATTCCTCCATTTTCTTTAATAAACACAAATTTTGATGATTTTGATGTTGATGTAATTCGTAGAGAGAGAGAATCAAAAACTATGTATTCTTGAACAAAATAGCGAAAAATGTCCCAGCGTTCATTTTCTCGCACAAACATGATCTCAGAAATAATTATTATTAAACTGCCACGTGCCAACGTAAACCCACTATTCGTAAAAAACAAGTAGTAAAACCAAAACATCATGAACATTGGACACCAACACATGCAGCGGTGCTGAAACCACCCAACTTCAACTTACCTTAGATAATGGTTTCCAGTAAGGCTAAATAACGTAGTAAACTTTACCTCGTAACAGCATGGCCTACCGCGAACGTCTGTTAAGCTAATTTATATGAAGTTTCTATACGACACACTGGCCCCCTGCAACAAGCGCTTACAGGGTTACACGAAGAGTAGTAATTAAAATTATCATAGCATATACTCAACACAGTTATCGAACCAGCCGTCTTGCAGCGTAAGATATTACTCATGAACAGCCGAAAGCGTAGTTGTACGGTCAAAGTTGCTACGTTTCACAATATACACCAAACAACCAACTCTTTACGAAATAATTTCGTGAATTTGTTTAAATTCACAACTACTTAAGCTAAGAGACTAATCGAACTATCAATTGCATATCTAGCTTTTCTTTAGCTATATTTCATCACAACTTACCCGGAAATTCATTGACGCTTTGCTAGTAATTCCAACTTTTGATCCACTGTGTAGAGAGTCGTTGTCATTTGGCAACACTGGAGCAGTTAAATCCACGTCATGTTCTCCGCTATAACTACTACCAGAATCGCTATAGCGAACTCCAAAATCATCAATATCGTTTGGAGGGGGATGAATTGGCGCAGAAGGCTTTTGTTTATGCAACATATCATTTTCGTGCTGAATGTACGGTCGAGGGTATCTGCAAGAACAAAAGCAATTAAATTTTTGCATCAGTGTCTAAAGGTGACAGAAGCTTTGCCCTTTACAAGAATACAGTAAAAATAATTGAGCCAAGATGAATTTACTTTGTTTATTCAATAACGTATATCCTGCTCTTCACATTAGAAGATAGCGATATCGATTGCCAGGTCAAGAGCAGGTTGAAAACCCGATGGTTGGAAATGACCAAAGGTTTTAGGAAAAAACTATATTTTTAATGGCAATCTATTTTACAAGTAGCTTAATTAACACATGAATCGTTGCACGAGTTCTTTTTTTAAGAATTGTAAGTCGAAAGGTACATAACAGAGTTCGAATAAAAATCATCGCAATTTACACTAAAACCAAAAAAAATGTGTGTAAATTTTTTGGTAAATTATGTTTTTCTGAAAAACAGCCTTGCTTTAATGAAAACTCACGTGTTTCTACTATGATGTACAAATTTCTTGCTTTCTAAATACTTCAGTTCATCCTTCCTGCGAGCTTTTTTAAACAAGCAGCAGTAAGTAGCAGTTAGAATAGCAATTAACGCAACAACGCCGACGGCAATGCCAACTATCAGTCCAATATTCGATTCATCTGAAAAAACGAGAAATTGAAAACATGGTACAAGAATGACACTCAATGCATACAAAAACAACCTAGGTTTAATTCAAATTATATAGAACAGAAAATTCAATAGCGATTGAGGGAGAATGCAACGTGAGCTTGCGCTCTTCCAGTCAGCATCCACCCGGTATGCATACCACGTGCGATCGGCTCCAGCTAGGAATCGAACTCACCATGCAGGATCAGCAACCTGTGCGCGGTACCGCTAGGCAAAATATGAAGTTATTTTAAGTGTCAGTTTGTCAAACGTAAATTTTAATAGCAATTTGTTGAAAATATGAAGAAGGTCTATTCTCAGCTCGTATGTGAATGTCTACAGTGAGACACTCTTGCTTTCCACAAAAGAGCTTCTATCCGATTTTGCCGAAAATCGTAATAAAAGTAGAATTTCTAGTAGAAACAAGAAAACCTTGCCCGAAAGTTTATAAATTTCTATTATTAGAAGCAGGGCCACAGGGTCTTAGTAGACCTACCCCCACGTGAGCACAAACGCTGTTTCACTTCACGTTTTACTCATTTTCTAGCGAGAGAATCAAAAGTAGAATAATATGGGACGAAAAGAGTGAAGATACATATCGTGTAATAGAAGTAACAAGCCACACACAATGGCTTTAAAAACTGGAAAACCAAGCCTTCAAAGTTTACTACCATAATCAAGTAGTGTTAAATCGCATAAAACAGTGTGTTTAGAACGCTACCAAACCGTCTTTCAAGCTGATGGGAGTAAAAGGTATAACTCGATTTGTATGATATGGCAATAGTTGACTATTAACGGACCGGCAATTCAAAAAGGTAATTTTACACCCATCAAGATGGTTTTTGTTAAGACGATAAACTTGAAAATATTTTTCGATAAAACATCAGAAAGACCATACAAGGAATTGAAAGCAGAACCAGAACATAATCAAAATTTGAAATCAGCGTACTGATGATAACTTTTACACCTCACAGGACCGAAATGTCTACTTATTTGGGTACTAGTTCCAATGAAGTACAAAAATTATTCTTAAGCTGTTCCCAATTTATTCATCAAATATAATCATCATTATACTCGCAGTATTACGTCAAAGCGCGTGACGAGTCGCGAGGCGATCTTCGCGGCTTAGCGCCAGGGCAACACAGAAACGTCGCAGCGATGGCGAGCCGCTGGCGATACTGTCCAATTTGACCGGCAAGAGAATCGAACCCAAGATTTCTCGCGCCGACAGCGATGTGGTCAACCATGATAACAACTCAGACGGCCGAGTGATAAGAGCGTCCGCCTCGGAAGCTGTAGACTTGGGTTTGATTGCGAGTCGGGTCAAACCAATGACTTTAAACTTGGTATTCACAGCTTCCCTGCTTGACGCTCAGCATTAAAGGGATAGTGTGGAGAGCAAGCCGGCAGGTTTACTTGTTGTGCCGTTGGGAAATGCATTTAGCGGAATTCCCCCATCTTGGTGTGGTAGACAGATGGCCGGCAACTCCTAAGCAAGCTCGTATAGCGCATTGATCGCTTACTCGTGATAGGAGGATAAATATGCAAAAAAAACTACCCCACCGGCGGGTCCCAATTTATTCATCTTTTTTATAAATGAGAAAAACTAAGTTAAACGTTGGTACACTATACCGGCTGGTTAGCTTAGCTGTTTAGCACATCGCTACAGTACCAGAAGGTCTTGGGTTTGATTGCCAGGCCGGTCGAATCGGACACAGCGTCGCCCACGGGTTGCCATCGCTGCGACGCTTCTTCAGAGCTGTGTTACCCAGGCGCTAAGCCGCGTAGATAAGCCACGCCACTCGTTAAACGCTTCGGCGTATTGCCGCGAGTAAAACGAGTGCTTGATTTGATTGGTACATTAAGCTCTTCAGCTAACATCAACAGTTTCAATTCAATACTTAAGTAGGCTAACAAGATAAAGTGAAAGTTTTACCAGTTTGATCGTGAGAAAGTTGCAATCTAAAGCAAAAAACTTGGCTTGAATTAAAACCTAAGACGACGCTTCTCTCAAACGTTTAATTAGTCAACAACGAAAACGAACACTTAGTACAAACTGCAGAGGTAGTAATTAGAACTCACTTATCGTGAGTTGCATTGCTTGGTACGTGGTGATGTTGCTGGATAGTGAATTTCCAACAGAATTGCTTGCTGTACACACATAGGTATCATTCTGCCGGGAAGGGTCGTAAGCTTTAATTATTTTCACTGTTTGACCCAATTCCTTAGAGGATGAAGCCCCAGGGGGCATTTTCCATTCATAAATTGGAGGGGGATTCCCGTCTGATATGCAAGTTAGTTGCTGTTGTTCTTTATTTACAAGAATTTTGGGAACTTCAGGAGGATCTAAAAGCAGCATTTTTACTCGTGGGTTTGTACCAGGACCTATTTGCTCACACCGGCAATAGCATAGCCATGTCTCTTCACCCTGACTGAAACAAAAAACTACGGCTAAGCACAAACTTGTGCATTAGTCAACCGTTTAAGGTAAACAGCTATTGCCAGTTACCGACAAAACACATCAATGAATATCACCTACTGAAATGATTAGATAATTACAAATCATTTAAGAATATCATTTCAATAAATGTTGGTAGAAGTTGAACAAGTCATATACAGCAAATAATTTCCGTTACTTCACAGCTCCTCATTTAATTGCGAAAATAATATTGTCATTCAATTGCAAAAATAATATTGTCACAAAAAGAATTTTCAAAAGAAAAAATTACATAAGCCTGTAGGGACTTCAAATCAATCTGCAGAGACTACAACTAAGTGCCTTTCACTTCTGGACCAGATTTTCATTCAAGGGATCCTGATGGTGCTCCTCAAAGTCTTATAAAAATCTAGTACTTACATGTCACATTCAACGTTACAACCGTTACATTTTTGACATCAAATGCTGGATGCGTCACTTCACATAAAAATTCTTGTTTATTTAAGGATTTTGTGGGTATAACTTTCAACATTGATGAAACTGTCGTTAAAGACACAGTGGTTTCATTCGACCTGAAAAGAAATGATGATTCATTATTTTCAATCGTGATAAAGCAAAGTTATAGCATGCTTATAAAATGCAAACGTATGGTATGATATTGTCAATATAAGAGTGAATACTATTAGTCACAATAACTTAAGGTGCAGCTCAACGCATTGGTTGTGTTGGCATTCCCTACTCATACAAAACATTTAAGAATGGCGGCAGCGAAGTGAATTACTTAATTGAGTAAAGACATCCGTCTATAATTCCATATCTGAGAAAAAAAAATTACAAACAATCTTTGAAAGAAATAAAATGATATTTGATCAGAAATCCAACGAAGTGTGTTGACCCAAGGCCAGGTTGACCTAGAGCGTGGCGTGACGTCATTGACAAACAAAGGTCAAGAAATGCAAAAACGAGATAAGAAAAACACACTAAGCGCCTAAAAATTTTCAGTAAGGAGAATTGAAAAAAGTCCAGCTTAAAGTTGCATTATTTTCTATAAACATGGCAAAGCTTGGAATTTCTTTCTCAGAAACTATTTACCTATTTTTGTTTTATTATTTAATTTTGCGGAAATGAGACGAAATTAGGGATGTTCCGAGTCGAGTCCGAGTACTCGGCCGAGTAATAAGGCATTACTCGGACTCGGCCGAGTATTAATTGATACTCGGCCGAGTATTAAAGCATTGTCATTTTGACCTTCTCTTGCTTTTTACCCGAATTTGGGTCGAAATTAGGACTTCTACGGACGTGATGACCTTTTTCCTTTTTTTTTTTTGCTCTTCACCTAATTTTGAGTTCATATTTTGACGTCGTAGATACTCGGACTCGGCTGAGTAATGTCGTGAATACTCGTTACTCGGCGAGTCCGAGTAATTTTCCTCGAGGCACATCCCTAGATGAAATCACTCGACCTTGAGCAAGTCACAAATTCTCGTTATTACACGGGTATAAGATTACGCAATAGAACTGCATCACAATGATGGCAGACTTCATTATGTGACAAATAATTTGAGCCCATCCAACCTTGATACAACGCAAAACAAAAACGTGGGTGAAAATAATTGAGCAAAGTTTTACCTATTGCAGTATCACTATAAAAAGCCTACCCGGGCTTTACAATAGTTGCTAGCCACTTGTCTGCCACTCTTAAATGGGGGAATTCCGTGAAGAGCGTTTCGAAACGACACAACAAGTAAAGCTTGTTCTCCACTTGTCCCTTTAATGCCAAACGTCAAGCAGAAAGCTGTGAATACCAAGTTTAAAGCCACTGGTTTGACCAGACGCGAAATCCAACTCCGCGCCTGCCGCCCCAGAGACAGACCCCTTATACACTCAGCTATCTGATCGGTTAATTTAGTCACAGTCATAAGGTAAAATTTCTGTTCACAAAACTACCACCAACAAACTATAAAACAGAAACATTTACAAGAGTAGCCGAATAGCACATCATAAAATCAATACCGAATCTAATTTAGTTTTTCTTTAACGAAGCGAAATACTGATCGAAATGCGATGAAAATGCTTCCTCAAAAGAGGTAGGGGTTTCACAAAGTATGAAAAACACTACGTTTATCGATGACAGTAAAGATTGGATTAGAAGCGACGCAAAAGTTCCGATAAAATCTGTAAGTGCACCCTACACAGCGAGTTCGAACATAGAAATTTTAGCCCATAACAAGAACTAGTGTTTATACAAAAACCAACATTACTCGCAAATATGACAACTTACGGAAATTGGGAAAAATCTGAAAAGCGGCTGGACCATTTTACTCGAGCAGGAGGCTTGCCTAAATATACGTAAATGTTATCATTACAACTTTAGCATAATTAACAGCTGATGCTTATAGAACTAAGCCGTTTACTTATGTATTGGTTTGGTTTTCCAGTGCCGTAGTCCTAACCAAATTTGTAACTTTCCACTTTTTGCAAGATATATCCTTGGTGCTTTTCAGCAAAAATTTTTGCAATTAAATGCAATTAATTAATTAGTCGTTCGAATCATTTCGTTTTTAAGCGGCAACAACATTGGAAAAACCCTCATGCTTCACTTAAATTGTTGAATTCTGATTTTAGGATTGCCTAGTCCGGATATTATTAACATCAGTTCGTGTTGAACGTGTCTACTGTTCAAATTTCCCAGAGAGAACAATGCAAAGCACAGGAAACTAAAAACAAGCATGTAACCAACATCACGAACTAATTAACTAAGCTAACTAACTAAGCTAACGAAGTAGGTACTATACAGAAATACCAGGTAGTGTAATGGTTACCACTCACAATGTGTTGTTAATGAACAGTAAAAATGATGGAGTGTGAAGGTGCCGCTTATGGAAGTAGAAAAACCGATTGTTTAGCTGGAGTCACAGAGCAGTTTGATTCAAGTTTACACTGAAAGCCTGTGTAAGGAAGCCACTTGGCGTGATACGTAGTCCAAATCGTTTCTTTGCAGCAATGGTTAAAAAGAAAAAAATCATAAAGCAACCAACAAGAAATAGCTGTGTCTTGATCCTCCAGAAAAGCAAGTTGTAACTCTGTTCTTCACCTATCACACGCACTTTTGATGTGGCTAACCCATTATGAATGCTGTGCCTTTATTGCAAACACTAATACCACTCACGATGATTTCAAATACAGCGATCGAAACGTTTGATAGTTATCAATACAAAATGAGTCCCATTAACGAACTTACCGTCTCTTGCTAAACATTCAACCGCATCAGTTGATCGAGAACCAACTACCAGTGGATTGGAGATCATTTTAATTTGGACGTAAGGAGAAACTGAAAAAAGAATTCAGCTTTAATACAGTGTGTGATTATGTAGTGATAAAACTCTCACCTTGTTGCTTAAAATTTACTATCATAAAAAATGCAGTAAGTTGTAAGTTTAGATGCAACGCTGCAGCCGTTTCATTCAACTGAAGCACAGCTTGCACATCCACAAAACACTGAGAGCAAACCTGCGATTACACATATTTTTACATCGAACGGGAATCTACATATTACCCTAGCTAACCCGACGGAGTGAATTTATTCGGTAACAGTAGATATGGAGAAAACTTTGATCTTACTGTAGTTCGCCATTGTTAAGATCAGGAATGGCTTTAATAACTTGGTGCAACAGAAAAAATTTTTGCACAAAAAAAGCACGCCACCGGTGCATTGTGATTGACTCAAAAATTCGTTTAACCTACAACTTATCGGGACTTCTTTCGCAATTTCGAATAGCTAGAGTTAATGGCCGATTTTCAGAAGAAAATATTGTTCAAAAATTTTCTTTACACTAACATACAGCTACTGTAAAATACTATATGGCAAAAAAAGGTATAATTATTTCAAGTTACATTTTAAAAAGCAATATTTACCATATACAGTTATCACTGTACTTCTGACCGTTTTGGCATCAGTTGGATCAACATGAAATCCTTTTGAACTGCACACAAACGTGCCTTCGTCCGGCATTCCGATAAAACTAAGTCGAACTTGTCCAGAGTTAAGAAATTTGAGCCGAGTTTTGTAAGATTTGTCAACCCATGTATGATGTGAATTATCCGGCTGAAAAAAGACTTAAAATCAAACGAGAGAAAGATTATGAGTGTTTAAGTTGCTTGCAAGGATGGAAGCGATCTTAGATTTTCCAACGAGTTTTAATACTGCATCTTCTGAGCAGAATGAAGCACTATGCAGCGTTAACCCAAATCCAAATTCGAACTCTACCCGAAAAAAAAGAAGCGGTAACATTATAGGAGAAACAGTTTCCTATACTCGCATTGCTACGCTTCCAAGCAAAGACGTAAAGCTGAGCAAATTGCACAAAACACACATTAAGACGTAACCAACGCAAAACATTATCTTTTACCTTGAATACGACTATCTGGTTTGCTTGAACTGAATTAATGAACTGCAAGTTGACATAAAAGTCGACGTCTTCACTTGCTAGTATCGGGTCATAACAATCCAGAGAGACTGTATCTCCCAATATTACAGCAATAGAGAAGCCTAAAAAGAGTAAATAAATGAATGAGCTTACGTCCAATTCATGCTGAACTGAAAACTCAACAGTAATTGATGGAGAATGCAAAAAGAGCTGGCGCTCTTTGAGTCAGCAGCCACCCAGCATAGATGTCAAATGCGCTCGACTCTAGCAAGAGGCGTCGTGCAGCCAAAAAACTGGAGGGGCCCGAGTAACAACTTAAACAGATACTGATTACAACCGTTGTAAAAGCCGTATTTAGCATTGAGTAACATTACGAAAAAAGAAAGTTAGGAAAAGATACCACAATATGTCGTGATACCCCAAATTTTGGATAATAAATTGAAATTTATTTTGATACCTCAAACCGCTCCTCAATTATGGAGATTACGCGCAATCAGTGTGGTCCCACAATTTAACAAAGGAGGACATTGCTGGGGGGTAAGGACAAAGCCCCAGCCGCCGGTGGCAAGGGGGTCTCGGGGGCGTAGCCCCCAGCCGCTAGCGGATTTTTGCGGTTTTCACATAAAAAAACTCGTTTCAGCACACTTTCTTATCGAAAAAGGACATACCGATACCTACAGTGAGTGCAGTCACTATTGCAGTGTCAGACGATACAAAAATATTTTAGTAGTTCATGTCTAATAGCAGAAGCTGGGCTAAAACAAATGAAAGGAGGCTGCAATCATCATTAGTTTTGACGCATATGATGGGTGAAGTGTATAGGTGTGTTCTAGGCCAGAGGTGGCAAACCTTTTTGACGAACGTGCCAAAATATTAAAAATGAAGTTTAGCAAGCTAATGCCGTGCCATTACGTTGAATGAACTGGAGAAAATGATTCAGCGTACGTGAAAACCTTATTTTCTTTTGGTCTTCACCTGTTTTCAGTGGGAAAACAGTAGCTCTGCAGCCGTGAAGACCTTTTTTTGATCTTCACCTGTTTTCAGGGGGAAAAGCAGCAGCTCTACGAACGTGAAGATTTTGCGGGGGCAATTTGGACCCACACTCTCCGAAAAAGGGCGATTGGGCAAAAACGGTTTAAACTAGTATCAAGTGGCGTGCCAGAAAAAAATCGGCCGCGTGCCATTGGTTCGCCACCCCTGTTCTAGGCTATGATCTTTAACAACGCATGCAAAATGTTTTCTAAATTCCAACTACAGATCAAGAAACTGACTTTACTCTTGAGTCGAAGCGATTGATTGAAGCAAAAATTAAAAAACAAAACAATGGAATTTCTAGTATAAGAAAGGGGGGTATGGGGTTATTTGAAGGATGAAAGCAAAATGACACTGGCCAAATTTTTTATTTTTTTAATTTTCAAATTTTTTAATTATAAAAAGTAAAACATCCCAGAAAATTTGGGGGGCTCGGGCTCCCCCGGGCCCCAGTGGCACAACGCCACCGACTCCAGCAATGAATTGACCCGTCACGTAGGACCTGTGACCTAGGACGTCACATAGAACCTGTGCACGCGGTACTGCTGAGCCATGTAACTATATAAAAGTAATCCTTAAGTAATGCAATGTCGTTGCAGTTGGAGAATGGAGATACGAACTGTATAAAGCATATCTAAATCAAGAAATTACACTCAAATTTGCATAGTTAATCAAGCAAGAAACTTCACGCTTGAATTAACAAAACCCACCCGATACGTCAGATAATAAATGATTTAGAAAAAGTTTCATCTAATTTAATGACAACTACAATGCAGTGCGTTTTCCTCAATTTACAACCAGGGCTGCGAACTCGAAAGAACTCAATCATTTTGCCGAACTCGAAAAAATATTTTTTCTGAACTCGAATAAAACTGCTCGAGTTCATTGGAAAGACATTTAAATTGTTGAAAAGAATTAAAAGATCACTACGAAATATAGTTTGTTGTTCAATTGTGACCACAACACTGACAATTTCGATGGTACTAAACAGCTGAGGTATAGTCTTGAACCTACTGCACGAGCGAAATATTTTTATCTTTTTCACCGGCGGTGCAAAAGTTGTCTCGATTTTGGATATTCATCTATCTGAACTCGAAAAAGCTTATTTTTGTCGAACTCGTAAATAATTAAATTAGAGACCTCAAACTCGGACTTGCTAAAATAAGTTGAACTCGAACAAAATTCGACCAAGTTTGCAGCTCTGTTTACAACAGAAGCCTATAAAACTCCCAGCTCATTCCATTAAAAAAACATTGCATATTTGCAGAAAGATATGAACAGTTTGCAGCAACACTTATTATAGCTACATTAAATGCTAATGTACAGTAGCCTACATACATAACCTTACCTGGCGATAATTGTGCCACAAAAATCAAAATACAGAAGATGAAAAACTTGGTGCGCTTCATTACAAATCGAAAGATCATTAAATAACTTGGTTCTTCATAACAGCTTTTTTATGTAAATCAGCAACTATGCACGCAGTAACATACTCTGCATAAGAAAAAAACAAACGCTTAAAAGCAGAAGACCAAGCAGGGCAAACAAGGCAAGAAAATTTAGAAAATTATCCAGTTTTTTGAAGAAACCACCATAAAAAAGTATTGCAACTAAGTGCAAAAAAATCATGTAAAATGCAACTTTATCCAAATATTCACAGCACTGATTTAACAAGTTTTGGAATGCTCAAATATTTTTATGATAAAAGCATGTACACTGCGATGCATGCAGCACTGTTATAAGCAACATGATTGTAATTAGAAATACAAAAGAGCATGCTGTTTCCCAAACTGTGGTAAGCCAGAGTCTTTCAGGTCGTACGCGACTAACTTTCAACTTCTAAAACATGGATCGGCAACGTTTTATGACCAGTGTACCAATTTGTAAAATTTAATGCCAAAATACATGTGTGTGCTCATAAAAAACTGCGTTATGCAACGGCGTAAAAGATTTCCCGCGCTGAGCGATACTTTCTGCAACTTTGTTGCTACTTTCCGTACTTTGATTTGCACTGCGAACGACTTTTTTGAAATACTACTCTGTTTTCGCAACGAGAAAAAAACCTTGATTCTTCTCAGAATCATCTTGTACAAGTGTACATACTGCTTTGTCATTACGACAGACAAACCCAACATCTGCTGTCCACGATTCTTGAAATAGTCTCGCACCTGATTTTGACCTCTTGGCTGTAGACATCGCGGTTAACATCAGAGCTACAAACTGAATAAAACGCCAATGAATACAGTGGGAATGCAAACATGGGTATTTGGCTTTGATGGCCATCAAATTGAAAAGCGGAAATCGTCTTGGAACGTGAGAACATGACTTTTGATGCGCTGTCAGCGAATGTCTTCCTCGCATTGACCAGCTGGTGAAAAAAAGACAACTACATCCATCGCATTAAAACTACTTGCCACGTTTTGTTTAATTTATGGCTTTCATCTCTTCTTGAAAAGACATTTGTTAAACTTTAATGCTGCTACATGCTCAATTGCTCATTTTTCTTATCTACAGATGCATAGTTCATAGCTAAAGATATTCTAGTCAGATGTAACTTAGGTGGTACGCGAACGCTGCACAAAAGCTTGGAATGGTACGAAAAAATAAAAAGTTTGGGAATCACTGGCCTAGCGGAACTCCGCGGCAACCGGATCTACGTCAACAGTCGAAGATTGGCTCGTATACTTTCAACCTTAAGGTGCGCGCAAATAGCCCTTTGACCAAACATTTGCAATTGAATAACGCAAAAGCGTTGCCATTTTATCAACTGGACTATAAACAAAAAATTCAAAGTTCACGCAAGAGCCTGCTTTCTCGCAAGAAACTGACAATATAGATGAAAGCATGCTGCGAATATAACGAAGAATTGCTTTTGATGAAAGTATTGGTCCAAAATGTTATGTTTTGACAAGTATGGTTTGGCATAGGTAACTGCTGTTGAGAAAAAACAATAGAATCAATACATATTAATAGTATAAATCTAAAATACACACATTTAGGCGATTAAAATAAACTGTAAGAGAGCAATTCACAACTGTAATTCGCCCATTTTGAAAATGGAAGTTGACCAACGCCCATTCAAAAAACGGTACAGGCATATTTGGCGTGAATGGATCTGATGCCTCAGAGTTGGGAATCTCACCCTTGTGATGGCAGGTGAAAATAGTCAGCCGACACAATCAAGCAATTATCGAATTTTGAGATGTTACTACCAAAGCGACATCAGAGAGCCCGACTATTCAGCGTGACCAACACGTCGAGTTGTTACTCGCCAAATCGACGGGCACTCTTCACAAGTTAAGCGTAACAAATTGTTGATATCACTAATTCAAAATATTATGGAAAGATTTTCGATAAAAACACACAAATCAATGATTGTTTTGCAATATATACAATAGGGGAGCAGTAAATTAAAACTTCATGTATCATGATTTATGCCGATAAAAAATGAAGTCTAAAAACCATTATAACTATCAAACCTAGAACATGGCAAGATTAATAAAAATTTCAAAAAAATTCAATTAAATACTTTCAACCTTAAGCGCAAGTAAAACTCAATAATGGTACTGTACTATCTTACAATTCGCTTTTTTACACAAATACCACTCTAACATCGACAACAATTTCAAAAAAAACTAGACATTTTGACTACAAAGATGCAGCTATCATCATCATCAGCAGTGTACGCAAAAAATTTCATGCTCAATCTACATTTACAATTTTCAAACAATAGCATATAATAAAAGCAAGCAAAGCGGAACTTCGGATGCTTGGCACTTTTTAAAATGCAATAGCAGTAATTAACGACAACACAAGTGCTATGCATTGTTGCTTCTGAGAAAAATACAAAAACATATAATGACCTAGAGCTTTGATTTATGATACTACAGTACCATAAAGAACATATTTTACAATTATTTTCATCTAATGTTTTACTTTTCGAATACACATAGCTGTGATTTTGACAAAAACTGATTGCTATTGCTATACTCTTTACTGAAATTTTTAAGACTTATAAATTTTTTATATAAAACAGCGCAAAAAACAGCAAGTTTTTCAATTTGCCAAAAAAAAAAAGGTTGAAGCACTATGTACATGTTTTTCTTGGAATAAAGAAAAGAAGGAGTTCAGTCCAATATTTCAACTGAACTGGCTTGTTGCTTAACCAGTGACAACCCAATTGCCTATAATTTGAAATTACTTTCTCAAAAAATGTTAATCACAGGCATAGACATCATCTCCAACAGATATTTCACCTTCTGCAAGAACGGCATGGCTAGTTCCCATCGGTGATTTTTTCCCATATGCAGCAAAGTCTATTGGTCGGATATTTCGATAGGTTCTCAACGTGGTAAGAGGGTTATCATCTGCATTTACAATACCTGTGTCGGGATCAATAGTGGTTAAGGCACATCGAAATGTATCCCGAACATACTTGAATTCTGCTTTTCCAATTCGAATATGTTCCCATTCATCCTCTCCATATGGTTTGCAACCAGTCACAAAAATATTAGGCCGAAACCGACGAACAGTTACTTCCTCCGGTAGCCTACTGTTTAAATCATTAACTGAAGCATCAGACAGAAATGTGGCTGGCGTTACATCTTGGTACAAAATTTTGCCGGTATCCAAAAAATGGGGCTTAAGACGGGCATCTCTTCCAGCAATATGCCTTCCTGAAATATTGGGGGAATGATACAACAGCCTATAGGGTTTTTTCAGGTAAGAGGTCAACCACTTTGAGACATCATCTCCACAATCTACACCGAGAGATTCTTCACTCCAAACTTTACAACGCACACCTTTACTCTCATCAGTGGGGAAAGGGACAGTTATACTAGGAGTATCTGGAGCTGATAAAGTTACTCCCCCTGAAACTGGTTCCACACTTATTGTTACCATTCGAGGCTCCTTACGCGCAGTCATCATATTACCATCAGGTTGAACTAGCAAAAAACTACGATCATAAATCTCATGATTTAGTGATCGCATCCCCTGCTTGGTGCAAAGAAGACCATCAACCAATACTCCACGCATTGATTTGGCAGGGTATAAAAACAACCTTGCAACTTTTCCAACTTTTTTCCACTTTTTTCTTTTTTCTTTCAAAAAAAGAGAGAGAGTAATCACAGCAACGGCCAAGGTTACTCCAATAGCAAACATATTTTGAGTGCTCGCCATAGCAAATTACAAAATAATCATTTAAATTATCTGCAAACTTTGAATCAAATACCCAACACCAGTCTGATAATTATCTGGAAACTTCAAATCAAATACCCAACACGTGTCTGAAAAATACTGTACTTAATAGCCAATAGAATTTACAAACTTAATTATGGTAAAAATCACTCCAAATTGCAAATTAATACATTGCAGGTGAATTGATCAAACAATTGCAATTACTTTTTGCTTTTAAGTAATTTGATGCAAATATTTTTTTCAAGCAAAGTTAAAATATTTTAATTGTTGATGCACAGCATGCCAATGTGCCTCCTTGCCAACTGACCACATGATTAACTAACCACTAACCTCCCAAAATTTATGGTTGACTAGTAGGGGGAGTCGAAAAATTAAAAAAAAGGAGCCCCCCTACATTGTTGCCAAATATGGTAAAACTAACTTCAAAACCAATTTTGGCTCGTTGCCAATTAAAATGTACCAGCAATCGAAACCTAGTGGTCAAAAATGGTAAAAAATTTAAAAAATGTAGTAACTTCTAAATTACATGTAGTAGAAAGCCAATTTTGGTGTCAAACGAAGCAGAACTAATAAGTTTACGACCCACTTTAAACGAACATTTTGCGCTATTTTGCTATGAAAAAGGTTATTTCTAAAAATCACAAAATATGTGATATTTTGCATCGAAAAAGGTCTTTTCTTAGAACTATAGTTGCAAAAAATTTACTTTTATGTAAGAAAAATTTGTTTCTGGAAAATTGACGTTTGTTCACAACTTTGCTACACTGAATACTAATTTCCAGAGTGCCATGGAACCAACTGTTCAACCAATCAAGTTCAGATTACTACCATGCCAAAATATATGCTAAGTGCATTCCGAACTAAGTCGTTTAAACAAAGTAGAGTTTGCCTAACAACATTTAAACTTGGCTTTCTGCCTGCTTACTCAGCAAAGATCGATTCATAACTTTCCTTGAGCTAAATATCAAAACTTTAGTAGCTGATAAAAAGTAGCCAAGAGAACGTATCTCCCGTCTAATGATAACGTATAGGCTATATATACACTAATTGCTCATAGCGATCTAATTCATCATCAGCAAACCAAAATTAGGAATAAGCTATCAGAGATTATTTAACAAAATAATGAGACAAAAAAATCGCAGCATGACCAGCAAAACGTTGCATGGTAGGCAGTGAATACTATTTGTTTCAAAGTGGGATGTTAAAGATTTTCACTTAATGTCTGCAAATCTTTTCCTGTGCTTAGTGATGAAGCCCTTTGTGATGTTAGAGATGACCAATATTACGCATACCAAATTCGTCGGTCAATCATTCACGGAGCTTTAGATTCAGACTTGCAATTACTAGAAGTTGGTCCTTTGTGTCATTCAAGATGGCTGACTCTGGGTTGTCGAATTTTGAGATATTATGTTTTCCAAGATAAACCAAATTTGACATTAGTTCTTTTCACTGAATTTCGCATTAAGGTATATTTTCCAAACTTTTTTGAAGTCGAAGCAACGAGTTTGATTACGGATGGTCCAAGAAATTGATTTCTAAGCTTAGGAGAGTCACACAATTTCCTGATAAAAAAGTGAGAGATATTGCCCTTAAAGTCTTGCGGCGTAATGCGTTTTTTGCTCACTATGCACATGTAATTATTGCGATGCTTGGCAATGAAAACAAATCGGTCAGCTGATGATAAGATTATGTCTACGTGAAACACTCACTGCTGGCCACTCTAACAACTTTCAGAAACAAGCTGCGAGGAAGTAAAAGTTGTGAGGAAGTTCAAGGTTCCATACATAAACGAAAATGCAATTTGTTATCACCAGCTAATTGATTCATGCTTAGAGGTTGAGCCTCCTCTTTTACATCATCTAACGAGTGATGATACCAGGCTGTTGAACGTTAAGTTGTTAACCAGCCACGTTAAGTTGGTCACCCAAGCATCCGCTAGGACCGCTACTGTGGCAGGTTTCAAAAGAAGAGATGGTCTTATACACCAAATGATCAATTCACGATCTCTCATAAAAAATTTTGAGTTCAAAAACGATTTGTATAATTCTTTTGAGCTTGTACAATCTCTATTCAATAAAATGACCACAAATTTACATTTTGGGTGAATAACTTTTTTTCTAAGCAAAATAGCACAAAATATTCTCTTAAAGCAAATATAAAGTTATTAGTTTTGCATCGTTTGACACCAACATCAAGTTTTCACAATGTGTACTTGACACCAACATCAAGTTTTCACAATGTGTACTTCAGAAGTTATTGAGTTTTCACGATTTTTTTAATTTCTGACCACTAGGTGTCGGTTGCTAGTACATTTCAATAAGCAACGAGCCAAAGTTGGTTTTAAAGTTAGTTTTACCATATTTAGCAACAATCTAGGGGGGCTCTTTTTTATTTCAATTTCGACCCACCCTATTGACTAGGCCTATCCTATTGGGGAGGTGTCACATGATTCATGATTTGTAAGGGAGGCATGTTAACACAAAGTTTAAAATCCATTGTTTTAAGTAGTTTTTGAAATACAACATTTAAAAAATTTATGTACCTATCAGCCTCACTGCTTTCAGACATCATCGAGCAATATTAGGCATGCATATTTTCCATTTCAAAAACAATATAATAACTACGCTATGCATAAAAAAAAAAAAACATGCAGAATTAAATTATTTTGATCAGCCCATTGATTGCTTTGGCAGTTTATGCACATTTAAAGAAATTTTGGCTTACAAATGCTTCTGACAGTAATACAGTACCCATTGATACACACAAAATACAAATACTTATCACCAACTAAAGTTACATTTTTTCAAAAATATGAATTCTGGAATTAAACAAGCCATAAGTAATCAATCACAGTTGTACAAGATACTATCACAAAATAATAATCAAAATAGCATACATAAGCATTATGAATATGCAACGCCACTGAAGAATCAAGCAATACACCAAATTAAATTGCATTAGTACAAACATTGAGCAACAAAATGTCAACTAAAAATAGAATCATACCACCTATTAACATAATGTTTTGCACCTATTAAAAATATTAATGCACCAAGATCAACAACTTACACAATCTAATACCAGCACCAAATATTCTATCATTGCTGTAAAATATTGACATTACGCATATAAGCACAAGAGATTCGATCCTGTTATGGTTAGCAAGCATACACATCATCTCCGACAGATATTAGGCCTTCTTTAACCACTGCTAAACTGGTTCCAATAGGAGGACTATTTGCAAAGCTAGCCAAATCTTGCTCAGCCACTTTGCGATAAGTTCTCATAGTGGTTAATGGATTCCCATCAGGATATTTAGAACCTGTATCTGGATCTACTGTCGTTAACACACAGCGATATGTATCGCGAACATACACAAACTCCGCATCACCAATCTTAACATGCATCCATTCATCTTCACCATATGGTTCACATCCATTCACAACAATATTAGGTCTAAAATTTCGAATTGTTACTTTATTTGCCAACCTAGAATTTAAATCCTCAATGGATGCTTCTGAAATCAAATGCCCTGGAGAGGTATCATGATACATAAGTTTTCCTTGACCATGAAATATTGGTTGACGTATCTTATCCCTTGCAGCTATATTTCTACCAACTATTTTTGGTGCATGATAAACCAATCTATATGCTGATTTTAGGTATGTACTAAGCCATTTTGAAACTTCATTTCCACAGTCTAACCCTAAAGTTTCTTCACCCCAAACTTTGCATTGTACACCTTTACTTTCATCTGTGGGAAGAGTTACAGTGATACTTTCAGCATTTGAAGCTGATAAAGTAACATTATCCTTTCCCAGTTCAACGCTTACAGTAACCATTCGAGGTTCTTTACGTGCAGTCATCATATTGCCATTTGGTTGAATTAATAGGAAGCTACGATCAAACATTTCCATCTCAGTTGATCTCATTCCTTGTTTAGTGCAAACTAAACCATTGACAGAAAGTCCTCTCATAGACTTAACTGGATGAAGAAACAATTTAGAAATCTTTCCAACCTTTTTCCAACTCTTCCTTCTTTGCTTTACCAAGAAAGATAAGGTAATCACTGCCACAGTAATTGTGACTCCAATAGCTAATATACATTGTGATTTAGACACTGGCATTTTGTTCATGAATCTGTAAACTAGACTAGAGTTGGAAGTTGCAACAGCAGCACAGCAATCATCAGATGTTAACGTAGCGATAAAAAAAATGAAGGTTTAAGACTTGCAGGCATTAAAACAGGGATTTTTTCAGATGTTTTGTGAGAACAGGTCTCTCAGCCCTAAGGCAACACAAACTGATTAACCGCCATCTACGCGGCGACAGGCATAGAGCCACACCATCAATTTACCCAAAGATTTTCCTTTGAACATGAAAATATCTCCATAAACAGATAAACCGTCCCCTCATACAACCTTTCACCAAGCCTTGATTTTTTTCAGCACTTTAAGTTTAGATTATATTACGAACAAAATTGAAATAAGTGGGCTACATGTGGGTACTGGTAGCCCACATGGGTCCAAGTGGGTTAGAACTGGGTGATCAACAAAGTGGGCTCTAGCTGGACAGTCCAGTTCTAACCCATCAATATTTTTTTCTAAGAAACTATTTTTCAAAAGAATAAAATGAATTCTGTGACCTATTCCTCAAATAAAACTAAAAATTGTAACTGCACAGAGCATGAATTGAAAATTGTGATAATAAAAATCTGGGTTTTGCGGCTTTTGCCCATTTGGGACCCAGGTAAATACCAATAATTTACCGGGTGAAATCGAGAATAAGCCGTCGAAGCGAGCGGCTGATCCCCGAGCAAAACGAGCGTGTATTATAATGACCGCTCGCTGCGATGGCTTATTCTAGATAAGACCCTAATTTACCCCCATTGAGCTCACATGCCCACTTCTATCCCATATGGGCTTGCTATCTGGGTATAAGCCAAATGTTTAGAGCCGACAACTGACAAGCCTTTCTGCCAATTAGGGTCCCACCTTATTTTCTTTAACTAGCATGCGTTAACCAATGAAGGGCAGTACCCCCTTCCTCAGGCGCAAATTAGTCCAAGATATAAAAACAAACTAGGCCTTAATGAAATTTATTGAACTGTTGGCATGGACGACACTTACTGTCAACAGCCAACACCCACCCCTGCACCCTCTTTACCATTACAGAAAAAGAAACCTTTCTTTTTTGAAACGAACCAACTTTTCTATGTGCGGAGCTTGTCGCACTTACCATCATGTTTTTTTCTGTTCTGTTCAACTTTCTAATTTAATCTCGAGAAACTTTCATTACGATGAGCTGCAACAATACCGGTAGTCCAACTTTTCTGATGTGTTTTGCTTGAACTGCATTTTTGTGGTTGATGCTACTTTGAAGAGTGAAGCACCAGAGTTGAAGCACTTAATAAGTAAGAGTTTCCTTAAATGTGGTGTATCTGCAGTAACTATGGCTGTACACAAAAATTTTTCTAAAATTCAATCAAATCTTCATTATATTCCTTTCACTACACTCGCTCTGGTATGCTACTGAAGCGTAGTATAGGGATGTGCCTCAAGGAAAATTACTCGGACTCGCCGAGTAACGAGTATTCACGATATTACCCGGCCGAGTCCGAGTATCTACGACGTCAAAATATGAACTCAAAATCAGGTGAAGAGCAAAAAAAAAGGTCATCACGTCCGTAGAAGTCCTAATTTCGACTCAAATTCGGATACAAAGCAAAAAGGTCAAAGTGATAATGCTTTAATACTCGGCCGAGTATCATTTAATACTCGGACTTGGACGAGTAATGCCTTATTACTCGGCCGAGTACTCGGACTCAACTCGGCACATCCCTAGCGTAGTAACGAGTGGCGGGGCCCGACCCGGCGGCTTAGCGCCTGGGCAACGCAACTCTATGGAGCACCGTTTGGAAAAAAATCATTTCTATTGTGACCCATGTTTTTTGAGCTTATTTAGATTGTAACGACCATCCCAGTAGTCGAACCATTATTTTCGTTTTTATGTTATCTGTGTTATCGCATTACGTTTATTTTAAGACCAGGCAATGTTTCGTTCTAATTATCATTTCTTATTCCGTTTTCAATATTCAACGCTAACCAACTGAGATTCTTTGTCGTTTACTGCACTTCCTATAAATTAATTGCCGTTGGTCAATCACGTAATTATGTTTATTTCGCAATGTCGTTTTTGTTGCTGAGGTCTCCAAAATTTCAAAAATTATCTTTTTGAGTTCTCTGCGATGATACCAGGCGCCTGCTATCGCTGCAGATGGCTGCTTTCTTTTTTCAAATTTTGTTTTAATGTCTCGTAAGTGTCAGTATTGTGTTAGAGTAATTTTCTTTTCCATATTTGTGTCCAAGCGCAACAGAATCATCGCCGTTAATGCGCCTTTTATTTTTCTACTTCACATAACAACAAACATTCTGATTCTTGAACAGTCAAAGAAAGGTCGTAAATATAAAAGTTAGAAACAAACTGCGTGGGTAAATAGAGTAATAGCGAGACCAGGGCCACGACCGAGAGAGAAAAATAGAAAGGATAGGCGACGACGTTGCAAGACCATTATTTGTCCGATATATCTAAGTCGGGCCAAAAAATATGCGCAAAATAAATCGGACAAAATTGTTTTTTCATAAAAGGAAAAAAACGATTTTGTGACCCATGTTTTTTAAGCTCATTTGTCTGAGATGTATACGAGGGTAGGCTGAAAAGTTCGTAGCCTCACTATGAAGGAGTTGCGACAGATCAGTGAAACTTGCCATGCAGTAAATTCATGCTTTCTTGATACTGACTGCAATATTTTTTTTAGGCAATCTTATGCTGGATAAATAATTTCGCACTTTAAAAAGTTGTACTGGAGAGATGTTGGAATATCAAGAGAATTTTGCATTTTGTTTTTTTGATGATCTTGTGAATATGGATAAGGTTTGGCACCGTAGTGTGATCAGATATTTGCAGAAAAAAGGATTAACGCCCATGAAAATTAATGCTGATATGGTTTCCATTTTTGGGGATGATGCTCCGGCTTCATCAACTGTGAAGAAGTGGGCAGCGGAATTCAAAACGGAAAGGGAGAGCCTTGAAGATGATCCGAGATAAGGACGTCCTTCCACAGCCACCACCCAAGAAAACATAGACCGCATTCATCAAATGGTGATGAATGACAAAGATTAACCATTAATCACTCAGCCAATGTTATCAGCATCTCTCGCGAACGAGTGGAGAACATTCTCCACAACGAACTTGGCATGTCAAAAGTTTCGGCTCAATGGGTGCCCCAGCTTTTGACACCTGATCAAAAGCTCACCAGACTCGTCATGTCAAAAGCGAACTTGGCAAGTTTTGAAGTAGACCCCAATCATTTTGTGGAGCGTTTTTTTCACCCAAGATGAATGTTGAGTCCATCACTTTGAACCAGAGACCAAAAGGCAATCCATGCAGTGAAAGCACTTAACTTCGGCTTCAAGGAAGGCTAAGGTGGTTAAAGTGCGAAACTACTTATGCAGCATAAGGTTACCTAAAAAATATCGCAGTTAGTATCAAGAAAGCATAAATGTAACGCAAGGCAAGTTTCACTGGTCTGTCGCAACTCCTTCATAGTGAGGCTACGAACTTTTCAGCCTACCCTCGTATATCGGAAATATCCGACTTCTAGGCTATATCGGACAAGTTGTACTCTATGTCGGTCCAACGGTCGGACCAAAGTAGGCCTACACGAGCAAAAGAGTCGGATATTTCCGACTTTGACTTATGTATTGGACAAATTTTATGCTAAGTCGGACCAAAATACACGCGCAAAATAGCCTAAGTCTTTTTGTCTGACTTATTTTTGTCTAATATGGTTGATAGGAATTATCTCAAACAAAATCTAGAAGTAGGCCTATCACGCGAGTTTCGTGATGTATCGCGTAAAAAGAAAAATATGGAGAGCCGTTGTGAAAAAAACGATTTTGCAAATTTTGTACGAATTTTAAGCAACATTTACACAGTTTCACAGCTATTTAGTTAAAATGTAATGTAATATTGTGTGGTTTTATGGCGCTTCATAACTACTAAGGTCCTTTAACGCCAGGACTAAATTTTGTCAAGAATTCAATGACCTATTTTTATTTTCTGTTTATTTCATCCTCCGCGCTACACTTAAATGCCGAGCGTTTAGCAAGTGTAACAGCAGATGCCAGTTTTAAAGTCTTTGGTTTGACCCGACTGAGAATAGAATCCAGCCTAGTGAAGTGAACTGCCGCTAAAACGCTTCGATAAATACAATAACAGCCAAAGCGTAACGACATTTCATAGATGGCAGCGATATTTATTAAATAGCGGCGATATTTAATAAATAACGAGACATTCATTAAATAGCAGCGATATTCAATAAACAGCAGCAACATTTCATAAATAGCAGTGGTATTTAATAACAGCAACGACATTTAATAAATAGCAGCGACGTTTAATAAATAGTAGCGACGTTCAGCTAAAGTGTTGCGAAAAATTAAAGTGCAGCGGTAATATGCCAATGAGATTGACAGTGTTTCCGTTTCTTCATTTTCTGTGACATCAAATCGCGGTCGTCTCTACAGTACAGCCACAGTGTACATAAAATTCTTTCAGTAGACCGACCCACTCAACAAAAAAGCATTGTTACATATGTCCACAAAAACGCTGAACTTTATAAGAAGCTTAGATCTTGCGTTGCCATTTTATATTTTGTTTTCAATTTTTTTTATAAAATTTACAAGGAGTTTCTAGGCTTGATTGCTAGACTAAATTTGGCAATATGAGCAAAGTGAGAAATTTTGGTACAGGATTAATGATAAAGTAAGTATGGGGGAGTATGGGAAAGAATCGGGGGAGAATGGGGGATATATAGTAGGGTTACCATATTTTCACTACGCAAAAGGAGGACAGATTTTTATGAGGGTCATCACGTCCAAAAAAAGGATATTACGACCGCAGATGTCCAATTTTCCGACCAAAATCAAGTGAAGACCAAAAAAAAATAAAAAGGTCTTCATGCCTTCCGGCGTCCAATTTTCCCCCCAAAGTCCTGACTGCACGTTTTGCGACAGAGTATCATCGCGCGACGGGCCCCCCTTTACGTGCATGGCCCCCCTCGATTGGGGGGTGCGGGGGGTGCTAGTTTCGGCTCTGCTGAAACTTCCCAAAAATTTTCAAGGAAGAATGATTGGACATGTTTTTACTGTTCATGATGCCGAAAAGGAGGACATTTGGACGTTTTTTGGGACAATTTTTTTTGGTTCCTCGGGGGACAATTTTTTTTGGTTGAAAAGGAGGACATATCCTCCAAAAGGAGGACGGATGGTAAGCCTAGAATAGAATGAATTTGGTAGAGTATGGACGAAGGGGGAATTAGGGAATATTTGGTAGTTTAAGGAGTTGGGGTCAAGTATGGGGGGAATGTGGAAGGAGGGGGAAGTGTAGGGGAGGAATGGGGAAGTGTGTTGGGGTGTGGGGGAGGTGTGGAAAAGTGTATGGGGTGAGTGTGAAGATTGTGGGGGAAAGTATGTTGGGATGAGAGGAGGTGTGGAGAAGTGTGTATGAAAGTGTGGGGGAGCCCACACACTCGTCTACACCTCCCCAACACCTCTCCCCACACCCTCCACACTCACCCAACATCTCTCCCCCACACCTCCCACACTCACCTGACACGTCTCTCCACACTCACCTCACACCTCCCCACACTCTCTCACACCTTCCCTGCACCTACCTCAACACTGGGCTTACCATACGTTCTCCTTTTAAACAAAAAATAGTTTGTCCTGCGAGGACGTCAAAAAATGCCCAAATGTCCTCCTTTTCGGTATTTTGAACAGTGAAAACACGTGAAATCATGCCTACACAAAAATTTTGGGAATATACATTTCAAACAACGGCCTGGGGCGTGATGACCTTCCTTTTTTTTCTGTTTTTTGTTTGCTCTCCACTTGATTTTGGGTGAAAAATTGGACATCTGCAGACGTGATGGCCTTTTGTTGCTCTTCACTTGATTTTGGGTAAAAAATTGGACATCTGCAGACGTGTTCACCTTCAAAGAAACCTGTCCTCCTTTAGTGCAGTGAAAATGAGGTAACCCTACCCGACATCATCCCCCACACTCACCTGACACCTTCCCCACACTCAATTTTCACACTTCCTCACAACCTCCACACCTCCTCCAACATTTCCCCATACTCCCCATACTTTATCGTTTAGCCCATGCCAAAATTTCTCACTTTTCTCATTTATTGCCAAATTAGTCTAACAATGAAGTAGACTAGAAACCCCTTGTAAATTTCATAAAAAAATTTGAAAACAGAAATTAAAAATGGCAAGACAACATCTTAGCCCTGACTTTTGTTCCGGACACTGAGCACAGAGAGTGGTTCCACTATTAATAATATGGATACACTGTGCCGATAGTACTTCAAATTTGGATAACCAAAATTAAACTTTTTAAAATCGATTTCAAGATTTCACTACAAGGAAATACTGTTGATCTCATTGGCATATTACCGCTGCACTTTAATTTTTCGCTGCATTTTAGCTAAACATCGCTGCTATTTATTAAACGTCGCTGCTATTTATTAAATGTCGTTGCTGTTATTAAATACCACTGCTATTTATGAAATGTTGCTGCTGTTTATTGAGTATCGCTGCTATTTAATGAATGTCTCGTTATTTATTAAATATCGCCGCTATTTAATAAATATCGCTGCCATCTATGAAATGTCGTTACACTTTGGCTGTTATTGTATTTATCGAAGCGTTTTAGCGGCAGTTTACTTCACTTTAACTAAATAGCTGTGAAACTGTGTAAATGTTGCTTAAAATTCGTACAAAATTTGCAAAATCGTTTTTTTCACAACGGCGCCCCGTATAAAAAATTGTGAATCTTGATATCAGTTTGACTGTACTGTCTAGAAGAGACCAGAAAATTTCTAGGGATGTGCCTCAAGGAAAATTACTCGGACTCGCCGAGTAACGAGTATTCACGATATCACTCGGCCGAGTCCGAGTATCTACGACGTCAAAATATGAACTCAAAATCAGGTGAAGAGCAAAAAAAAAAGGTCATCACGTCCGTAGAAGTCCTAATTTCGACTCAAATTCGGATAAAAAGCAAAAAAAAAGGTCAAAGTGATAATGCTTTAATACTCGGCCGAGTATCATTTAATACTCGGATTCGGCCGAGTCCTAGCAATAACTCTTTTTTAGCAATAACTTGAAAATCAGAATGAAATGAAATTTTTTTAAAAAATCAGAGACCGGTTAATGCATCAGCGTAATAATAACACAAATAATGACATGACAATTCAGGTATTATATATGCATATTATACAACACAGTACGATCATAGGTCTTCAGTATTTATACATACAGTTTATAAACAATAAAACGATATAAATAATATGGTTACGATGACGGAATACATTTAAAACACATTCAACAGAATCGACAAACCTCCTCCATAAAGTTGGGCATTTAGCTTAGGGTTGTGTTTTTTTTATCAGTAAAGCTCCTTGAATTTTTTGTTTCGTACTTGGTAGTGCATTGCCGGAGTATTTGAAATTTGTTTAGGTCGTGTTCTGTTTCCAAGCATGTTTTGCAATTCTTTATATGATCGTGGATTGCCGATTTTGTGTTTTTTGAGAGTAATGTTCTTTCACTCTGGTATCCATATTATTTCTTTTATTTCTTATTTTATTTCTCTTATTAATTATTTATTATTATTTATTATTAAATTTTATATTTTATTTCTCTGACGAGGGCCACATGAAAGGCCGAAAACGTTTAGTTCTGCAATAAAAATGTTCATTATAAATGTACTGACAGTTGCACTATTGTGGCTTATTAAAAATAAAAAACTAAATTTACACTGCATGCCGTAAGTGCTAAAAATAAAATAAAAATTATGCCAAGGCAGACCAGACCAACAAAAGATTTGAAGAGGCCCAGGGACGGAACGGGGGGGGGGGGGGGGGGAGGCAAAATTGTTTTGACGTACCGTTACTGTCTCAGGAGCTGGAGTGCTCCGTTTTTTCAGACATCCCGATTCCCGATGATGTGTTTGAGACTGAGAGTATCTGATGATATCGACGCTGTGATTTGAGTAAAAAATGATCGGACAGTATCGACGCTGTTTTGGATTTTAACACTAGAACGGCCGGAGAAGCGGCAAGCCCTCAACGACCAACAGCGGTCATTTTGACCGCTACTTTCGATTAGCTAGGTGTGGTTGCAACTAAAGTTTCGGAAAAATACTCAGTTCACTCAACTCAATCCTCAAAAGGCAGTTGTATTGGAAAAAAAAGACAAAAACTGGACATAAATTTGAAAATTGTTCCAAAATATAAATTGCTGCACGTAAAACCCATTCAAAAAATATTAAGAAATGCGGTTATTTTTAAAATATTGTGAACTGAAAATTCAACAGTGGCTTAGGGTGACTGCGAAGAGAGCTTATGCTCTTCCACTCAGCGACCATCCGGTGGAAATATGTCAAACGCGATGCGCCATGTTCTTCATCCGTAAATCGAACACGTCGCGTAGAATTTGTCACCTGCGCGAGGTACCGCTAGGCCATGTCGCATGATATAAAACTCTGTGACGGTGCACTTGTCACATACAGTTTTGTTGCACTTAAAACAAAGTTTGCCGGTTTTGTTATTGGTGCAGCTCACTGCTACTTGACACTGTTTTAGCGTCTCGGCTTTTATTTGTGAGTCAATAATCAATACTTCAAATTGTGGAACCCCAACAGGTTTGCGTTAATTGAGCAGGTTCACGATGCTTTCATTACAAAAAATTATGATGCACTTGTTTACGCATTTTTTCTCTCGTTTTTTTTTTGAAGGGAACTGCGAAGGGAACTTGGGCTCAAGTGAGCAGCACCCGGTGTACACATGTCAACCGCGATCAGCCCCAGCCGCGAATTGAACCGTCACGCAAGATCCGTCATCCGCGCGCGGTACCGCTCTAGGCCAAGTCGTTGCTGAAGAATTTTGCTCGTACGCTCTACGCTGCTTTTTCTACCTAAAGAAGTGCGCAGGGTGCTCTTTGGGTAGGATATACCTGTCCATACAATTGGCTGAATACTGATGGTACTACCCAAGTAGGGCTTAATAGGAACTCAGCTTTCGGCGCCGACAGCCCACGGTGCTGAATGCCCATGGAAGTCCGTATTTGTCACGGAAATATTGCATTGTAGCTCGTTTCTGTTTCACAAATTCCTTCATAACCAAAAGTCCTACATATTTACAGTGGAAACTGAAAAACTTATTATAACTGTTTTTTGAGTTAAACCTATCTTCCAGGTAACAATACGATGTCATAAATAAAACTCATTTATCAAAAAAATCAAATCTTATTATACTCTTGGTTCTATATGCCGAAGCGTGTAACGAGAGCTGGGGCTCCGCGGCTGAGCGCCTAGGCAACACACCTTTGAACTCCAAAAATATTTTCTATGAGTGACGAGTCACTGACGACACTGTGTCCGATTCAACCGGCCCAGGGAACGAACCCCAGACCTCTCGGAGCGATAGCAATGTCGTTGCAACTGAGGTAACCGGCCGGTAAAATATATTCGTCTGAAAGTAGAACGGTCATGGTCTTATAAAGTATCGCAGTAAGTTCACAACATTGTTTTTTCTATAGCGGTCAAAATGACCGCTAATGGCCGTTGAAGGTGAAACATCATCTAAAATATTTGTAGAAGCAATTTTCGGCTTGATACTCAGCATCAGAGTTTCTGCCTACTGCCTAGGAAAAGTCAAGAAAGTTTACACCAATGCGAGTTTTGTAAAAAAATATCCCACCTTGAAATTGGAAAACGGTCAAAATGACAGCACCGGCCGTTCTAGTGTTCGCATGATCAAGGATTTCCCTCGCGCGCAATGCATTTTAGCTTAAAATTGTTTGGGTGGGGAGGGCAGTGTTTTCTCATGCTCTACTATTATCACTTTTCAGGACAGTTATGAGAGAAACTGCCCCCTTCATAATGAGTGCATAGCCTATTAAATGTTTATATCAAGGCTTATATGCGTTGTTTATATCAATGTTGGTTTTTAAAAAAGATTTTTTGAAGGGAAGCAATTAACTGTTTTACCCCCTAGCTACACCCTGTTTGTGACGTTGCGAAAGCTGGCCTACTTTAGTCAGTTAACCTTCCTATTGCCCCAAAATGAGGTAAACTAAAAATTTTTCAGTAATTTTTTACCACCGCTTAACAGCTTGAGTTTCTGAAAAACCTTTTCTCTCCGCAAATGAAGCGCAATGAATTAAGCAAACGTATGAATGAAATATCTTGGTTGTTTCCTTAGTTATGGCATTATATAGCTTAACCATGGTTAACTGCAATTGCGTAATAATTTAAACTAGAAACGTAATAATTTAAATTAGAAACATTCGATGCACTTTAATATGAGCTCATTTGCAAAACCCCTTATATCCATTTTCCACATTTTCGAGAAAACAACGAAAAACTGGTACGGAGGTTTCCCCCCGTATTTTTTTGAAATTTTTTTGTGCATGTATAAGTGTTGGTGTAGTGCTATATTTTACATATTTTTTTTAATGATCGCTGTTTCGTGTTTTAGTTTTGGTCTAGAACGATTTATGTAAATGAAAAACAATGGATTTAAGGTGTTTTGCCGCGAAACTCGGATGTAAGGTGTTTTGCCTCAAAACAGGCATATAAAAATAAGACAACAACTAACGTAAGCAGTGTCGTTTATTCAATAAAAAGTAAAATAAAAGCAAATTCATCCAAAACGTTAAAAGAACAACAGAGATGGACTAAAGTCGGTAAAAAAAATTGCGTACCGTTAGTTAATTTTATTCCAAAGTTGTAATTTTTGGTAAATTTTTGGAGACTACACTTTTGTCCAAAAGCCACACTAAAACGCTTTCTGTAATGCTTGTTACACAATTCATTCAGTGCGACCTATATTTACCTCTCATCTTCATTAAAATTTGCGATGGACTCGTCTTCACCATCCGCTTTAGCAACATTTTCATTTACCACAAGATGTTTTTATAAAAGTCTATGACTTGTACATTTTGGTCTTGCCCAAACGCTTCCGGAAGTCTCATCACATCTCGCTTTTTTCTGTTTTTATGTAATTGACCTCAGGAGTCTTTCGAAGCTGGTGGCCTCTACAGTTCTTCCCCCTTTTGACCAAGGAACGCCGACAACCTGAAGAGGCATAGAAGTTTTTTGCCGTTAGCTGTCCAGGTGTCGGAAATACCTTCAAGATTTTCGCTTCCGTGATTTTGAAATCTGGTTGCTTTTTGAAGACTTTGTCAGCAATTTTTTTGTAGTCATACACAAACCAGTCAATGCCAAACTTTCCTACATTTCCAACTTCGTTGAAACAGTCGTAATATTTGTCTGGAAGTAGAATAGTTTCATGAGTGCGTAATATTTTTTCTACTCTTCCAAACGCTCTATCAGCAGGCATGTATAAGTGTCCCCTGACTGGAAAAAACTGCTGAAATAGCAGCTAACATATTCAAAGTCAGTAAAACGGTGAAATTCTTGTTTTGGCCAATGCAGGAGTCACTAAAAAGGCGCACGGTCTTAACTTTATTATCCGAAACATTGAGTTTTTCTACCAAAAAATGTGCAAGAGCACTGGCAATGGAATTGGCTCCTCTCTTTTGCTGGTGTTCACCCCAGGTATAAAAAAATACGTCATCTCGTTGTTGCTCATTAAGACGATGCACAACGATGCCGAGGAAATACAGCCAAAGTTGGTGTGCATAGTACGCTTCTTTAATGGGGGATTTTGGTAGTGCTTGATTCTGCATAAGATTGAAGTAGGCTGTGGGAACTGAGTCATCTTGCTTCTCATTCAACAAGGCATAAAACTTCTTTGCTCTCATCCTGTGCACCAGCATTTCTGTTAACAGTACTTTCTTTCTAGCTTGATCTTGAGTAATTGCAATTCAGAGTTCACGTAAAACTCATTAAAAGTACTTTAAATTTCATCATCTTTCAAATCATGTTTTCTGCTGTAGGAACTTGCACCATTATGTTGACAAGATGTTGTTGGTTTCTTTCCTGAGAACAATAAAATCACGATAATATTAGCTGACAATGGTAACCACGTTCACACCATAGCAAACATTACCAGTATAGTCCTAGCATTATTATTTAAATCAGCAATACTGACATGCAATTTTTATAATTTTGCCAAAGCAAGTCAAATTACTCACCGTCACTTGAGTAACGCTTCACTTTAGCCTTGTTCCTTTTCCATTCCGATTCATTTCTTTTTCTTTTCCTTGGATGATTTAGATAAATAACTATACTTTCATCTTCACTCCCAGCATCCATTTTATAGTCCGCAGCCCACTACTTCTTATTATCTTTTATGTGTTTGTTGTAAAATAACAGCTCAGATGGCCGAGTGGTATAGAGCGTCTGTCTCTTGAGCTGTAGACTCGGGTTTGATTCGAGCTCGTATAGCGCTTTGATCGCTTACTCATGATAGGAGGATAAATATGCAACTAAATAAAAAAAATAACAGCTCTGCAAAAAAGCGATATACTGTAGTAGGCTACAAATTTTATCAAAATTTTTACATTGGTCAATGCATTATTGGAGTATGTCATATTTAGATTTGCCTGCTACTGACTACTGAACAAAAGCTACCGGTATCACCTAAGGTCTGCCGTCTGCCTGGTTTAAGCAATAGGCCTACTAAATATGAACAGCAAGATCAAATATTCAGCAGCTGCAATGCTGTTAACTTATCTAAGCAATTATTTATTACTATTATGAAGTGGTTTTACGGCGCTTTAACTAAGAAGTCTTTTAGCACCAGGACTTAAACAATATAGCCTACGGTACGTACAAACAATAAACTATAAAGGCACACAAAACAAAATAATCGAACGAATAGTAATTTTACAATTTTAGTCACACAAAACAAGTTAGTAAATTTGGTTAACCCAATCCCCAATTAGCACAAAATGGTTTGGTGAAGGCCTGCATCAGTAGTATCAATATGTCATAAAAAAAAACATCTACAGTAAATCACACAATAAAATTATTAAAGTCTGTAAGCCTACACAATAATATAAAGAGTTAATGGCACAATGAAGGCGAACAAGTGAATAGGCCTTTGCATCAACTAACGCGCGACAAGATTGATTTAATTTAAACGATTGCTCCGGAAGTTTTTACAAAATTTATTAAACTTGAAAAGGCTTGTGGACAGGATAGTGTTCGCATTGTGAGACGCAAACCCATGGAGTTTAGATGTGAATTTAAAACAGATCTTGAGTGTTCGTATTTCGGACAGATTAACAAGAAACGGTTGACATTCTCTGGAACCGAACAGATTGAGTATAATCCTGTGCTGTGTAATCCAATACGATGCATGTGTGAGTTTAATTTGCAATGACCAGTTTGTAAACGAAAGAGAAATGGAGAACTTGCCGAATTTCGATCTGTGATTGAAGGAAACAAGTTCTTATACCTTAAAGCAGGGGAATTTGAAACGTATTGCTGCTGCCAAATCGAAAAGCAATGATCTTTTATTATTAATTTGATATCCGATATAGAAAGATGAATGTCAGAAATAGGAAGAACGTGTTGAGAGTTGAGGTTCCTTTGTAGATGCGCTTCTAGCCAGAAAGTCTGCCGCTTCATTTCCCGGAATTCCTGCATGCGAAGGGACCCACGTGTAGATTATTTTAACTCCAATTGAATCTAGAAAATAAAGCAAAAGTTTGATTTTGTCGATTAGAAAATGACAGCTATTATTTTTATTGTGATGAATAGCTTTGATAGAGCTAAGGCTATCAGAGATTATCTAATTTTTTGCATACCGATTTTGTGATATCCAATACAAAGCTTTGAAAATGGCATGTAATTCTGCAGTAAATACAGAAGCATTAGTATTTAGTTTTACAACACGTCTAACTTCAAATTTGTGAATATAAAATGAGCTGCTTGTACCAAAGTCCGTCTTCGAACCGTCTGTATAGAAAAACAAATAATCATTGTAATTTGTATAGACATGTTGTAAAAAATTTTGTTTTGCTGTTTCTGGGTTTTCATTGGCCAGATCACACAAACTAAGATCTATTTGACCAATCAGTCAGTTGCTAACGGAGTACGGTACCAGTACACAGTGCCGTAGGCAGCTTTCTCTGCACAATAGCCTCTTGATTCTGCGCTTCCGCTCAAAAAATCAAGCTGTATCATAATTAATGACGATAGCGGTGACCAGCCTACACTCCTATTTCGTGGTTTACTACCGGTAACACCTTCGTTGGCTCAGCATGATCTTCCATGCCGCACGGTAGACTCAGTGACTGTTCAGACTGTACAGAATATTGTACTAGAAGCTAAATACGCGAAAAATCTTTTTCAACAAAATCGCTACAGCGTTTTTGATAATCACATGACGCTTAAGGAAACTGCGTATGATAACGAGGCGGGTATAAACACAAAAGTTTTGCGATGAGTAGGCAACAGCAGCGTGGTGGAGGTGATAGTACGCTGGACTATCAGATCGATGTACGATAGGGGTTCGCTTCCCACGAAAGTTTGTTTTTTTATTGCGTAATTTGTTTATTTTTTGTGGGCAAACAGAAAATTTTTTGTTTATTCGGGATGGGGAAGAGCGGGGGTATAGAATAAACAAAAAATTCTCTGTTAGCCTACCAGGCATTTCTGCGCTAGATCGTTTTTTGTTATTATTATTAAAAAGCACAAAATCGCTTTTTAATGGCTGTAGCGATTTTGTTGAAAATGATTTTTCAAGTATTTAGCCACTCGTAAATGTCATAGTCTGAACTATGCTGGTAGGCTACAGTTCCACTATTTTACTGTGGAATGGAGATACCAAATCCGCTAAACTTCGTTTCGAATAATTGTTCGTTAAGTCTGTACTCCTATGGCTCCCAAACAAAACTTAGAGATGTTATAATAGCAACACATTTGCATTACACACTACGGGTGGACACAAGGTGTTTTGCACCTAAAAAAAATGAGGATATAAGTTGTTTTGCAACTAAAGTCAATCATTTACATTGAATTTGGTGCGGAATGAACATGTTTTGAAACCAAACCAATAGGTGATCGTAAGGAGACGATAAAGCACTACAATATTCTGCGATAAAACCAATTTCGAAAAAAGTGATCTGTAAGGTGTTTTGCAAATAAACTCTTCATCTTCTGAACTACCGTAATTGTAGTATCTTTAAGTCATCACGATGTGACGTCACTGAAACCCCCTCCATTAAAAAATTCTGCGTACGCCACTGCTAGATAACGTACTTTAATCATGAACATTTTCCTTCCGCCCCCTGAAAAGGCTAATTAAATTTTCTGCCTCCCTCCCCGCCACAAAAACTGTTTAATTCGCGCCTGGTCGCGACACTGAGTTCGATTTGACCGTCTCGGAATCGAACCCAAAGCCTCCCGCGCCGATAGGGGTGTCTTTAACCACTGCGACAACTTTCCCGTCAGGTTTGGGCTGATCATTTCAAAATCTCAGCTGGCCAATGGCTATAAGAGCAGCTGGAGCCCCACACATACTTATTATGCCCAAAGTCAACTTGCCTATAAAAACAATAACAATTGTGACTCTATAATCGGAGACATTTTTCCAATTTTTATTCTTTAGATTTTACAGTCTACTGTAAACAAAAATGAAAACGTATCTGCCTTTGTTGTTGTTTATTTTTCTGCACCTTTTAAATTTAATTTCGAGTAAAGAGTGGATTGTATACCGGGAAAACGCGAAAAGAGGATTTAATGATGCTGATGAATGGTGCAAGGAAAAAGGTGCGCGGTTGGCCAGTATTTCAAACTCAAACGAAGCACGTTCACTCGAAGAAAGAATCTTTGCTCAACGATCTAGTAAGACTCATACCAGCAAGGTCTGTTTGATGTTTAGGTTATGGGCTTACCCGTCACTTATAGGCAAGGGGGCCTTTTTCAACAGGGGCACTGTGCGAAGCAAAAAAAGTACAAGCCTAATGCTAAATAGATTTCTCAATTTTTTGGCGCGATAAGTCATGTGCGGAGGCTCATTAATGGGATAGATCCTGCAGGAAGCCCTGACCATTTGCATAGTTAGCTCATTCTTAAGGTCACTGCAGTGTTTTGGTACGCAAACGATTTATTTAAATATCTAGCCTACACTGATTACGAATATCGAGCTCTCAAAACCACAAGTAAATACTGGTTCAGAATTTGCTATTGTGAATCAAACAATCTTATTTGTAGCACCGGTAAGTGAACTATATAGGCCTAGCACGCAGGGCCGTATCTAGAAAAATATTTCGGGATGGGGTTTTGATACAAATATTCACTACCGGTATAGCAAAACTTTTTAAATTAAATTTTTACGAAGTTTGTGCACGCTATGTTAACGCTTTCTGGCATGAACATCGCAATGCTTGTTAAATTTTTTTCTTTGTCACTGCCACCGCAGGCTGTTTAGTGGCGCACCAAGGATTTGGCAAAGTGGCGCAAAACCGGGGGTCTGGGGGCAAAACCCCCAGCCGCCAACAGGTTTATACGGTTTTCACATAAAAAACACTCATTTAAGCATATTATTTATCGAAAAAGGGCGTACCGTACCTGCAGTTAGTGCAGTCTCTAATAGACAATACAAAAATGTTTTAGTAGGCCTACCTAAAAGCCTCGGTATGTCTAAAAGCAGAAGCTTGGCTCAAATAAATGAAAGATGGCCGAGTGGTATGGAGCGTCTGTCTCTTGAGCTGTAGACTCGGGTTTGATTCCGAGTCGGGTCAAACCAATGACTTGAAAATTGGTATTCACAGCTTCCCTGCTTGACGCTCAGCATTAAAGGGACACTGTGGAGAACAAGCCGGCAGGTTTACTTGTGCCGTTGGGAAAGGCACTTAGCGGGATTCCACCATCTTGGTGTGGTAGACAGATGGCCGACAACTCCTAAGCGAGCTCGAATAGCGCATTGATCACTTTCTCGTGATAGGAGGGTAAATATGCAACTAAATAAAAAAAAGAAAGGGGGATGCAACTTTATTGGCTTTGGCGGATTTGATTGAATGACGTGTAGGTGTGTTCTATAATCTACGACAGGGCCAGCGGGGGGCACGGCACCCTGGCTCTCTCTGAATGCGCCTGTGTCGTTGGTCCTGCTGGTTCTGGGCTTAAACGTATGTGGTCCAGTGTGCAAGAACCAAAATAAAAACCAATCAAAGTACTTACGGTATTTTTCATCAAAGGCGTGAGAAATGCGTGAGCTACGTTGCTCACAGTGAAGATCTGGTTTGCGGTGAGGTACTTTAATTCACCATGCACTACAGTCACTGCCGTACTTGTATGCACGGTTGTTACTTGTTATTAGGGCAGTAAACTCAAGCAAAATCTTATCCCGGATCCGAACCCATAATTTTGCAATTTTCCTAACCTTGAAGCTCAAATTTTGCCAAAATTACGTATATTTCTTGTAAAACTATTTTCCTGTGACCAAAACTTCTCGAGCACAATGCAAATGCAACTGCGAACGAGCCTTGATGCTTACAGAGAGCGAATATGTATGTACAGCAGCTTCTGTACAGAGCATAATTTGAGGTAGGCCTACTGCGCAGGAAGTGGCATACGTGTACTAAGCTGACGATTAAATTTCATATACTGGTAGACTAAAATCAAATTGGAACCGAACCTCAGCTTAATTGTTGCATTTATGCAGACTGCAGAGCCGGAACCCTTGGTTAAAGATCACCGTATTTACACATAAACGAATTCTCACTGCAAAGGATTCGCTACTGCTGTGAGCACAAAATAAGAAAAAATCAGAGGAAAACCACATGTGCGATGGCGCGACGAACTGTCTGCATGAATTCAACCCGTTTCTTTCTCGAATTTGCTCAGACCGAGAGTAAGAAGAAGGTCTGGGAGGGGAAGGCATTTGTCCTGCAGTGGACTGATAGGAATGAATCCGTATTTAGTGAGCTGCCCTTCGTAGTTCTTGGTTTCAGCGTTATGCTGATCAGAAAATTGAAAAAATAATTGATATGACTTCAAAGAACAAACACATGGCTGTAACTACGATTTTTTTTTACCATTTCTACTTGATATACGAGTATATTTTCAAAGTTTTTTTGCACTTAAGTCTACGATGGTTGAAGGCTGACTGAGTTGTTTGTCAAATTTTCTGATATTTAAGTGTATACTATACATTGCATTATGTAGAAGAAAACCAAGAGGGCTACTGGATCGGCCTGAAGCAACGGTCGGTTAATGGAGAGTATTTTTGGATTAACGGACGTTCTTTAGGGAACTATGTTCCATTTCCTTGGTATAAGGTGAATGATGATCCTGTTAACAACATTTCTGCCACAGAAGTACAGTGTGGTTTCATAACAAGATATAGAAATCATCAGAGATTACAATTAAATTTGGGTCCTTGCGAATCCAGTTATTTAAGGCATAGATGGATTTGCGAACTCGATACCGGTGAGTCTCCCAGAAAGTAGCCAATTCTAAAATATTTTTGAAGCTCCGACGGCCGAGTAGATAGAGCATCCGTCTCTAAAGCTGTACACTTGGGTTTGATTTTAAAACGGGTAAAACCAACATGACTGTAAAACTGGCATTCACGGCTTTCCAGCTTGACATTTAGCGTTAAAGGAACAGAGTGGAAAACAATCCAGCAAGTTAACTCGTTGTGCCGTTGGGTACGACACTTGGCGGTATTGATGAGACAGGCCTTCAATCATTCCACAAATTTTGACTTGAGTGGGTAAAATTTTTACATGTTTCTAAAGCCTGGTTTTCGACTCACTTTGCTATCTTTGCCGTCTGGGGAGTGATAAAGCAGAATCGTACGCAAAGAAGCTTCTGTGCGCATGCACCCCCTCAGGCCGCAGTCCTCTCTCGATATCTTTTCAATACCGCTATATTGGTCAGGTTTTCCTGCGAAAATCATGCCTTTTTGTGGTACATCTTCTTCATGCGTACCCCTCTCAAAATTCTTTTGTTATGCATGTAGTTTTTACATCAGACCACGTAACTGGTTGATAAAACCGCATTTATATTTTGAATCAAAAAGCTGATTATTATTTAGGAATGTTGGTACTAGCTTTTTTACAAAGCTCTCAAGGGATTGCTGTATTAGTTGCTGCTAGTCTACTTGTCCTTTTTGCAATAGTGTATTTTGTTGCTTGGTAAGTAAAGTTTGTTATACGTTTACCTGCAGTGTTGCTGGTAGTTATAGTTCATTTGAGAAATCAACCAACACAATTTAAAATAGGAACAGAAGCAATGATGGAAAACGTGAAAACAGCTATGGACATAGCCGGAAAATCATTTAGGGGGAGCGGGGCAAATTGCAATAGACCAAAGTTTATAGCATTTTATGAGATTAAGGCAGCGTGGCCAAGTGGTTCGGAGTGTCGCATTTACGACGGCCATGAACGCAAGGTCGATGACACAACTCCCACCCAAGCCTCGTGGTTGCGTCCTTGGATAAGATGCTTCACGAAATTATCTCTGTTGGGTGGAATCCAACAAGTAGCAAATTGAAGAAGTCAGAAGCAAAACTCAAACGGAAAACTCGGAAACAAAGTCAACTCCAAAGCGTAGTCTGGATTCGTTCTATGCACAGCGCCTCCGTCGCTTTCTCGTAACAGGAGGATGAAAATGAAGAAATTAAATTATTATTTTGAGCATTCTTAGGTAGTCAAAAAAGAGGGCAATCTCCCCAGTACTTGGTCACCAGACATTGCGTTGAAAAATGCATCAACGAACAATCACTGCGTTTGTTTGGCGATAGGCTGCTGATAATTAGAAATTCACTGTCATTGAATCTAGGGTTACTCTAAGAGTCTTGTATTAAATTTCTTGAAATACGATTGGAAAAATACGACCAATGACATTTTAAGTATAGTGATGTGGCCAGCGAGAAATTTAGAGCTGGGCCGGGCCGAATTCAGTTTATGAGAGGACTTTTTTCTTTCGCTCTTACTAATCGGCCTCTAAACAAGGTCTTTATGCGTCAGAAAAAGAAGGCGACGACCCTGACTTCAGGTGCAGATTAGTCACTGCGAACCTGGGGTAAAAATGGGAACCTGGCAGTTAGTGCGAGCCACATCGCACAATATATCAAGCTGTGACGAACGGCGAGCATTTTTGAAGGTGTGCTCCACTCCGTTATGTTCTGCCGCCTGCCAGGATTTATTTAACAAATGTACGAAGGAGCTCGAAAGTTCATTGCGATCCGACATCTATTATATTATCAAGTAGTCCGTAGACTCCGTACTACCTTCAAGTTTTGAAATTGTTCACTTCGGTATTTCTAGTTTTAATTTGAAAGTATGTTATACTTTGCATATACAGGAAAAAGAAAGCATCAAAGCCAAAGCGAAGAAAAAGCAGGCGCTCTACTACAGCGTCAAGTTATAATTACAATTATGACGGTTATTACGGCGATTATCACGAAGGTTATCCTGTTGATTACGCTTATGATGCTAACTATGACTACTATTAACCTTGAGGTGAGGCCCCATTGTGTAGTTTTTTTGTTTTAAGGCAGAGGTTCTCCAACTTTTTCAAAATTTCGACTTTGCAGTCCCCAAAGATTTTTTTCTATCACTCACGGTCCTTTATTTCCAGGAAAAATCATGCAGAGTAAAAAAGAAAAAAGGTCATCATGTCCGCAGATGTCCAATCAAGCACAATTCAATAGGGTGATTTATCAGAAATCGCGACCTCTTTGCGGTCCCCCTGAAACTGCTTCGAGGACCCCAAGAGAACCGAGGTTCCCAGTTTGAGAACCATTGTTCTAAGGCCATGCAGTTGGTTTTCATCTCAGTTTTACTTTATAGCCTGAACTTGTTAGGAGTATATTTCACATCCTTTGGTCGCGAAAAGTTGAACATGACTGGTTTTATGAGCTTTGTGAATGATTTGATGCACACATGTTTTTATGGCCACCAAAAAACAGTTTAGAATGTATGACTCTATTTTAATGATTTTATGTGATTACTAGGGCGATTTTTTATTGACCTAAAAATCTCAAAAAATTGACCTTATTTTATCAAAAAATTGACTTTATTGATCTAACGAAACAATGAAATGAAAAAACCAGCCCATAAGAAAAAAAACACCAAAGTCACTTCAGTTAGTGCTTAGATTATAATGTACGCACATATAATTCAAGTGTTTTGCTATTCGCTGTATTGCAATCTTTCTAACATCAAAGTATGTTCGAATAACTGCATTATCTTTTCAAGTCTAATGTTTTTGACTACCGGCACGTAGCGACAAAAATATGTGACAAATGAAAACACGACGAAAAGCTTATTTCATCATCATAAACCAATTTTGCTGAGATTGCAATCTTGCAAAGCCGTCTGAACGGACCTTTACAATCGAAATCGATCAAATCACATCAAACATTACATTAATGAATTAAGCATGTGTAAACTGTAATACCGGTAACAGTCTGGCGACAGCATACACCTCCCTGATACCACCAACAGTTACGAACCTCCATCTCTAAATTATCTGAGTCATCTCTTTTTGAGTATAAAGTAGAATGGCGCAAAAAAAAACAAGATAGCAAAAATTGACCTAATAAAAAAAATGATCTAAAAAACAAAAAATTGACATTTATTGACTTTATAACTTCATCAATACTGATCCTACGACCGTGAAATTTTGTTTCCACATTGTTAGAGATATTTTCTCCATCCAAAAAAAATTGACTTTATTGACCGTGAATTGCCCTAGTGATTACATTTCAACACAAAAAGCATTGTCGTACTATCAAAATTTTTAGGGATACCAGTTAATTGAACCAGGACCGGCGCTTGGTGCATCGGTTAAAAGCGTCCACTTGGTAGTCGGTAGATTGGGGTTTTCTTCCCAGTCGGGTCATCCTAAAGACTTTAAAAGTAGTATTCGCAGCTTTCGCGCCAGGCGCTCGGCACAAGCGGAAGTAGTAAGGGTTTTGTGTATGTGTTGTTCGTCATGTTATGTCCCTTAACAGCGTTCAATCATTCGTGATTGAGAATTGTAATGGGCCTACAATTGAAAATGGCCTGAACAATGTGTGCTTGCACCCGCTGTCCCGTACCGTTACCGTTAATTGAACCAGAAATGTTTGTAGACCATTGCGGGATCGTTGAAATAGTCAGTGATAAGCAAACGATGAATGAAAACTCATGAAAATTACAAGTACTGCAAAGCGAAATTGAAGATTTTGCTAGAAGATGTCAAAATTGACCCTGATTCATTTTCCCCGGCTTTTACATTTTTGGTCAAATATTGCGATAATAAATAATCTCTCTCGTCGCTAATTTCAGAAAAATTAAGAATACGAAGAAAAGCGTGCTCCAGAAGTTCTCAACATTTTCTGAATCGTGAGCCCCTTGACTGTGACTCTGAAAGACCGTAGCCCCCTGAGTATAATTTAAAAAAGTCCTCCAGAAACAAAAATGGGCTTTACCACAACCATGGTGCAGCTCGTGTAATTGGACAGGCATTGTGACGTCGCACTTGGGTTCAATCGTAAACTAGAACAATAATCTTGCATTTGAATCGTATCGAAAGAAAACAAGTCACTCTTCGTCATATCATTCAAAAGGTTGCCTAGGTATCTACTCCAAATTGACTTGAAGGTAGGATCATATATGCCAACTTTCAGGTTACTCAGTCTTCTAAGAGGCTCACATCTAAAGTTACTCAGGTTGACATGATTTGGGCAAACGACTTGGAGAAAAGCCACAAATAAACTGGTTAGAGAATCAATTTGCCTAGGCTAGGTCAAAAATACGGTACTTCATTCACCCAAGCAACTCCCACCTCTAGCACCCACAAGGCCATCTACCCAAATGCAGCTGCAGACGCGTTTCGACCTATTTAGGTCTCATCAGTGCAGCATAGCAACAACCCCCTCAAAAAAGTAAATTCCTACTTTCATTTTCCCCAAAAATTTCTTGCAACCAATCCTCTGCTAAATCCCCGCTACCATCTAAATTTTAGTATCTAAATCCCCGCTACTATCTATATTAAATTTTAGTATCTAAATCCCCGCTACTATCTATATTTAGATAGTAGCGGGGATTTAGCAGAGGATTGGTTGCAAGAAATTTTTGGGGAAAATGAAAGTAGGAATTTACTTTTTTGAGGGGGTTGTTGCTATGCTGCACTGATGAGACCTAAATAGGTCGAAACGCGTCTGCAGCTGCATTTGGGTAGACGGCCTTGTGGGTGCTAGAGGTGGGAGTTGCTTGAGTGAATGAAGTACCGTATTTTTGACCTAGCCTAGGCAAATTGATTCTCTAACCAGTTTATTTGTGGCTTTTCTCCAAGTCGTTTGCCCAAATCATGTCAACCTGAGTAACTTTAGATGTGAGCCTCTTAGCAGACTAAGTAACCTGAAAGTTGGCATATACTGTATGATCCTACCTTCAAGTCAATTTGGAGTAGATACCTAGGCAAACTTTTGAATGTTATTTTAAGCATTTGACACCTTTTGAGTGATCGATCCTATTGAGTTCTTGATCTTCAATGAAGCGGTGTCATTATTAAATTTTTCTTCGCCATATCATGCGATTTAGATTACAATCGAAAAGGTGTGCATGTTTAGCTTGCTAGCGTTCAAGGAAATCTGTGAACCTATCGTGAAAGAAAATGTTGCGTCATTGGTCTGCATTGAAAAAAACGCAATTTGTTATTGGGATCATATTGAAGGGTGTGTGCTCAACGCCTTGAACCTCTGAAGACTACATGCCTGGTTTCCATTTATGAGGCCTACGCTCGTGGCTCACCAGAAAACACTACGTGGCCCCCTTGGGGGGCCGAGGGCCACGGTTAAGAACCCCTGGTCTGCATTTTTTCGTCAGGTTTGGGTTGCCAATTACAAAAATCTGATTTGACTGAGTTTGTAGACTACCATCGGTGGAGGTTTGAGGTTCGATTTCCGGACCTGTCAAATTGGACGCAGAGTTGTCAACAGCTCGCCGCCGGTCTTCTTAAAAAAGTCTTGGCACTCATTCCACGCTTCAGCGTAATATTGCGAGCATGTTGAAGATTTGAATTTTGGATTTGTAAGACGTATGCAATCGCTGTTAAAACTTTTTTGAACAACTTATCATTGCGATTATTTTTGCAGTTTGTTCCGAAATCAGATCTTTTTGACGAAATATCAACATTAATCGTTATTACGACTGAGCCTGCGATATATAAAACTCAAGATTTTCAAAATGGACTTGCTGCAAAAAGCACTTGAAACTTATTTTTAGAAATAAATTCGAAGACTTTTTAATTTTGTCCTTTTTTAACTTGCTGTCAACAAAATTACAGTTTATGCGTGGTTGTGAATTGTGATTATGTATTTTTTTGAATAAGCCTACTTTATGCTCAATTGACTGGTGACAAAATGATTTAACCCTTTTTGGGACGCTCCTAGATCTTAAGATAAAAATATCTTTTTCAACTGTCGTAACGTTTGTATTGACACATATGTCGAAGTTTTAGGGGAGTTTTGTTTTTAGGAATGACGTCATAGAAGTTATGACTTGTAGCCATATGGCTCCGTTGTGCGTCATGATATAAATAATAGCCAAATAAAATAGATATTTTTTCAAATAAATCTTCAGATGTTCTGTTTTCCACTGAAAGTATCGATAAAGAGAAAAAAAAGGCCTTCATTGTTTGTGATGAGGTCCCCCATTTTCTCCGAGGCCCTAGGTTTAAGCCTGCTTACAATATATGTAAATGCGGTCCTACGCTTACAATTCATATTTAGCCTGTCCACATGTGACATGTCCAATTTATGTGGGCTTCAGACCCACGGTTCTTACTTCTAGTTTCTGTTGCCCCTACCCCATAAACAAAATTTTGAAGAAGACATCTCTAGACTTAAGCTCTTTCCTGGGATTTAATTTCGATGGTAGGCCTATTAAGTTTCAAATACATTCATGCACAGGCAATATTGTAGAAATAAACGCGTAAATTAGGCTCCCCCAGGCATAGGCGCGGGAAGTGGGGTGCCAGGGGGGGCTCAAGCCCCCCCTGAACTTTTTTTAGCCCCCCCTGAACCATTTGAGCCCCCCCTGACAATTAAAACAATTATGCACTGAGTGCGACGTGATTAATGCTCGCAACGTACATACGTAATGAAGCAAATATTTTTTAAAGTGCTTTTAACCAACGAAGAATCACTATTCTTTTAAAAATCAGTCAGTTATTATTCACTTGGTCAACGTAAAATTTGGTAAAATTTTCAATGCTTGAAGTTCATTTTTAACCGTGTTTTATATCAGCGTTTGCAAGCCTTTACAGCAGTCATGGACGATGGCCCAGTAAAAGTATAATGGCTGTCAATTCTTGTAGCTGCCAAACACTTTACGCCAAACTACTCTGAATGCTCGAATGAAAGTCGCTACTGATCATGGGAATTACGTAAATCGTAAACGAAAATGCGGTGAAGAGCAAAAAAACGGTCCTCAATCCTTCAGATGTTCCGAATTCCACCAAAATTTTTGTGAAAAGCTAAAAAAAAGGTCTTCACGGCCCGGACGCGTTACATGAACTGGAAATGTTGGTGGCCAACCTGATTTGTGTACATGCCAAATTGACCCGCGATCGACAGCCAAGCATCCAAAGATCGAGCGGTACATCGCGATCGACTGGTTGGGCACCCCTAATTAAGCTTATATGAGCTGGTGCAAGTTCTCTTCTGGTTGAGTTTTTTAATGGTTTTGAATTTTTTCTACCAACCCAATGAAGCGGCTAAATCACTACTAAACTGGCACCGATGATCAGTAGGCTACTCGATTTGAGGGGGATGCCATCCCCCCTGAAAACAACACCATCCCCCCATAAAACATTTTAGCGTAAACCGTTCCCTTACAACTATAATAACCATCTCTTTTTAGGTCTGCATGAAAAGTTGTAGCCTACCACCCCCATAAGTGTTTTCACAACTCGAGCACTGCCGATGATTGTTACTAAAATTGAGCTAGTACGCCTACCTAAATACCTATATCTACACATCTCATTATGTTAAAAAATGGTTCAGTGCTTTATTTTGATTGTGTGTTTTTTGTTATTTTTAAACCTCAATGGGGCATTGTTTGTTGCATGTAACTCTGATCAGCAAAGCAAAAGTTAGATCGGGCAAATTTTGTTTGCCTACTTTTTGGTTTTGTGATTGAGGTATTTGCATTTTACAAATACATGAGTAGTAATTCGAGCATGGTTAGAAAAGCCTAATGGTAGTAAGCAATCTTGTTTTCCATGATGAAAGATTATCCTGAAAAAATTCCGGTCACTTGAGCGGCATGCAATTGATGTCTATCAAAATAGGTCTGCTGAGTGTCCTGCTCTTAAAAACGTGCGTTCGAAAAAAGGGGGGTCTGGGGGGCTTCGCCCTCCAGACGTTGACACGATCTTACTATTTTGAGCCCCCCTGTCTAAAAAACGTTCCCGCGCCACTGCCCCCAGGCCCCCCCCAGTTCCGCCACCTATGATATAAACCTTGTTGATGTAAACATTTATTGTACGTTCATTATGAAAGGGGCAGTTTTTCCCATAATTGTTTTGAAAAGTGAAGATAGTGGAGCATGAGAAAAAACTGCCCTCCCGAACGAAACGTTTTTAAACAAAAATAAATTACGCGCGAGAGGAATCCCTATATATAATGATGCAATTAAGGTCAGAAACAGCGTTGATATTATCTAAGCATTTTTTCTCCCAAATCACAGCGTCGATATCAGATACTTTCAAACACATAATCGGGGTGTCTATGGGAAACGGAGCACTCCAGCTCCTGAGATAGTTACGGTACGTAAAAACAATGTTGCCTCCCCCCCGTTCCGCCCCTGGGCCTTCTTAAATCTTTCATTGGTCTGGTGTTCCTAGACAATATTTTTATTTTACTTTTCGCACTTGGGGCAGTGTCAATTTCGTTTTAAATCAAATCTTCATTATACTAGACGTATTACGCCGAAGCGTGTAAAGAATGGCGAGGCGCATCTCCGCGGCCTAGCGCCTGAGCAACACAGCCCCGAAGAAACGTCGCAACGGTGGCAAGCCATTTGCGACACTGTGCTGATTTGACTGGCCCGCGAATCGAACCACAGACCTTCCGCACCGATAGTTTGTGCGCTTAAGAACTGAGCTAACAGCCGGCACCGACCCAAAAATCGTACCCAAAACCTCCCGCGTCGATAGCGATGTCTTTAATTACTACCCCAACTGGCTGGTTTGGTCAACTCAAAATTATGGCATCGCAAGCGGAACATCTGCCTGCGTTGCGACCATCCTCTTCCAAGAATGCCTTCTGCGCTGAAACGTTGTCTTGTTCAGCCATAGCCGTTGAGAACAATCACTTTATGACATCACAACACGACTTCAACTTTAACAGTGCCCATCGACTTTCTCCAGGCTTGCATTTTGTGTCAGCCGTTGGTTCAAGCGTTGCGCACCTGAAAAGTTTGATATTATTGCATCACAATAAAAGTTTCTCGAGATTACATAAGCAAGTTGGATACAGCACAGAAAAACACAATCCCTGTACGAAAAAGGCGGATCGTTCCAAAAAGAGAGGTTTTCGTATTTTTCCAATCGTCAATGAGGGGTAGGAAGTTGACGGTTGACCCCCGCACTGCCTCTCCCTACCCCGTGCGTACGCTACTGACTTCACAAATCGATAGCTGCACGTAAAACTAGAATCGAAATGTTTTAATTGCTTTCTCTGACCAGAAAAAGCAATTTTGTTGGCAAAGGAATAGGGAGGGTTAGCGCTGCACAGCAAAATTAAGTGAATTAAAAAACGCAAATACATCAGCCCCGCCCCTACCATTATAAAAAATTACACTGCAAATACAGTCAGCTTCATTTCTCTTGAGGACTTTCTGCAAAGTCAGTGTAGATAGTAGGGTACATAATACTTAGGTGAAGGGGCCTAGTTTTGAGTTTAGTTGCTATTATTGATTGATTGATTTCTTCATTATTATCCTCCTATCACGAGAAAACGGCGGAGGCGCTGTGCGTACGATAAATCCAGACTCGCTTAGGAGTTGCCTTTGTTTCCAAGTTTTCCGGTTGACTTTTCTTCTGACTTTTTTAATTTGCTGCTTGCCAGATTCCACCAAGCAGAGATAATCATCGTGAAGCATCTTATCGAAGGACGCAACAACGAGACTAGGTGGGGTCAAACCATTAACCTTGCGATCGTGATCGTCGTAAAAAAGACGCTTCGAACCACTGCGCCACGCTGCCGACTGAGTTTACTATAAACGACACTTACGACAACTGCTGTACCTCGCCTCGTCCAAAAATATGCTGTAAAATGCTTTTTCTGTAGTACAAGCTTAGATCAGTGATTCTCAATCTATTCTGAGCCGTGGCCCCGTGATTGCATTGTACCTGTAAAAGGCCGTGGCCCCTATGGTGAGTAAGTTTAAAAGTCCCGGTCTGTTACAATTCATTAATGATTTCTGTGCCATCGTGGCTCCCTAGAGAACACTCTGTGTACAAGGGTCACTGTTGAGAAGTTGAGAATTCCTGGCTTAGATGCTACCATTCCCTGGTTTGTTTTCTATATGTTAAGGTGCTCAATTTGACATCATTTACAAGCCGCAAGTAAATTTTTTTGCTATAAGAAGATTACACTTTTTCTGTTCTTTTACCCCCAAAACAAAATTAAAAAAAAACATCTCTGGACTTTAGCTCTTTACTGGTTTTCAATTTCGATGGTATAGGCCTGTTAAGTAACAAATACATTCATGCATTGCAGAGGTATTGTTGTCCCCCCCGGCCCCCCGCTTTCGCCTCCTATGTTACTAGGCCTTTAAACACAACAGCAATACAGTGAGCATTAGAAGTGTCAGCTACCTGCTAGACAATTGCTGAGATTTTAGACTTAGCCACGGCCCTTGAAACTTGAAACTATTCGTAGTCAAAGAATCGGCAAAATTCAAAAATTCCTTCGATAGACGATAAGTATTGATGTTACACATTTGCATGCAGTTTTGTTGATTTTTTTGGTAGCACCCACCAGTGTAATTACGCACTCTCGATGACATTTTTGATGACCACGTTTCTGAGCTTGATTTTTCCCCATTAGCGTTTTGGTCAAGCGTATCAATAACTCCTTGCTACGAAGTGAGTTTGCATTAAATAACAGCAAATGCCAAATCGTGATCGAACACCGTAAGGTAAGTGTAAGCCTATTTTCAAACATTAATACTTCATCAGCGTGTAAGGCCAAGTATAGAGCATGGATTTTTGCCGAAGCATGTCATTGGTACGTTACAGAGGCTATTTTAAGCTTTGCAAACTCAATAGCATGTATTGCTATCAGTCTCGTGTCGATATAAAATTGAAAGCTAGGGATTAGCTTTATTTCATAAAAGATAAGATGATTTCCGTAAAACAAATCGGCAAATACCTCTAATCAATGGCAAGACTTTTATTAAATTGAAAACCTATGTAGTACAGCAGTGCGTCATATTCGGCGCTTACGTTATTATTGAACGGTTAATGCATGAATGTGTTGTGACCTTTGTAGTTTAAGTACTGAGAGCGTAGAATAAAACGAAAAAGCAGCTGACTGAATGTTACTGTATTTCGCTGCAACTCACAGAACGAAAGCTGAAGTGAAGTGCAAAATTAGACAAACTTTGACTACAAAAGTTAAAGATTGCAACAAAGTAAAGCTGGAGTATCGGTTACGTATTCTCAGTAGGGACATGGGGTTTTGTAATTCTGACGAATTTGGTTTTCTATTCTCAGTAGGGACATGCTAAAGAACAGCATTCGCAAAATCGCAGCGTCCCGGCTGGACGCTCCGCTGAGGTGAAGTATCTGCACGACTTCAGACGTTTGGTTTTCCCCTTAAGTTACTTTTTTGCCATATGTTAGGTCCTACTGTGTTCGGATTTGCATGTGTGATGTGTGTTTAAAGCTTTTTGAAATCTTGCTCAATACGTCGCTTTATTTCTAGAAATAAACAAAAAAAAGGTCATGCCAGTGTTTTCCCTAAGTGAAAAATGATAGTGTTTTTTCGGACTTAACTGCATATTTTTTGCGCTCGTGCTCATTTGAATGTTTTAAAGGCATTCACGAGATAAAAAGTTGCGATAAATTTTGAGAAGATTGTGAGATAATTATAGCTAGATTACTCGCATTTATTTTTTGCAAGTTTGCTGTTGATGAAAGCTGTTGCATTTGCTACACGACGACAGCAAAAGTGCATGATACTCGCACACGTTATCTCTTTTTAAACCGTAACCAACTTAACATCAATTTAGTGTTGTAGAGACAGTTTGTCACATTAACCTGTTCAGCAGAATTAGTTACAGGCCTAAAGGTGCGATCACACTACCTGAAACGTTGAGACGTTTACGACATTGTGCAGGTTTATCTTTTTATGACATCACGTCTCAATAACTTTTTGCGGATATGATGTCATAATAAGATAAACCTGCACAATGTCTCAAAGGTCTCAACGTCTTAGTTAGTGTGATCGCACTTTTATAGTCAGTGGCGTAGCCTAGTCTTAGAAGAGGCTATCAAGACGCTGTCTTTTCTTGACGATGCTGAACTTGAAGTGTGCTTAGTGTGTGCCTAATGCCCTGCCCCAAACAAATCCTATTTTTAAAAGTTTTGGCTGACTGCCCCCTCCCAGGAGCGTATTTAGGGGGATGGGAGCATTCTGCTATGGCCTCCCCTTTTAACATCGCATTTTAGTAAAAACGAACAAAATGTTGCCCAGTGACTAAATATAAGCTTATCAGATTTTTGATAACTTGTGTAGTCTATGCCCTCTTTTTTAAATTTCTCGTTACGTCACTGCGGCCCCTACCCGAAAAAAATTTTTCCCCTTGCTACGCCTCTTTTCATAATAGCATAGTAGGTTTAATAGAATCGATACAGCAAAAGACTGTGAAATGGAATGTCCAGTTTCGGAATTCCCTCATGTCACAACGCTGAAACAGAACAAGCCCATTGAGTTTCCAGAAGGAGTGGATGGAAAAGTTTCAGGTAATTTTCCCAAGCAGTTAGTGAAAATAAGTAGAGCGAAATGACACTAGGAAGTAGATTTTAGGTCTTGTTCCAATCTTAAATTATAATCTTTTATTGGAAATACTTTGATACTGGAAACACTTATCAAAATTATCATCGCACCAATACCAGTATACCGTTACTTAAAATCCCTTCCTACCCCTAAAAAGGTTAAAAAAAAGTATGGCTGCAGCAGACCGTTTTACAAGCAAAGAGTCCACAGTACATCTGCGTTAAAATCAGAGAAAATTCTTTCATGGGAGCCGGGAGGATAATGGGCAATCAATTGTTGCGAATCTGTTTCAAAATTATAAGATCGGTAAAACTGCGTTTTTAACTTTGAATGTAAAAGGTTTTTATGGAAAAAGCTGTCGCCCACGTACTGTATCTTATATAGAGTAAATAAGCAGTGATAATGTTAAATGTTTTTAGCTTTTTGGTATAATTAGGGGCAATACCTACCTGGCTAAACGGAACGTGGTACAAAAATGGTCCAGGAGTGGTTCAATTCAAGCATGAAAGTGTGGAGCACTGGTTTGACGGAATGGCTTTGGTCCGAAAGTAAGTTGAATTGTATCCATTTTAGAGCGCTTTCTCGTGGCAGGAGGATAAATATGCTACTTGAATACAAAAATAAATTCAAAAAAAAATTGACGAAGCATGAATGTCTGAATATTCATCACGGCGAGAGCTAGTTTCGAACGCTATTTTTTTGTAACCATTCTGGCCTGGGTTTTCTTGCTGTTAGCCTACAACAAAAATGTGCTCTTGCTAGCAAGCTAATTATTTTTTCAATTTTTAGATTTTTGATCTCTAATGGTTCTGTTACTTACATGAGTCGTTTACTGGTGGGTGATAGTCTTCAAAAAAATACGGCTGCAGGAAGAGTGGTGGTGGCGGAATTCGGCACCAAGGTCCAAACAATGGACCAAGGCTTCTTGGACAAGTAAGCGTCAAAAAAGAAGTCATAGCAGGAACAGACAGGGACAACATCAACTTAATATTTCTTAGGACAGAGCTGGGCAAACTACGGCCCGCGGAACTATTTTAAGCGGCCCGCGTACACTTACAGAAACATAAACTTCTACCGTGAATTAAGACCTTTTTTGCTCTTCTAATCAGTGCAACCCTCGGCTTCAAAATTTTTTCAAGTGTGGTCCTTCGTGTGAAAAGTTTGCCCACCCCTGTCTTAGGATATACCAGAATAAAGATAAGAACAATGTTAGGTCTGAAGCTCAACGGGAAAGCCAAATTCAAAACTCGTCTCGACTTGAAAAGAGACTGAAAATGACAATTCTTACACAAACTCCACCCGAACACGCCTCAAACATTTAAATTTGGTTTCAATTCTATGAAAAAGTGTCCATTCCAGATTTCCAGGCCTCGCGACCTTTGCCATGAAAATAGGCCTCACTAAGTGTCTTTCGTTTGTTGCAGAATTAAAACTATTCTTTCTCTTCCGGAACTGACTGATAATTGTTTGATCAATTTTTTGGCCATTGGCGATCACATATTCGCCATCACAGAAAGCAACTTTATTCGGAAGATTGACGCAAATACTTTGGAAACCCAAGAAAAGGTATTGGATTTGAGAAAGATTTTCTTTTGAGCAAAGTTGGAGCATTCGAAAACCGGACTCAGCTTTCACAAATATTTTATAGAAATCTTAAGATGACAAAAATAACTTTTAAATGCCAGGAATACTTTTTAGCTATCAGTTTCTTTTCTTTTTTTCTTATGCTGCAGAACATCCAAGAAAAACCGATTTTATTGCCCCCACCCCCATTTTTTGTCCTTACTGCTACGTCATATTCAAAGGATTACTGCATTTATTTACGGAAATTTTACATCAAGACAGTCAGTTAATTGGACAATTGAAGGAGTTCATTCGTCTCGAGTAATTGCAAAATATGTGTAGGTCGCAAAATGAAGTAGAGTGCCAACGATTAGCTTATCAGTTGTTAAGACATATTGCTATCTGTGCAGGAGGTCTGTGGTTCCAAACTCGAGTCGGTCAAATCGCCCTCAGCGTCGCCAACGGTTCGCCACCGCTGCGACGTTTCTTCGGAGCTGTGTTACACAAGCACTATGCTACGGAAATGGATCCCGCCACCCGTTACACGCATCAGCGTAAATACTGCAATTTAATTTTTGATTTGACCAAGGGTTATACTGTTTAGGTTGATCTCGCTCAATACCTTCCTATTAACATCATGTCCTCCCATCCTCTTGTAGATCCCAATGATGGATCTACGTACATGTTCAGCAGCTCTATATTTAGCAAAGGAAGAACAAAATACAACCTCCTCAAAATACCGAAAGCTGATCAAGGTAATGAATGATGCTTTGAGTGTGGTTATAGAAGTCTATCGGGCTTTTCGAGTCCTCTTTGCTACAAACGTGGAAAGCCTGTTCCTGGAAAGGATCAGAGAGGTTAAAAATCTTTAAACGCTGCCATCGTGTCCTGGCACCACACTGACCCAAGAGCAATTAAATTCTAGGACCATTGGTAGCTGCTTGGTCAAATTACAAATAATATTCTACATCTTTTGATTTATTTTGCTATTGGTTGTGCATCAAGCCTTGAAGAAGAAAAGGTAGCCATGTGGCAATCTCTATTCATTGTTGGGGTTTCCCGCTGCTAAAGGGCAGAGAAATGTTGATGTTACGTGCACTTTAATTCTTCTCAGAATTCTGACTCGAACGTGTGTAAAGTTGTAGGCTGCAATAATATGGAAGAGCATTTAAAGTTTGCTACCGAGAAAGGCTATATTTTTGTTACCGTACAGGAGATGCTTACGAAGCAATTTTATCAAGATCAAAATACGTTTGTGGACTGGATTCAAGCTGGCGAGTCAGCCCGTCTTATCATCATAGCTTTGCGATGACTGAAAACTATGCTGTGTTTGTTGAAATGCCCCTTAAAATTGATATTCCCAAAATGAGTGTTGCCCATCTGCGTGGAATGAGTTATAGCGAGTGCATCGAGTTTCTACCAGAAACTCAGGTCAGAATTTTTAAATCTTTGTACGCTTTCGCTGAAGTAATTTTTTTAAGATTTTAACGCAGGCTGTTATATTGACTAATGTGTTGAACGTTGTATAACCGCTCTACAACTTAAACACTCAGATAGAATCAGGTTTAATTCCGCAACCTTGTGAGTCTAGCTTGATGAGAAATATAAATGCCAAAATAATCGCAGAACTTGTTTTTACAAGGCCTATTTAAATGTTTTTTTACGTAATCCAGGTTTTACCTAGTTGCATTGTATCAATATTGTATTAATTAAAATTTATTCTGTGATTCAATTCAATCAATATGCTTTTTGAATCAATTTCTAAATGAAGTTAAAAATATAGGCTATATACAGTGTATATATACCTTCATAAACCAAAAAGTAAGTTTAATTTCAAAACGATCAATCAAACGATCGTAAAGAAGCTGCATGTAAAAGTAAGCGTTTTATTACCTTTCAAGTTTCGAATCAGTTAGTGAGTTACGATGTGCTCCAGCCTGCTGTGTTCCAACTCATCAGTTCGGATCAGTGACCCACCATTGATACCATTAGACGAAGTCACTTATTTTTAAACTTTTAGACCAGGCCACAGAAACTTTTTAAAAATAGCGTTAAAATCAACATTGCTTGTGAAACGACTCTTACGTAAGAAATACATTGATATTGCTAGTGAACTATTTAATTCGAATATTCAGAGAAAGTCTTGAGAAAACTTACGCAATGAAATTCCATATGAGACACAGCTTAGTTGTGTTAATTTGAAAAAATATATCCAAGAAATTCATAATTTTATGCCCTCATTGAACAAATGCTTATCAGTTTTATTTTTAGCAAGAGACAACCAGCCTTCTGCGAGCTTAAGCAAAAATATTCTAGTAGAAATTAGACATAAATACTGAATAATTCATGAAAGTCTGGTTTGCATTACCGATATCTAATTATCATAGCTGGGATTAATATCATACATGAGATGAAATGACAACTTTGCTTTGTATAGCGTGTCTCTGCAGTCTCCAAGGCCCAGGAAGACATTAAAACAGGTCCCTGCTTCTTTCGACAAAGCACCAAATAACCTGAAAACATAATTATTGCAAATTCTATTTGGTTGTAAAATTTTACATTGAAGGAAAACTATAAGCGACTAAGGGCGCGTGATAAATAGTTATTCATAGCTTGCAACTGAGTTGGCACAATACGACAAGCGCATAAGTTAAATGTTTTGCCAACACTGATTTCTTTACGTAGGCCTATAAGTTGTCAAAAATATCATTGATCATTGACTAACTTGTTATGATACAAATGATTTTTTATCAATTTTATTATAATTAACTTTTGGCCTAATTGCAGACTCATATATTTTTGGTCAACAAAAGCACCGGAAAAAAGTATCCCTTTGTTTATAAAACCGATCCACTAATTGTTTACCATAACATCAATGCTTACGAGGAGGACGACCATGTAATTCTTGATTTGTGTGGTTATCAAAAGAACGGATTTTACGACAAATTTTTCATGGAAAATCTCAGACTTTCTCCGGAGAAATACATGGAAAAATTCTCCGTCGACGAACTGACGGTCCGCGTTATCCGCATCGTGCTGCCTCTTGTTGAAGAAAAGGTAAGCAAATAGGCTCCATGGACAGTAAATCAAATCAATACTATTACTACTATACTCGCGGTATGACGTCATACCGCGAGTACAGTAGTATCAGGGCCGGATTTAGGCATAGGCTAAGCAGTCTGAAGCCTAGGGTCTCGGAAAAAATGAGGGGCCTCATCACGAACAACAAAAACCTTTTTTTTAGTCTTCACCGATATTTGCAGTGAAAACACGACATCTGCGGACATAAAAACCTTTTTTGTGGAAAAAATGGAGATAGGCTAGGGCCTCTCATTGTCTAAATACGGCCCTGAGTAGTATTGACCATGTGACCAGTGGCGGGGCGCATCTTTGCAGCTTAGCTTCTGTGCAGCACATCTTCAAACTCCAAAGAAACATCGCTTAAGTGGAAAACCGTTGGCAAAACCTTGTCCGATTTGACAGGTCTGGGACGTAAAAAAATCAAATCTACATTACACTCGCGGTATTACGCCGAAGCATGTAACGAGTGGCGAGACCCATCTCCGCAGCTTAGCGCTTGGGCTGCTCCTAAGGAACGTAGCAGCGGTGACGAGCTGTTGGTGACACTGTGCCGATTTGGCCGGTCTGGGAGTCGAACCCCAGACCTCCCGTACCAATAGCCCGTGCGCTTAACAACTGAGCTAACGACCGGCCCGGGACTCGTACCCCAAGTATGGTTAGTAGTCATTGTATAATTACAGTACTGCATAACCACGGGAGAGCGGTGAGCTTTATAATAAACTGGCGTTTTGGCGACAATATAGTTCGTTGATAACTCGACTAACTATGAGGTGATGAAGCTGAATTTGTCTGTGATGTGGGACTCAAATATCTTTCAGTACCAGTTGCACTGAAACCGTAAGTTGAATTGTATTACCCAAGACGCCTTAATTCTCAGCACGATTATCTCTACTCGGGAACAAACAAACTGTAAATCAAAAATAAAAATAGACAAAAATATGAAAAGTATTTTCGGTTTCTGAAGGAATCAGTATTGATTTTACGCTTATTATGCTCATTTGCTTATTTTCTTCCAATTCTAGGTCAGAGCTTATAAAGTAATCAATAAGCTAACGTTTTTGGTAACTAAGTCTTCGATGGCGTAAGTGTATAAAATCCCAATCCCTTCAGCATGCTTCTGCTGAAGATAAGGAATAATCTTCGATTGATTAATTTTGATCTTGCTAGCGCATTCTTCTGACGTTGAGTGGAAATAGGAATAACTTTATCATTATTTGAAAATTTAATATAAGTCAAACAGCTTTTACTTCATCTTGCTTGCCACTTTTAACTCGTTTTAAATTGATTTAGCTTCTTCAGTTTTATCCTCCTTTGACGAGACAGCGACGGAAACGCTATGCATATAAGACGATTCCAGACTCGCTTAGGAGTTGCCTTTCTTTCCGAGTTTTCTATGGGGCGCCGTTTGGAAAAAAACTATTCGTTTTGTGAACCATGTTTTTTGAGCTTATTTAGACCATAGTTTGTCCGATATGTATATTGGAAATATCCTACTTATATATCGGACAAAATGTACTCTAAGTCGGACCAAAATACACGCGCAAAATAAGTCGGACAAAATCGTTTTTTTCCAAACGGCGCGTCACACGCTTTTTGGAAAAAAAACGATTTTGTGACCCCTGTTTTTCGAGCTTATTTGGACTATAATTAGTCCGATATATACATCGGAAATATCCGACTTATATATCGGACAAATTGTGCTCTAAGTCGGATCAAAAAACACACGCAAAACAAGTCGGATATTTTCGACTTATATATCGGACAAATTCGCCGTTTGGAAAAAAACTACACGTTTTGTGAACCATGTTTTTTGAGCTTGTTTAGACTCAAAAAGCATGGTTCACAAAACGTATAGTTTTTTCCAAATGGCGCCCCATACATATCGGACAAATTATGGTTTAAATAAGCTCAAAAAACATGGTTCACAAAACGTGTAGTTTTTTTCCAAACGGCGAATTTGTCCGATATATAAGTCGGAAATATCCGACTTGTTTTGCGTGTGTTTTTTGGTTCGACTTAGAGCACAATTTGTCCGATATATAAGTCGGATATTTCCGATGTATATATCGGACTAATTATAGTCCAAATAAGCTCGAAAAACAGGGGTCACAAAATCGTTTATTTTTCCAAAAAGCGTGTGACGCGCCGTTTGGAAAAAAACGATTTTGTCCGACTTATTTTGTGCGAGTATTTTGGTCCGACTTAGAGTACATTTTGTCCAATATATAAGTAGGATATTTCCAATATACATATCGGACAAACTATGGTCTAAATAAGCTCAAAAAACATGGTTCACAAAACGAATAGTTTTTTTCCAAACGGCGCCCCATAGTTTTCTGGTTGAGTGTTGTTTCTGATTTCTTTGATTTACAGCTGGTTACATTACACCGAGCAGGGATAACATATCGTGAAGCATCTTATCTAAAAGAACGCAGCTACGAGGCTTGGGTGAAGTTAAATCATCAACCCTTGCGATCAAAGCCGTCGTGAAAACGACGCTTTGAACCACCATAGGCCACGCTGCAGTTACAAGAGCAATTGCACTAGGATTTACTGCTAGACTCAGTAAAACGTTCTAGGCAATGTACGGTACAGACTTTGCACTTTCCCGCGCGATATATCGCCTATCGTGCTAAAAAATTCAGAAATGCTGTTTTGCATTACATCAGCTTTGCGTCACCCAGCTTTTTCTTTAGTTATAGGCCATCACAGCTCACGACGAATTAGTGTTAAAATATGTTTAACCAAAACATATTGGCTGTTGATTAATAATACATGGAATTATAAGTTAACAAACCTATAAAGTGTATGCCACTGAAAACATAAACGAAGTTTGTTAGAAAGCAGTTTGTTAACAGTAAACCGGCGTAATGCAAAAACTGTTTTTGGCCTTCAATTTGATGCAAAAAATTATCAAAATCTTGGCTTTTTGTCTTTGCAAAAAATTTTTTCAATGTTTGCAGGAAAAAAAAAAGAATTAGTGAAATGCAATAATGTAAATTTTCCATGCTGTACCATACATTTACAAGCTGTAGATTGCTGAAGCGTTGTGTTTAAAAACTCAAAATACCTTTCCGATATTTTGGCTGATTGACGTGATCGACGTCAATAGCTATAACTGCACTTCTTGTGGCGCAAAAATCTTGCGCTACCGGTTTCATGCGCATTTGCGGCTGGATTCGATTACATTTACCTAATCTAAATAACGTACAGTAGTATATCGGGGATTAAAGGCGTCCTGCGCTGTAAACTAGAGAGTGCATGACCATTCTGTAACTTTTCCCAAATTATTTGGGGAAATTCATAAACTTCATAATTATGTTGTTGCGAGATGGTTCAATGTTTTTTATTTTGTTAGAAGTCCGTTTTAAAAGCTGATGGTGACAATCTCATAACTCTTTCTTGCACTTCCTGCACTGCTGAAATTTCAAAAGACGGAAAGACAGTGTACTGCAAATTCGAGGAACTTACCAGAGGAACTGAAGCACCTTCAATCAACAACAACTTTATTGGAAAAAAATACAAATATTTTTACTCTCCCGGAGGTCTGGCCCTCCCTCCCGGAGAAAAAGTAAGTTAAATAAACAAAATTTCAACAAAAAGGAAAAGTCTTGTCAGCCTTGCTGTGCACAGCCATTCCAGGCCTGACTCATTCCAGACTGTAATGACTGTGATTCCAGAATGAGTCTGTAGCGGTAGTGAATGTACGGGTCACCAAATGTAGCCATGGGTCACCAAATTCACTACAAGTCTATATCCTGGATCGGCTGTGCGCAGCAAGGCTGGCAAGACTTTTTTATAGTCAAAGCATTATAAGTCTATTGTCCCTTGTCAGATTTTCATTCAAAAAACAAGATTTATGAAACGGTTTTTGCAGGTTTCACTGGTTTTAGAAACTATGTATAAATCTTGTTCTTGTTGATGTCAAACGAGCTGTAATCCAACTTATGACGTACCCAGGCCTAGCGCCAATGGGAGGCCAGGGGGGACTGGCACCTCAATGTACAAACTATCTTTTTGATAACAGCAGCTTTTGTGTATAATTTTAAACATATTATATTTTGCTAAAATAACAGCTTTCCCTGAACTGTTTTGCATGTCGTTCGAAATAAAAAAAAACTTATCAAATACGGAAATTGCGTAAGTTAACAACACAACAAGCAACTATTAAGCGTGTTCCACTGCTTTTCTTTTGGCCTCGAACTCATAACAGGAATTGAGATGGTTGTGATTAATACCACTTGCACACAAACGGCATCTTTTAGTTCTGATCGATATCAGCTCGTTGCAGGGTTGTCGAAGATAGAGAAGATTGTGGCATGAAATAGATACGAAGCGTTTTTATACTTTACAAAAATTGATCGAAACTTTGCACCCCCTTAGTGGACTACTCAGCGCCGGCTTTGTAGCTACCGGTAGCAGAAAATTTTATTAATGCTCTGGAAAGTTAATTAGCTCCAAATTTTTCTTATTAGTTAATGAAAATTGATGTGGACGAAAAAACTTGCGTCCAATCATGGCAAGAAAAGGGAAGCTGGGTTTCTCAGCCTGAATTTGTCAGCCGACCTGATGCATCGGCTGAAGATGATGGTAAAGTTAATGATTTTTGTTGCTGTTAGGTTAGCCATATATTTGTTTAAATGTTTGGGCTTGTTTAAAGAAACACTTATGACTTATATTACATTTCAAATTTGTTAGTGACGCTTCCTTGTAGGGCATCGATTCGACACGATCAAGATATGGGCTCACCGTGCAAAGACTAACTCATTGCTTTGCAAAGGTTACTGGTACGTGCTGGTACCAATCTCATTGTGCTTGTGTTTCTCTTTAATAGCACTACAGCTACTGCTGCTGTTGAATCAAGAATGATTATATTTTCCATACAGGTGTGATAATATCTTCAGTAACTTGTGACGAAAAGTCCCCATTTCTTCTCATTTTGGACGCTGCAAACTTCAAAGAATTGGCAAGGGTTGAATTCGATGCCAATATTCCTCCAGACCTTCATGGCATCTTTGTCAAGCAAACTTAAAGACCTGCGTCTTTTAAATATAACACAAAATCTTATTACCGCGTGCTGCGTGAACTAGCCCTATTATATCATGATGTTGTGTAGATGTTTGATATTGTGATTCATTAATCTGCATAAATGCCGTTAAATAGCCCGGCAGCCCAGAGGTCTGAGCCTTGGTGGAAGCTTACCAATTTTTATCCGTATTATCGTTTACTATAGCCTATCTCTTTTTCTCCAGTTCTCTGCTAGAAGTGTTGTTTTAGGCTACAGTATTTCATTCATAGAGATCACTACACTGGTGATTATTTTTCATTAATACTTGCGTGGATTTTGCATCTGTTGTTATTAGCAATATATAATCAGGGATTATTAGCCTATAAGCTGATTCAATTTGTGCAAGGGGTGCGAGAATGGTTTTTCCTTGCCGAAGGGGTGAGGGCTTTAAAACGAATTGGGAACCACTGATATAGAGAGTTTCAAATTTGGATATAAAGATATAAAAGGTTTCAGTTACAAGCACCCCGAAGTTAACGATTTTTATGAATTGAATAACACTTACGAAAAACCCACGGTAAAGTTAGTTAAAAATATTGGGTTCGTCAATCACTTAGTTAGTTTGTTAACAATTTCGCATCTCGGGATTAAGTTAATTCTGCTTTAATCACTAGAGAATTACTAGGTTTGATAAATTGGATCACCACGTTCGATTATTTCCATAAACAAACCCTATAATATTAAAATATCATTTGAATTTATGTCACGATAGTGAATCAAGTTTTCACTTATTTTCCAATCCGTAAATTGCATAATATAATATTTTTTTGTTTCACTTTAGTCCTAATTTCTAAATTTATCATGCTTTTGCATGATTTTGCCCAAAAGTTTTGCGGTTCGCGAGACTTAAACGAAACAAAATATTAACGAAAGTTAATCTCTAGAACCCCAATAATTTTTACCTTATCAGTAAATGCAAAGCAGGTTTTATCGCGACGCTGTACCCATCTACATAAAAAACTTATCCGGTGGAAATATGAAATTCACTTTCATTTCAGTTAATAGCGACATTGCAAAACATTTCATTGCGGTAACTTTTCATTTCTGTCTCGGAAATTGTTCAAAAAATAGTTGCTAAGTTGTTACAAGCATTCCTCGTATTCATCTCCCAGTAAGAATTGTTCTGGATTAAGTTGCTCAAATCTTTCATAGCTGTGCAAAAAAATTGCAAGATGCTGGAAAAATGTAATTAGTCTGCAGAACCACATTGACTTCGAAATGTTTGCATTGTTTTTGCCCCATATTTGCATCTTTTAGGATTGAGTTTTATCCCACCATCTTCCAGATTTTCAAATTTTGTCAGCGGTTTTTGATCTGCTGTTGCTATGCTATTTATTACGTACCAGCCAAGGAAATGTCTCGGGCTCGCATTGGCCACAGAGCTAATAATTATTTTATGCCCTCCACATCTTCTGCATAAAGGAATAGCAACATGGTAATGGTATGCTTTTTCAAATTTTTTGGTTGCGAAGTGGCATAACACCAGCTCTTTCACCAGTACCATACCATATCACAAACGCTCTTTCACCCGGAAATCATGCGTTATCCCTAGTCAGGTTGTTTATCCACCTGCATGTAGAGTTTTGTAGACTATGTCAAAACCACTAATCAATTAAATTCTTTAAAAGTTTAGTAGAGATGCAACTTTTCTGATATCTATACATGCTATGGTTGATAAACTTAGCCATAGACACGCAAGAAAACAAGTACGGTTGTACAGGAATCGAATACTTCAATTTCTGCTAGCAAGACATTTTAGACCATTGCGAGGAATATGTCAGAAAACAACGACTGATGGAAAATGGAAGCGATCCAGCGTACTTACGATGTAATACGTCTGTTTCCTCCTGATCAGAAAGCTATTGCCGAGTCGCAGTCGCAATTGTGTAATAGCAAACCAATCATGTTCTGCAAAACACGCTGTGACCATAGAGCTCCCTTGAAAATTCATGTCTGTTCCTGTTCCCTCAGGTTAGGAACCACTGCTTCGTACGATTTTTGTTACGTTTTTAAATATCAATTTAATTAACGTCTTTCAATAAAATGATTTAACCAGTTGATGTTAGTGTATTTATTCGGTGGAAAAGTTGAAGCGCGAACTACAAAATTGATGTCCCAAATTTATATTTTCGCACTGTGGCCAATACAGAGAGACTCTCGCTTGCCATGAATATACGCCATATATAGCAGCTACAATAGTCGTCAGCGAAGTTTGGTCATAATTTGACGATGTGGAAAATGGTGTGATAAAGCTCAATCTTAAAAGATGCAAATATCGGGCAAAAGCAATGCAAACATTTCGAAGTCAATGTGGTTCTGCAGTCTAATTACATTTTTCGTTTGTGACTAGAGATTCGCAAAACTTTTAGGCAAAATCATGCAAAAACATGATAAATTTAGCAATTAGGACTAAACAGCGAAACAAAAAAATATTACATTAAGTCAGGGGCGCTCAACCCCTGGGCCACTTGTGGCCAGTTAAACTTTCTACATTGGTTAGTTAATTGGTCGTCACGCGCTGACACGATATTTCGAGTTACAGATTCGAGTCCTCAAGTATGGCAAATTAAATTTAGCCTAAGGTGCAGCGACCGTGCGTTTTTTTATTAAAGTTGTGTTTATCTTTTAATTCCTGCACGTTTCAACGTATATCGTTTTGTCGCTGTAACCTTTTCGGCCATTGTTTTTGTTCCTTGTTTTGTTTGGTCTTTTTTCTGGTCGTTAAACAAAATGAACTACTACTACTACTACCAGGTCTGCGAACTCGGTCGATTTTTTATCGAGTTTAAGTTCGCGTTCAGCTTATTTTACGAGTTCAAGTTCGAGTTCAGCATTTTCATTTTTGCGAGTTCCAGTCCAGTCAAAATTTATCAAGTTCTTTCGAGTTGAGAAAAAAAAGTGATTATCTTGAGCATGTACCATTGAAAATAAACTCGAGCTTTCTTAAAATATCTTCGAGTTCGAATTCAAGTTTTCTACCCAGAATATTTTCGATTTCTCAGCTCAGATTTTTTTCGAGTTCGGCAAAAAGATCGAGTTCGCATCCCTGACTACTACTAGGTGTTACAGCCCGTCACCTTAATGTTAATTTCACTTCGTCTTTAAAAAAATTGCCGCGATGGTCCCGCGTATCGAACACGTAGACAAGTATTATTTCCTTCATTTGTTCAGTGTTGAGCCTCTTTGATTGTTTCACAAACCCACGATTTAATTTTTCAAGCTACATCCTGGCTTTGCACGTTTGCAGACAGTGTGTTTGCAATAACTACGCACCTTTTTTCTTAATACGATAGCGCAAAGGCAACTGAGTTTTTACAACGTGTGGTGAGATGAATTTTGGATGATCGCAAAGAGGAAGCTTTTCTTCTGTCATTTAAGTTGCCAAATCCTCAGTTAATTTATGTTCAGTTGACGCCGCTTTGCTGTTAATTTTTATTTTCTTCCGTCAATACATTATTTTGTACTGGAAAGCCTTCAAGACTGCTGGCAGGAAGAAAGTCGAAATTTGTCAACTGAGCGAAGGGTCTAGAACTCCTCTAGACCGCCTGCATCAAAACGAAGTTCATTTTTTAACACTAGGTATAGACTAGGCAGGTGTAGACTAGGTATAGACCAGGAGTAGGACAAGTGCTGTTGAAGCCGCTTAGTCGCAATTGTCGTTTTGTTAGAGTTCATACCCAATAGGGCCTAGGCCTACATTTAATTTGTTGAGTTTCTGGGGTAAGGGATTGATGAGTCTGTTGTGACAAATTTTTTGATCATCAGCTTTTGAATTTTGCTGAATCGCAACTTTTGGGCTCATAAATCCATACTGCTGTGACGAGCGGCTAGATATGCGACAGTCTGTTTTGAACAAAACCGCTACAGCGATTTTGTACTGACTGCAGCGTTTTTGTGCTTACTAGTGGCAGCTTTTGTGCTTACGGGTAGGCTAACAAAACATTTTTTGTTAATCCTATTACCCCCACTCAGTGATAGGCACGATCTTTTGATACTAAAACGATGACGATAATCGATAACTTCAAAAAAGTTCTGGGCGATACCGATAATTGATAAATCTCAATTTCTAAAAGCGATATCGGTAATCGATAAATTATCGCCGATAAATCTTTCCGATAAATGTTGCGGTAAATTTTCGATGAGTTTGACAAAGTTTTTCTGTAGGCCTATGTGAAATTGTAAAAATGTTTTTCTAGGTTTTTCAAGAAAAGAAAGCAGTTCACGGACTCTGCCGTGGCATGAAACACAACAAAGAGAGATTTTGTTAAATTGCAACAAGATTTTACGAACGTCGTGTGTTTTTTCCATAGCGCTAACTCGCTAACTTTACACAGTGTGCATAGACAATCGTTTATCGCGATAATTTATCGGCGATAACAAAATATCTTACAAAAGCGATATCGGTAATCGATAAATCCAAACGAATTTGAGCGATAACGATAATCGGTAATAAATTGTCGCCGATAACTATCGTCAATAAATTATCTCGATAAATGTCCATCTCTGCCCCCACTCTACCCCATCCCGAATAAACAAAAAATTTTCTGTTAGCCCTCAGAAAATAGACCAAATATGCTGAGAAAAAAATCAAAACTTAGAGCAGCATCGAACCCGGACCTAGCTACGACAGGCAGTCCAGCATAGTTAAAGTTTACTATTAATTTACCCACGCGCAAAAAGCACAAGAGGGAAGCAGTGAAAGACCACGAGGTCACCTGAGTCTACTGCTCCCAATCGCAGCACTTAAAACATCAATTTAGCAAAAATAGAATGAAGAGACATCAAACAAAACGAAGAGACATCAGATGGACGGCATAGCCCAAAGGTTTTAACTTACGTACACTTAACGGAAACTGCGCGCTAAAGCAAACATTGAAAAATTCAGGACTAGACCAACTTTTTTATGTACAAAGCTAAAGCAAGTTAAAAAAAAGAGATCAGTGGGTCAATGGCGTTGGTTATCATGTAACTAGCAACAAAAAAAGAGAATAATTGCCACATCTTAATGAACATCATCATATTTTGTTAAAATGGTCAATTTATAATTTTTTAAACCTATAAAAAGTGCAGCGTCTGAATTCAAGGAAAATCTCCTCCCATACTTTTAAACAAATATTATATAGGCCTACCCATAGTAATAGTAATAACTCAATAACTCAGTAGGGCCCCTAGCGGTCCTTGTGCTCCAAACTCACCTACGAGAGCGGTTCTTGAGCTCTAACCGAGTGGTTCTCAAACTTTTTTGTGCCATCGCCCTCTTACGGTACTTTGCTAATCGTCATCGCCCCCTCGTCCCAATAAGCTTGCGTTCTAATAAATCTCGTAAAAGCGAGCAGTGTAGCCAAATGTTCAAAGGTCTTTACGTCCGCAGACGTCCAATTTCCGCCCAAAATCAAGTTAAGACCAAAAAAGGTCTTCACGTCCGCACACGTCCGATTCTCCACCCCAAAATCAAGTGAAGACCAAAAAAAGGTCAACACGTTTCATGAGTTATCCCCCCCTTTCGCCGCTTTCGTCCCCTTTCGCCCCTCTTTCGGTTTTCACCCCCTGGCGTTTCTCTTTTGACCCCGAGGGAGCGGTATCGCCCACTTTGAGAACCACTGCTATGCCATTAGTTAACCTGTAGAAATAACTCGCTAACGCCCCTAGCGGTCCTTGTGCTCCAAACTCACTTGCGAGAGGGGCCTAGCTTGTGCTCTGCAGGCTTTAGCAGTACCGCAATCACCAGCTAGCCGTAGAGAAAGAGCAAAATGAAAAGCATGCTAATCATGAAAACTCGACTAGGCGTATCATAACGTTAGTTAGTTAGTGTCTTTTATTTCCGTACCGTCAGCACAAGAATAATATGCATAAATAACATACAGTATAGGCCTAATTGGACAGCATGTACTCCAAAAATCATCAGTCTAGACTAGTGACGTGGTCTAGTAAGTGAAAAGTTACTGTAAATGTTAACTAGTGATCCTGGAACTTTGGATTAAGCTTTAAAAAAGAGTTATATTAAAAGTGTATTTTCAGTTTTATTGCCCTAACACCATTGCGGTATATACTTTGTACTGCATTTAGGGCCTGTGCTTGGCTAATTGGGTGATGCTGTGATGTTCCCTGGACTAGTCAATCAGCTCAGGGCTGGTGCCAAGGAGGGCTTGGTTCCCCAATCAACATGCTTGGCCCCCCGAATTAACAAGCTTTCTCTGTTGAAGACAGTGGCTTATGTGCTAAATTTCAAACTTTGGCACCCCCTGATAAACGCTTGACCCCTTTAAGTCAACTGCTCTGGCGCCGGCTCTGTAGCCTACTGGTAGACCTAGTCTTTATCTGCTTATACCAGCTGTTGACAGTAGACGTGGTCTTTCTTATGACACCACAATCTGACAATTCGGAATTGCAACTGTGTAGGTATACTGACGGCAGACCCAAATACTGGTACTCAGTACTGGTACATAGCCAAGTGTAATTATTTCAAACAGATGATGCCTAATGGTACAGCCTAGCAGCTGTAGCAGTACTGGAGCTGTTTGAATTAAGTTGCATTTTGTAACAGGCGGATATATCACAAGCACAAGGACTGCTAGGGGTGCTAGTGAGTTTATTAGTAGGGGCTAGGGCCTAACCCCAAATCCTAACCCTAATCCCAAACCATGGCTTAATTCAAACAAGCCTAGCAGCACTGGTACCGATACCTACCTTCAATTGATGGGTAACACTAGGTATCAGCCCCAGGTTCAGTTAGGGTTTGGTTTGGATTAGGTTCGGTTAGGGTTAAATTTAGTTAAGGTTCAGTTCTGTTGCAACCCTAATCAAACCTAATCCTAACCAAACCTATACCTAACCGCAATTGGGGGCTGATATATACTAGACGTTACCCCACTTGATAACAGAATAAGACTAGACTACCAGTAGAGTAGTAGATAGGACTTGTTTCCACTAGAGTCTGCCATATTCAAAAGCCAAGCACATGGTAAACATAACCACTGACCAGGTGACTGTCTTATTTGCTGTTAATTTTCTTTGTGAGGGCTAACAGGCTAAGCCTTTAGCTGTTTAGTGAGCAAATAACAAACTTATCTACCAGTATTGGAGCTTGTTTGAAGTAACAGAGTAAGCCGCATCTTATATATAACAGGCGGATATATTGCTAGCACAAGGATCGCTGGGGGGGCTAGTGAGTTATTAGTAGGGGTTAGGGCCTAACCCCAAACTCCCCAAACCACGGCTTTATTCAAACAGGCCCCCCATGTTTTGATATTGTCATTTCATTTGATTTTTCCAATACAGAATAGGTGCAATAGGCTAGTGTACTCGTATTAGACTATCTGAACGTGATGACTGCTGGTAATTTTTTCTTCACGTTTTGCTTTACTGTCTTTTGTGCGATCATTTCCTTCTCTGATGTTCATTGTAAAGTGCTTGAACTGGATGAAAGGTTAGTACTGATTTATGGTAGTCTATTGTTTTAAGTTAAGAATTTTTTTCACAACTTACAGCAAATGGTTGTGGTTATGTGCAACTTTGTTTTTATTTGTTATTATAATGATTGCTGGTACTTTACTTACCTGTATGAAAAGAGGCCATGCAGTTTGTTGGCTATGACCAAAATAACAGTAGGTTTCAAAGGCTAGGAATACAGCATTTTGTTTAACAATACCGGTACTACCAAATTAGTTGTTGGTTGCATCTTAAGTACTGATGATGACCTGGGAGGTCGAAATCGATTTTATTTTTTATTTGATTTTGTATCAAATTTTATCTGAGGCTGTTTTTTTAGTTATGCTCGACAAGAATTTTGCATCTTAAAATCGATACGGAATGGCACAAAAATACAATGACAACTTTTGTGGTTCAAAAATTAATCTGTTAAAGACAGTGATATATATTTTTTGGTGATTGGTCAGTACAGTAATAAGAAACTTAATTTTATATTGGTCATTACTTATCTTTCTTGAAAAAAAAAAACTAATCTGGTGAAGTAGACACTTTTTTGAAGCAAAGTTAGATTTGTTAGAATTCTTACAGTAATAAAAACTATAGTGATGCATCTTCCACGGCAGCAAGGTTTTGGATAAGATTTGAAGCATTGTTTTATAATGATCTGGTGCCCATATATATTTACAGTGCATACACACTTTTTAGATTCCCTGGTGTATCCAAGAATGGTTACTGGTTAGTTATGTTTTATGCTCCTTGGTGTGGTCATTGCAAAAAATTGGAGCCTACATGGTTACAACTTGGGGCAACCCTTGCTAAGCAACAACCTGATGTCAGAGTGGCACGTCTCGATGCAACTAAGTAAGCCACTAAATAAAATCATCGATAGCAAAGGCATTTGTTGTGATTATTATAAGCCTTTTGCAGTAAATAAGATGAATGTGTTTGCTGGCTCACTCATGAATTGCCATATTGATTGTCATATCAACATACCTGAGTTTGTATACTTTAAAACTTTTGATTGCTGCTGTTACTGGATCACTGTAGGGTGTATTTGCAGTGCCTCATTACAACAACAATATGTTTAGTTTTTTTGTTTTGTTTTTTTTCTTATTATTTAAACTGTTTTTGTTGTTAGACAGCATGAGTGTGCTGGTGAACAAATCAGATTTGCCGTGTTTATTTTTGCTCCTCAAATATCTTCATAGTTTTACGCACCAGTCTGTTGTGATTACTGGTGAAGCATCTTGCCCTTTGCTCGAAAACGCAAGCATAACAGATCGAAGTGGAAGTTTGAACTCATAAAAATTATGTCTCATTTGACTGTTCACGGTGTCAAAACTTTCCAAATGACTGGTTTAAATTTTATAATCCTCTAAAGCATTTCAGCCAGTTTGTATCAGACAAGCATTGAGGATTTTGTGCAAAATTAAGTTAAAAGCTTGATGTTTCCTTGAGTAGAGCAATGCGCTGTCCGGCAATTGCTTAAGCTGGTTGTTTGTTCATTGTTCACAGCTTTACAGTCTGTTTTCTTTTTGATAGTGTTTTTTCTCGAGGGACAAGTTTTATTTAAACGCCAATACACAAGAAAAAAAGGAAGAACTGTGATGTAAATAGTACTTGTGTTACTAGTAAGCTAGACAATGAATGTGTTGCTGTTTTAGATACTCCTCTCTTGCCGGACTTTACAAGATCAAAGGTTTTCCGACGATTAAGTTTTTTAAAGACGGAGAATCATTTGATTATAATGGACAGAGAAATGAACCTAGTATCATTTCCTTTGTGGATCGTGCGAAGAGGTAAGCCTCTTTTCAGGCGGTTTCGGTTTGGTCATCACATGCGCAGAACAAAAGGCAGCAAAAATGCTTACAAAACTCTTGCAGCGATGCCACTGAAAAACCGTGATTTTTTTGCAATTGATTTCAAATCAAAAAGTTGGTCACGTTTTGGCTGAAGGATAGAAAAATAGAAAGCGAAAAAAGATGTATAGAAAAACAAAAAGCTGTTTGTACCTGTTTTACTGCCCAGTGTCGCCAACTGTTCGCCACCGCTGTGACGTTTCTTTGTAGCTTAGGCGCTAAGCCGTTGTGATGGGCTCCGCCACTCGTTACACGCTTCGGCGTCATATCGCAAGTATGATGAAGATTTGATTTGATGTTTCTATATTTAAGAAAATAGCGAACCCTAATTTTGTTTCAGAATAGTTGCAATGAAGACCGGCCGCTTAGCTCATTTATCGATACTGAGCACATTGCTCTCGGGCGGCAGGTTTCGGGTACCATTCCCGGGCCGGTCAAATTGGACAAAGTGTCGGCAACGGCTCGACGTTTGTTTGGAGCGGTGTTGCCCAGGCGCTAAACCGCAGAGATGGGTGCCGCTATTCGTAGCACGCTTCCGCCCAATACCGCGGGTATAAAGAAGAATTGATTTTAGTTGCAATAAATTTACTATCTAACTTGCTTCTGATTGCTTTAAAACGTGGTATATCTTACTTTACGTGTCATAGACTAAAATAGCTTGTCTACTTGTTAACTGCCTCATCAAAAATTGAATAATCAATTGATAAATAATTGAAATTAGATTGTTTAAGATCGTATTGATCCCTTTTAGCTTTTTGATTGGAATGAAGTCAGTTGAGCTGTTTCATCAAAGTTCTAGTTAAGATATATCAGTGTTTAACTGTGATGTATTACGCGAACATATCTTGATCATAAAAATAATGAAAATCATTCGTTTAGTTTCTTTTTTTTTTCTTAATAAAATATATACGCGACTTTTTGTTTGTCCAGACCTCCTGTAACACAACTTGAGGACAATCACTCTTTCCAAATAGCTCAACGTAGCCACGATGTCTTTTTCTTATATGTTGGGTTCGACGATGGTTATGTGAAGAAAAAGTACACCCATGCTGCAAAGCTGCTTTTCACAAGATTAAGCTTTTACGCGATTGAAAAAAACAAGCTTCCTAGTGTAAGTACAATGTTTTCAATGCATTGCAAAGATACTGTGTAAAAAATTGCGACCCTCCCGGTTAAAGTAGAAAAAGAATTCCCTGTGTCGATTAAGCTGTTGGCGCATGCTAACTCTTTTACATAGCTGCGTTATTTTAGCGGTCGCAAAATTTGCCGAAGATATCAATAGTAATTTCATCAAGTCGCAGACTGATTTCTGACAAAAATAGTATTTCACAGTTCATAAAAATGGAAGGGCAGAAGCTACTTGTCTACATGTAAGCAATATCCAATCTCATCTTTGAAAAGGAAAGTCAGAACTGTTTTTTTGTGGCCAATATTGAAGAACGCTGCGAATTAGCGTTTACAGCAGTGGTTCTCAACCTTTTATATTCAGCGACCTACTTTGCAATCCGACATAACCAAACTACCCACTTTGCAATCCACATGTCTAAATCCCGCCTGAAATCAAGTGAAGAGCAGAAAAAGGTCATCACGTCCGCGGATGTCCAAATTTCCGCCCAAAATCAAGTGAAGAGCAAAAAAAAGGTCATCGCGTCCGCAGATGTCCAAATCGTGATCCCCAGGTTGAGAACCACTGGTTTATGACCTATCGTGAGCTGTTGTGTTCTAAAACTTCAAATTACCCACCTGAAATCCTCAAATTCCCCACTAGTGGGTAATTACCCACAGGTTAAGAACCTCTACTTTACAGCGTCGGCGTCGCCGGTGGTCAGTAATCACGATCTTGCATTTTTGCTTTTAGAGCATTGTCACTCAATCTCTGAACACAATCCTAGTATTCAAAGATGGAAAATATTACGAAATCCCAGAACTCTTCCTGGAAAGTAATATGATGTCTTGGATGATGGAGGAGCAATTTCCAACCTACAATCATCTCACACGTAAGCGGAATATTTTATATTAAAGAGCAGGTTTAACTTACAAGCTCCACTCCGCGGAGGGTAATCTGCGACTGTGCATGAATTGTTTTGAATGCTTCTTTTTCTCACATGGATAAGTTCAACTAAATGCAGTTACTTATGCGTAATCTACTTCGTTGAAATTATTAGCTTTGGCAATATGCTTTGCGCAATTCAAGTCATTGCTAGCTTTTCTAAATTCAGAGTTGTTCATTTACAGAACGCAATTCACCTACACGTAGACTTACGTGATCTAACAACCAAGATAAGAGCAATATCGCGGCCTTTTTGATGTCTTCGCCTAAAATGGATCGTCAATTATATGCTTTACTCTCGAAAATGACTCCCAAGTCCCTATAAGTGTCGAATGGGAGTAATTACCTACAGGATAAGCACCGCTGCTACAGAAGAAAAGTTCAGTTTACGTTTAGTAAGTCCGCTCACAAGTTTCATGAAGATCTGGACTGAGACTGTGACCTAGAAAGACTACCTTTTTCGCACTCACCAAATTAATTACGTAATTTTTTCTTTTTTCAGCTATATCTTTCCACCAACTGCGAGCTACTGGTAAGCCCTTTGCGATTGCAGTCTTGGGAAAAGGTGATCCTTTTAACGTCACTATGCAAGGAGTGGCGTACAAGCGCTCACATCCATATGTTTTTTGCTGGGTTGAAGGAAATGAGTTGGTTAATAGCATAACCTATGGGTAAGTAACAATGTTTACTTAGTAGCTCTACCACTTAATGCTTTGGTAAGGCCTTTGGAGTTTGTAAACTGGGGTTCAATTTCTTATCGAGGTGGGGTCGTACTTATTTGAATATAGTATTTGCCGCCGTTGCAGTCGGGACTTGACTGTAAGAGTAGCGTTGTTGGATAAAATCAATTTCTTTTATGTATTCAGTATTGTTCATGTCAGACAATGAACTTATAAGGCTGAAATATAGTCTGTTGTGTGAAAATGAAGTTTTTGGTGTGTATTATGACACGTAACACTGGCCGAGCGACATCTGCGTTTGTATGTCTTGCGGTTTATTGATGTGCAAACTGAGTAATTCAGACGAAGCAGAAAATTCCTGATACTTCACAGCAAGTCGTAGTTTAGGCAAATTAAGTTTTTTAGATTTTTTTTACTGTCTAAAACCGACAGCCTGTTTCACCCGGTAGAGTTCTTCAGAGGTATCTAAGCAATAAACATAAATTTAAAGCTCAAAAGTGCATAGAACTCTACCGGGTGAAACAGGCTGTCGGGTTTTAATATTTTTTTAACTGATGTGAATATAATAAATACTCTTTAACTCTGTTATTAAGCACTTTCTTGATCAGCTGTCCACCTCGCAGTTAAGTACTTTCGTTTTTACTTTTGCCGCAAAGATAATTTAGCACCGTTTCATGCTGTTCTTACGTGTATTTTCTAGAACTGTCTCTGTTCCAAATTTAGTCGTTTACATCGATTCAACTCATGACTTTTACGTCATGGACGAGGAGGAACATCCAAAAGCTATGACAAAAACAAACGTTGAAGATTTCTTCAGCAAAATTAGCAAAGGGGAGTTGAAGCCTAAAGGAGGTAGCAGTATCAAGGAACAAGCAAAGCGAGCAATGGGAGACTTTGCCAATTTCTTCATCGTAAGTCGATTCTGTCCAGTATTTGTTGTTGGCCATGTTATTGGAACAGAGCATTAGTTATCACTGGTATGTTTCCTGTTTAGTGCGATTTTAACGAAGTAAAATGGTTTTTAGGTAATCAGCTTATATGGCAGCATAGAATTTTTCATCTTCACGTAGACTTTTTATGATTAAAATGTGATGCTGTAGCAGCTGTACGTCACATAACAAATTATAATCGATCAAAAAAAGTGCCAATGCCATGTTAACGGTCTTAACATTTGTGTAACATTGCAGTATGAATTTCGGTTTATTGGTGTTGTCTTACAGGATTTATTTGCTAACAGTCCGGTGTTGGGAGTTGTCCTTATCCTTGTGCCATCCTTCATCATTGTGATGTGTTGTATTTGCATCTGCACTCTTAGTGATGAAGGGGAGACGGGTTCAGAATTCGACGAAGATGAAGAAGACAGTGAGTTTGAGGAGAAAGCTCCTGATCCGGATGATATTGTGGCTGAAGAGGGACAGTGGGAACAGGAAAATGTGGGAGATGCTTCCACTGAAGGTTTGCGCCAAAGAATCAAGGATACCTCAAAAGAAGAGGATAAAAATTAAGTTTTGTGTTAAGTAACAGTATACGCAGTCTAAAACTGCCTATTCTTGCCCACAATAGTTAATTCCCTTTTGTTGCAACTATCTCTAGCAATAGATTTTGCACTTTGATTTTCAATCATAATGTTAATATTCGATTAGAATTTGCGTCATTTAAGAATTTTTCCCTGATCGCTCGGTACCGAATTAACCATAGTGGTCGTTATGTCCTAATCTTCTGCATAAAATGACAAATTTCGTTAAGTTCGTTTGCATAAAAATAGGTATGTAATTTTACGCAAGCGCGACCCCCGCTACATCTCAAATATTTTGAAATGGATGTGTTATCAAAAGTGGAATTTCGTAGATCAGTTATTTTGCTAAGGACTACGATATCTTCGATTCTTCATCCTGTTTGTGGGAGATCGTTTTTCCAAGAGTTTGCATTTTTAAGTTTTTGTGTGGTTATTCAAGATTGTGTTGGCTTCTTGTGTATATTGATGTTGCTTGCAAGCCCAAATTGTTTGCTCGCCCTAGTGCCGAAAGTTGTGGCTTAAGAACCTGAAGAGATTAAAAATATTTTGTGCGAAGTTGATTCAGTAGTTCCAGATTGAATTTTGACTTAAAGATTTTTCGTCTACTATTTATCAAAGAAACGTAAATGCGTGCTTGCATAAGCAAGTAGTGTTCTGAAGGTTAGAGCGCGTCATTGCAGTAGAATTCTATCTAATAAAATTTTGCACATGATAAATGCCTTTAGGCATGATGCAGTGACTTTACAGTCTGAAGAGCTATCAAATAAATACTCTTTCATGATTGACTGATAGTATAATGTAGAAATTGAGAACCACTGATTTGCATAAAGCATTTTTCATCTCTTCAGTTCAGCAGGAAACTTAATGGGCTGTTAAAAGATTGCATGGCTAGGATAAGAAAACCAAGGGCAAGTAGCTTCCGAAATTTGATGAATAGGAAGTGGGTAAATGATATGTGGTACGTAAATAGATACTTAGTGCTTTGAATTTTATGTTCCTAGTATTTCAATTTTCCACTATCGTTTTTGAATTTTTCGTAGCTTTATACATAGCAAGTTAGCTTTCGTTATTTATTGTGCGACTAAAATTTATTCCGAATTTTCGTGGTTATGTGCCGTTAATGTATTCGTTTGTCTTCAAAAAATTGATTCAAAAATTCATACGTTGTTAGGTAGTTGACCTATCACTAGAACTTGACACTGTGGTAGTACTTGAAGACCGTTGTTTCAGTTTGTGTAAGCCATTAAGGCTTTTACACAAACATTCAAGCCGCTAAACAATGTTGAGATTTAAAAAAAAAATACAATTCTTTACTGCAATTACGACCAGCAAGGTTCAGGTTACACGATGAAATAAACAGACGAAAACTGGAAAGCAAAAAACAAAAAATTCTGCAAAACAATGAAAATCGTTACACCTATGCCTCTAAAGCATCGATTTTGGCAACTCGTGGCTTGGAGAATTATCGCACCCAGTGTTCACTTAAGTCGAAGATGGCCAACTTTCAATATCACCAACAATTATCAGGTAGGCCTAGCTAGCCTATGAAAGCTTTTATCCCACAGTTCACCATTTGTTAGTCTAGGAACCACTAGGCCTGCTAGGAATGGTAGTTATACGAAAAATCGACTACATAACGTCAAATTTAAACAAAAGACTTGAAATCTCTGTCAGATGAAAGAGACCATGCAGGACCCCTAGCATTCACTCCCAAATTTGATGATCATATTTTCGCTAAAGTTAAGTATTGGTATGCTCATGTTAGATAATTTTTTTTGTTAATTTCACATTCTTCATTGAAATTAGCTGGCAAGAAGATCAATAAAGAAAATAAATAGCCTATACCATTAATTTCAATCCTCGATGTGCCAAAGTTGTTAAATATTGGAGATGCGGAACTGGTTTATGATATTAACCAATAAAGCGACGTATAGACCTACAAAAAAAGTAACATACTGTGCTCGAAAACTTGGTGTTAATCGTTTTCTTTGGTTTCTTTCTTTTCTTGTTCATTTAACGTATTTAATATTGTTATTTGGGCAAGAGTCGGATTTTTTAATTTTCTCATTTTCGCAGTAACCAATTTTCCAAATAATTCAAATTCATCAAGCTCTTTGTATTTTTTTATCTTCTCAAAACTTTCTCTGGCTAACTGAGAAGTGCTCCAACTGTGACTATAGTCCATCACTTCATCGGGGTTGAATTGAGAGGTCTTTTTTGCAGAGACACAAGAATTTCCGTTGAATAGCTGTGTACTTTCCTGCAAATCTTCGCCCAAACCAGCATTAAGATTTTCAAGTGAGAGGTTTTCTGGAAGTAAATCTGATCCATTTAACTTCAATTTCTTGCATGAAACTGTAATTAATAGTAATTTATATTCACATTATGTACAGCACTACAAAGGCCTGGAGCGGTGGTTCCCAAGCTTCAATCATATCAGCGGACTGGTTAAAACTAAACCAAATGTTCAGGGACCGGCAACAAAAAAATTGCAGTTAGTGTAGCATAGACCGGTTAGTTACTATCGCATATGTTAACCACAGCGAAACAAATGACACAACCTAATTCAATATTTCGGCATTGGTTACGTGTTTAAAAACAAAATTAACGAGGCCTACAAAGCCTAAATCTTTTCAAACAATGTCAATGTGTGAACGCACAAAATCAACGATAAATAAAAGTTTGTTTTAATATGGGAGACAAAAGAGGCATCCAGTTGATCGTTTAGCTTTATTTTGATTAAAGCCAGGTTAGCTGAGTTGTAAACACATCGCTATAGGGTTCGATTCTGTTAAATCAGACAAAGTCTCGCCAGTCGCCACCTCTGTGTTGCCAAGTCGCTAAGCCACTGAGATGGGCCCCGTCACTCGTCTTCAGCATAACACCGAGACTATAATGAAGATTTGATTTGATGAAAAAGTTATCTCGCATCATCAGTGGAAAGAAATTTTCCGGGCCGGTGGTTGGAAACCATTGGCCTAGAGCAGTGATGGGCAACCCTTGGCACGCGTGCCGATCTTGGCATGCGAGCTCGTTTTTCTGGCACGCGAGCGAAGCCACGGAAACGAGTCCACGGTAAAGCAGCAACCAGGATTTTCGTAAGGGGGGGCAAACATACTCATGCGATTACGATTACTTCATTGTAGCTCGTAATTTTCAGGCCTCGTCTACTTCAACAAGGAAAAGCCACGGCTGTTTTTTTTTTTTTTTTTGCTCTAATCTGTGGATTAACACAGAAGAAAGCTTAGCGTTATGTCCGAAACTAATTCACCTTGGCAAACGAAGTTTCTGTTGAAACTGAAAATTTAGTTTATAAACTATCCCAAAGCGGCACACGAATAGTCTTTTAATTTTTCTTCAACCAAAGACAAGCCTCGAAAAAATTTATGCGACAAAGCCGACAATGTTCAACAGCCAAAGTTTCCATTACAAGAGAGAGGACTTGGTACTGGAGCAATCTTGGACTCAGTGCTTGTTATCCACGTCATCAAAGCAAATTTAAACAATAAAATGAAATCTTCCTCAGGCACTAAAGAGCGGATCCAGAAAATTTTGGTGAGGGGATGCAAGTTTGAATTAGGCTAAATAGTATAACTTACAAAAACAAAGACGTAGGACGTTTAGACTCTGAAAAGGGCGTAGGCCTAAATAAGCCCTTACAAAATGTTTTATGTCAGGGCCGTACTCAAACATATTTTTAGGGAGGGGTCACCAAATTGTGACATTTTCTAAGCGTATTTTTTTTTTCGTTTCGTTTTAAAATCATTTTGAAGCAAATTCAGGAGCAAAAAACGGCTCTATAGGGGTCCGGGGGCATGCTCCCGGAAAATTTACATACTGTAATGATCATTTTGATGCCTTTTAAACAATTTTCGCCAAATTTTTGTATAAATATTTTCCCCCTAATTTTGAGAGCTTTACCAAATACATATGATATGATGCCTTTTCTTCGCACATTTTCGATTGTGCGTGTGTAAGGCAGGGATGTCCAACCTCTTTATTAATTGGGCCGCAAAACCACCAGAATCTCAGGCGTCCTGTTTCCTCTGAAAATATCGGTCAAGAGCAAAAAAAAGGTCTTCACGTTCCTCAGACGTCCTGTCTTCACTATAAACATCGGTGAAGAGCTAAGAAAAGAATTTAAATTTTTTTTTTTCGGTGAGTCGAAAGTGGCTTGCATCCACATATTAAGTGATGAGTCGTTAGTGGGCCGCATCCACACATTAAGTTAGATTGGACATCCCTGGCGTAAGGCTTATTGTTATCGAATAGGTTTGAAATTACGAAAAAAAATCGTATTCACCGGTACTGAAAACATTTTTGAAATCGGCTGGAGGGTATGCATCTCCAACATGCCCCCCTGGATCCGCCCCTGTTGTCAATTGATTGTTGACAATATTACGACTACTGGTGCTTGTAAATTTCTTACAGCTGTTTTATCTACTGTCATTCATAAAGCTAAGGGGGAGCTTTAGCCCTTTCTTCAGCTACTGACCAACATACGGCCTCTAATTTTTTTATTGGACATCTGAAGGCGTGAAAGCCCTTTTTTTTGCTCTTCACCGGCATTTTGTTCAGCTTCAGCCACTGACCAACATACGGCCCTTTTATTATTAATATTTTTTTTTTATTGTACATCTAAGCACGTGAAAACCTTTTTTTTTGCTTTTTACCGACATTTTCAGAGGAAAATTCGAACTGTTGGTTGGCACGCGGAAACATTTGGTCATTGATTTCACCCGATTTTGGCACCCACACCGAAATACGTTGCCCATTCCTAGCCTAGAGAACGACCTAGAACCCGCTCAATAACCACTACCAAACAGACCAGTGGCGTGGCCAGGTTAAGAGAACTACATCCCTATTTTGATGAGGCCTAATTTGAAACATGCTCAAAACTAAGCCTTACCGTAGAGCGAGACAGCGCTATTTCTGGCTATTAGCCTTCATCAGCCGCCCTCAGGTAAAGAACATTTATCTTCTAGGACGAATGATCTTGCCGGGTTCACTCATCCCTTCGCATAAATATTTCTTAAAGAATTTAACTTTTGTGGTACGCAATGCTGGAAGTCATGACTTCCCGTCCGGTAGGCCGGGAAGGACATTGCTTTTTAGTTGTTTACTAACTAAGCCTTACTATAATTTGCTCCTCCCATTGAATTCTCCGCATGCTATTCCCCAGCACTAGGCCCATTTATGACGACAAATTGAAATATTTAAACCATTTCAAATATCAATGGGAGTAGGCCCATCAAAAACGTGCGGAATTAACATTTAAAAATCCGATCCAAATCCGCGAAAATAAATCCTAGTCCAAGTCCGAAGTTTTAGAATAAATGCCAAATCCTACAACAATCCAGTATAACTTGTATTTTACTTTAAACAACGGTCACACATCCAAATCCAAACGGAGAAGTGCAATGAAATCCAAAAAAAAAATAAAAAATGAAATCCGGTCCGATTAAATTCTAATCTAAATCCGTTAACATCTCTAGATTGTAATTACGTATCCCTACAACCGTAAATGGTTCTCACCCATTGATGCATTTTCATCAGCTTCGTCTGAACTCGCCAGTCCTTCTATGGCGTACGCAACGCTTCTGAAAAGAAAATCAGTGACGTTTTTTAGGCTATTGGCAGTACTAGTTTAGATTCACAAGCCAATGAACAACTGTACTTACTCTTTAGTGCGCAAGAACTCGTGAAGAAAACCCATTCTTTCGAAATAAATCCATGTTCGTTTTTCCGACTTGCTTTTACCGGCATTTACTCCTCGTTCTATCTTTAACAATTCCCTTCTATATCTGGTTCTCAAGCTCCGCCATCTCCTTCGACAAATTTCAACTGCACCAAAAAATTGTAGACTAACTACAAAAGCAGTTAGTTGCACAGTGGGTAAAATTAGAGGCCCAAGGCCAGTGGCGTTGGAAGTACTTTTAAGTAGGGGGAGCTGAAATTTGTGTCACCATACCAACGTCTGGGGGGCTTTGCCCCCAAGACCCCTCTCCTTGTTATCACAACATACATCATGCGTATGATGCACTTTGCTTCAATAAAAGTCACTTGAAGACTGCTTGATTAACTCAAGCTTTCCTCTGGCTGTCTAACACACAGCGGGGCCGTAGCCAGCCTTTACATTTTGGAGGGGCTGAATAAATTTTTGGGGGGGCTGAAAAGTCAACCTAAATTTTTTCCGTTTTTTTATTTTTATTACTTCCCAAACCTTTCACCCGGAGTGATTCTCGCTGGGTATTTGTAGTTTGTGCTTTCAAAGGAAAACGCCACGTAGTTTGCTTATTAGCCTAGTTCCAGAAAGAAACGAACCTATAAAACAATCTAAATCTTTCTTCTTTTACAGTACTTTTCCAGTTTATCACTGAAAAAATCTGATAAAACCCGATATGTTCCAACTTTAGCTTAACCCGACATAGTAAGCTTACTCGGTCTAATTGGCTTTTTCAGACCACCGGCCGCTAGCTCAGTTACTAAGAGCCCACGATATCGGTGCGGGAGGTCAGGGGTTCGATTCCCGGGTCAGTCAAATTAGCACGGCGTCGCCAACGGCTCGCCACCGCTGCGACTTTTCTTTGGAGCTGCGTAGTTCAGGCGCTGAGTCACTCGTTGCATGCTTCGGCGTAATACCGCGAGTATAATGAAGATTTGATTTTGATACTTTTTTATTTGGCTTTCAGACCATCACATTTGAACGATAGAGCTGTGAATCCACTGTCTCGCAATAATCGCTGTGATTGCTTACAAACAGCGGTTTTGTTTTTCATAATACGAATTTTGCTTACTGTGTTTATGTGCCATTGCACAACACTTAGACATCAGTCTCTCTAACGGTGAAAATTAAAACCCCTTTTGCTTATAGTGTTAGGATGCGAATCAGAAATTAGTCTCGACATTTAAACTTAACATCGATTGAAGCAGCTATCTTGAAAAAAAAATATACCATTGGGTTTACATACCGTCATCATTTCGACATAAATTGTTTTTGGAGGCTAAAATAAATTCTGGGGAGGCTTAACCCCCAATAGCCCCCTCGTAGCTACGACCCCCACACACATTATCCAGATCGACGTTTGTAAACGTGTTAAGCTCATTTAAATTAACTTACTATCCGTTCACAAGCTCCTAGTTTCAGGCTTCAAGGCAGGAGCGTATTTAGAGGAGGGGGGGAATTGGGCCGTGTATCCCCCCTCTTGACTCTGTCTTCTAGTAAAAAAGAGCAAAACTAATGGTGCCATGTGACTGAAATATGCCAGACTCTGAAGTTGATGGTTTCTGTAGCATGTGGCCAGGAGCGGATCCAGGGGGTAAAATGAGGGTATGCATCCACCCATCAACCATTATCAAAAATGTTTGTGATGTATACAATTTTTCCATAATTTCGAACCCCTTCGATAGCAATAAGCCTTAGCCTACGCCTTTATAAGCACGCATAATCGAAAATGTGCGAACAAAACGCATCATATTTGGCGAAGCACTCCGAATTAGGGTCAAAAAATTTAAACAAAATTTGCCTAAAATTACTCAAAATTCTCTAAATTAGCCATCACAGCATGTACGCATTTCAAAAGTTTTCCGGGTGAGCATGCCCCCTGACCCCCTTCGAGCTTTTCTTGTTTCTCAACCAACTTTAAATTAATTCTGTCAAAAAAACACGCTTGAAAAATATGTGGAAATTATGGCCCCCCCCTCTTTAAAATTTCTCGCAACGACGCTGCTCCTGGGATAAGCTAGCTAATTGTAATTTGATATTTTGTTGTTTCACTATTATTTGCCCAAAAGTTTCTTTCGAAATCGGAGAAAATTTAACTGTGAAATCATAATACAGCTCTAAGACAGTGGTCGGCAACCTGTGGGCTGCGGCCCAACTGTGGGCCTTTTAGCAATTTTTTGTGGGCCGCGGGCTATTCGGTTGTACTAAGTCTTTGTGGGCCGCATGCTAGCTGCAAATAAAAAGTAAGCCTATACAAATAATAATAAAAACCTTCGCTATGATGTTTTGCGCGTAAAACAATCTAATTCTTTTTCTCCGGGCAGTACATGGCTACAAAAGCAAAACTCGTAGTACCATGCACAAAAACGGGTGCCGTGTGTCTAATGTCGCACCCAGGATTTGGCAAAGGGGGGAGTCACAACCGGGGGTCTGGGCAGGGCCGGGTTAAGCAATGGGAAAACAGGGCAGTTGCCCCGGGCCCCGCGCATTTATTAATCTCTAGCTGCTAGATTGTGAAACGATACTAATTTCAGCTCAAATGATGCACCCTGCGGATGTGACGACCACCCTGCGGATGTGACGACGTTGTTTTTGCTCTTCATCCGATTTTGGGCGGAAAAGTAGACATCGACGCAAACAGCCCAGGGCCCCGCGATCTCTTAATCCGCCCCTGGGTATGGGGCGAAGCCGCCAGCCGCCTAAGGCTAAGGGGATCTAGGGGCTTAGCCCCCAGCCGTCAACGAACTTTTGCGGTTTTCACATGAAAAACACTCATTTTAGCAGATATTTCATCTAAAAAGGGCATGCGTTGAGTGTAGTGACTATAGACAATGCAAAAATATTTTCGTAACTTAGACTATGTCTAAAAGCAGAAGCTTGGCTAAAATAAGTGAAAGGAGGCTGCAACCATTATTAGTTTGAGAAATTATAGCATAAAAGTTAGGTTTTAGCACCCTATCACAGGGCCGAAGAGGGGGTCATGGTACCGCGCCCCCCTGCGAGCGCCCATGAGTGTGTCTGTATCTCTTTCACGCAATGCTCGCTTTGTTTCTTGTGTTCTATCGATGCGAGCGAATGAGTAGAAAAAAAGCACGCCGCACGCGCCTTGCATTTTCTCTGCTTTTAAAACAACGCACTAACGAGTGCGTTGTTTTAAAAGCAGAGAAAATGCAAGGCGCGTGCGGCGTGCTTTTTTTCTACTCATTCATTTTGTACTTCGTAGTCCTGTGGTATATTCGTTTTGTAGTCGTGGTTTTAAATGTAGTGGGCCTTCAATAGCTATTGAAAGAATGATCTGGGCCGCGTTTAAAAAAGGTTGCTGACCACTCTCTTAAGAGCTTTATACACGAAGTTACCAAAAAATTCAACAGTTTTTGCGATTTTGTTGACCTTCGTCACAAAGTTGCAAATGTTAGTACATTGGTTTGATGGTTATCGATGAAGAAAAGAAACGAATGACAAGTGACGCCATAAGCCATCGTTGAAGTGCTACAGGGTGTACTGTGGTTATAGGGCCATTTTTTTTTTGACCAAAAAAAACATATTTTTGACTTTATTTTAGCAAAATTTTGACTTTATTTTGACCAAACCGCTTTTGCCTAATTACTTATGACTTGTTGCACTTTTTTGATTAAAAATGGTTTATAATCCGCAATTTACAAACATTTGATGCATAATAAGTGCTATTTCCTTCTCAATTACCGCACGCATTTTTACTATATCAACTTACTATTTCGGAATAATCAAATAAAACTGCGCACAAAATTTTAATAGCAGCTCAAAAATTCAAAAAAACACAAAAAAATCTACCTGTTTTTCATGTTTGTAAGGGTTAAGGGTTAGGAAATTTTTGATGAAGAGAATTTTGATCAGTTTTAACTTTATACAAAATTTTGACTTATAAAATCTACCAAAACAGACTCCTGAAGGCCTGAAACGAACGTTAGTACATGTTTGATCATGTAATAAGGTCCTAAAAAAATTTTGACTTTGGCGGGCTCTAGTTGCAACTTTCTGAAAGAGGGTGGGGGGGGCTGAAGTGGGGGCTCAAAATTTCTATGGGGGGCTGAAAAAAGTATAGGGGGGGCTTCAGCTCTCCTCAGCCACCACCTTCCAAAGCCCTTGCCTAAATCGCTTTTTTAAGTCATTTAAGGCCCAGTCACACGAAGCGAGTTACTCGCGCGAGTAGCTCGTGCGAGTGACTCGTGCGAGTAATTCGCTCCGTGTGACCACCTACTCGCAACAAAAAATTACTCGCGCGAGTAGAGTTGAACATGTTCAACTTTACTCGCGCGAGTAGCTTGGGAAATCCCCGTGTGTGTGCCATCGCCGGCTTAAAAAATCTGACACGGGTTTGAATCCTGTTCAAACGGAGCCGAGCTGCAGCATACCACCGCCAACAAATCACAGTATCAACTTATAAGCTTTGATTGTTATTAAAAAGGACGCATTTAAATAACTCTGAAAACAAAAAGCAAGAATATTTATCAACAAAGCCGGCGTCACTCGCTGCAATAAACCGAAAGCTCGCTGTCTTCTAATGTTGAATTAAAACCGCAAGCGAGAACCAAAAATCGACATTAGGCAAACCATTATAAGTTGATAGGGGGTCAGGTCACAGAAACTTACAAAAATAAAGATTTGTGAGATCAAAGAAAATATGTTTTATGCAATGAAGAAGAATAAGCTTTATGACGTTTCAAGCCCAAGGGGAGGTTATGGAAGATCAAAGAAAATTCATTTTTGTATGTGAAAGAAGAATTTTCCGAGAACGTAACAGCTACATATGGTGTGTTTTAAAAAGAAATTACTCAGTCATGAAGTGGTCTAAAGCAGATATCGTTAATTTTTTGGATATTTTCCGAAATTTCGAGTGCCTTTGGAATACCAGCCATCCTCAATACTGTATTCGTAATGCCAGAGAAGCAAGTTTGAAAAAATTAAGGCAAGAACTTAGTGCTGCTGGTGTTGAAACTGCTGATGTGGAGGCTTTAAACAAAAAGATCAAAAACATCAAGGATAGTTATAGAATGGAGGTGAATAAAGTAAAGAAGTCAATTAAAAGTGGAATGGTCAGTTAAAAGGGGAATGACCCATGCTTTCACCCACTTTCTTTTCTTTTTAGATTCAAGCTCATTCAAAATCTCTTGCAATATTTCGGTGCACGCAAACCGAACTAAACGATTAACAACTCGGCGCTGAACTGGTGGCATATTCTCAAAGCTAGTACCGGTATATGAATAAATCATATTGTTGTTTCGCAAAAGAACAACAGTTTAAATGGCGGGAATATTGGCGCGAACGGTTGCGCAGTAACAAATGCGCGGGTACGTCTCTCTCAGCCTATTACTCGCGCGAGTAACTCGCTACGTGTGACCACTTTTGCGAGTAAATACTCGCGCGAGTGACTAGCGCGAGTAACTCGCCTCGTGTGACTGCGGCTTTACGATAAGAATATTACAAACAAACTTGTCCAATCGTAATTTCGCATCATCCAGTGAACGTCCCAGACCGTAGCCCGTACGACCATATACCACCCACTTAATTGCTAAACTTTGTCAAGTAAAACTTTGCGCATAGTCAACAAAAAGATGTACACTACTTTATAAACTCAGCAATTGAATGGACTACCAGTAACTGTTGTGGAGGTACTTAGCCAAATAGGCAACTGTTAAAGAATTTAAGGGACTGTCAGGCTTTTTAGATCTACACAAAAAGAGTAAAACCAGAAGCATGAGCACTGAGCAGTATGGCAGAAAAATACCGTAGCTTAAGCCTACAAAAACAAAACAAAAAACTTTTAATCATAAGAATCATCCAGTGTCGTAGGGAAAAATTTTGAAAGCGGGGGGACCATGAACTGCAAAGCCGTCAAAAAAGTCTGGTATATTCCAGTCACTCAGCAACATTTGATCTTGTTCTACCAAACAGCTAAGTCAAAAGGGGGGGCTTGGTGCAATGCCCCCACCTAATTTTCGCCCCCACGACCATCCTACACAGCTTGCGAATTTGGAGAGGCTGCAAAACATGTGCAGCCGAAAAGTCGTACCTGTCTTCCTGGTGGGGAGCTCAAATCAACCAAAATTACAACACAACTAGAAAAAAGCTAGGCTAGCAGGTTAAAAGAGGGGGTATCTGTGCTGGAATTAAAGACAATATAAGTTTGATTGATTAGCTATGATATTGACACCTTTCCTAATCCGCACAAAAATTAAAAACTACGGATTTTAAAATTGACTTACCGTCTTCGTCCAGTTGTTCTGCTATACTTTTCCATGTACCAAATTTGAGTGCGTCGTTTTTGTATGCTTGTAAGTTACAATCATACAAGATTGGATTTTTCTGTACTAGCTTTATTAGGTCTTCGTTGAACGGACAAACTGAAGTTGACATTGTTTATAAAAGCAATGCAAAATACAGTCCTTGCAAGCCAATGTTTTTAAATACCAGCCTTTGCGAAATTTCAACTCTTTTCCTAAAAAAATCTAATTTTTTCATTACTCATTAGCAAACTGATCAATAAAATATGTTCTCAAAAATGCGACCACGATGCGACTACTGTCTTTGTAGCAGCAGGCAAACTGCCGGCGACAAGCTTTACAAGCGTTGTTTCAAGCTAACATCGCACGTGGTTTCGCAACACCGATTCGGCCTTGTTTGTTCAATTGTTGCGTCATAGACACGTTTTGTCGGCTCAAAAACGTGGTCGAGCAAAAGACCAGCATGCTTTTATTGCTGCATTGCGGCGAAAAAATGCTTGACGATGTGAATTACCGCTGGAGTACTGATGTGCGGAATTTTAACATAATTAGTTGTCTCTTTCGGCGCCATTGTGGGCCTACCCTAAAGTCTACGCAGCCCAGTAGAAAATTTTAATACAAATATCATGAAATGTATAGGCTAATATCTTCATTTTTAAGATCACTGGGCAGTCATTGGTTCCAGTCCTACAGTAAATAAATTTTATCCCCATAGCTTGCGCCTATGTTTATTATTATTGTTTTTTATTTAATTGCTCATCTATCCTTCTATCACGAAAAAGTGATCAAAGCACAAGCTCGCTAACGAGTTGCCAGCCCCCTGTCTGCCACTAAGTGCCTTTCCCAACGGCTGGACAAGTGAACTTGCCGGCTTGTTCTCCACCCTGTCCCTTTATTGCCGAGCGTCAAGCATGGAAGCTCTAGCTACTAATATCAAATGCTCGCAATTACGGCCGTGGTAAAAACGACGCTCCAAACCCCTAGGCTACGCTTCCGATTGGTTGATTTTAAACAGTACGATATTCTAAGTTTAAAATAATTCTTGAAATTAAAATTTCTAACTGAGTAGGAGCTGTTTGTTGGACCATGGTTGGACAAAAAAACAAGTTTGTGCATGCGTCTGTTAATCACGAACAAATTCGGATTAAAATTCAGGATGCATGGAAAAGTGGCGAGGCAGCTCGTTTAGCTATTCCAAAGCTTTTGCTGGGCCGGCGTCAAAGGGGAGCCAGGGGGGCCTGGCCCCCCCAATCGACATGCTTGGCCCCCTTAATCAACAAACTTATTCCTTAGTTTTTGTGCTTAATTTTAAACTTTGGCCCCCCTGATAAACGCTTGGCCCCCCTATGTCTACTGCTCTGGCGCCGGCTCAGCTTTTGAGCATTAAATTCCGGTCGCGAGAAAACGCTGTGGAGCTGCTTGTGCACGCTGTTGCATTGTTGCTTTGTAATACCGAACTACAGTTGCAACTACGGTACTTCCGCCGTTCTGCGCCTGCAAAGTACGCGGTTGCATGCTTAGGTGACCATGCGGTTCTGAGGTATAAGCTCACCCTCGCAGTCGTTTTCAAGTGTGGATGGTAGGAATACCTCAAATAAAAGATATGGTTGCGAGTTGCGACATTTAAAAAAAGGTGCCGTAACTGAGAAATCGATTTTTTTCGTTTGATTTAACAGTCCCAACTCACATTCTTGTAGAATTTCTTGAAATTCATTTTTAGACAGATTTGTATTTCTGGGAGAGTTAGGTAGACCCGCGTAGTTCTCCTTATGGCGCGTGCAGTAGCATAGCAAGAAATTTCAAAAGGGGAGAGGGGACAAAAACTGCAAAAACCATCAAAAAAGTCTGGTATATTTCAGTCATTCAGCAACATTTCATCTTTTTCACAAAAGACAATTTTAAAGGGGGGTGGACATAGTACAATACCCCCTAAATACGCCCCCGGACGCATGAGTAGGTATAAAAAGCTAAAACAGATCAAAAAAGAAAAAAGCGTTACAGTTGAGCAGCCAACGCTTGGAGTTTGAGGCGTTTATATATTATATGTGCGCGTACCACTCATAACTCCTCCGAAACACTTTTAAACAGTAAATTGTCTCTTAGATTCTTTAGAAAATTAGTGCCTTAGCAGGCAAATCCAGAAAATTTTGGTGGGGGGGGATGAAATTTTGAATTGTTAAACAAGTACATAGAAGTTAAACCCACAAAAGGCGTATATAAGCCCTTTGAAAATGTTTTCATGTCTGAGGCCTAGTCAGAAATTTTTCAGGGAGAGGCACCAAATTTCGTCATATTTTTAAGCGCATTTTTTTGGCAGAATTATTTTGAAGCATATTGGGAATAAAAAAGGCTTTAGGGGTTCCGGGGGCATGCTACCCCGAAAATTTTTTGAAAATTTACTTACTGTAGAGGCCATTTTAGTACTTTTTGAACAATTTTTAGGCAAATTTTGTTTAAAATTATTGCCCCTAATTCTGAGTGTAGCACCAAATATGATGCATTTTGTTCGTACATTTTCGATTATGCGTGCTTGGAGCGTAAGGCTGATTGTTATCGAAAAAGTTCGAAATTATGGAAAAGTTGTATTCATCAAAAACATGTTTGAAAATGACTGGTGGGGGGGATGCATCCCCTACATCCCCCTTGGATCCGCCCCTGTGCCTTAGTGTTAGAAATTTTAACCTCCTTGGTCCCCTACCAGATTAAAGGATTTCTGCGGGCGCCACTGAAAATATTGTAGCCCAGGGATTCTCAGCTGAGGCCGTCGGCCCCCCAAGGGGGTCACGGAGTGTTCTTTGGGGGGCCACGAGCGTAGGCCTCATAAATGAAAAACATGGGTGTATTCTCCTGAGGTTCAAGATGTTCAGCGCACACCCTGCAATATGACAGGGCAAACGTGTTAGCAACAGTTGATTATATTTGTTTTTTCTCTCATTATAACCTTAGTAATATCAGCACAGTTTGCGTTTCTTTTTTTTAATGAACAACGAATTGTGTTTTTTTCAGGGTAGACTAATGACGCAGCATATTCTCTCTCAGGATAGGTTCACGTATTTCCTTGAACGCCAGCAAGCCAGATCTTTTCCATTTTTATTTTTAATTATTCGAAATCGTATTGCATAGCAAAGAGTGACTTTTTCTCTTTTCGTACGATTCAAATGCAAGAAGTGCTGTTCAATTTTACGATTGAACCCAGGAGCAACTTCACAATGCATGTCCAACCACGCGAGTTGCCCCATGGTTGTGGTAAAATACATTTTTATTTCTGGAGTAGAGCTTTTCAAATTACAATCAGGGGGCCGCGGTCTTTCAGAGTCACAGTCAAGGGGCCCACGACTCGGAAAAGGTTGAAAATTACTGCTGTAGCCTTATTCTTTTAGTTGCAAAGTGAGCACCAACTTTTTGCGAAATTGGCTCGTAATTTGCGGTGGGTTGTTCTGTAACTCAAGCTGTCCCTCATGTCAATCGTCTTTTTGCTTTCATTAAAAATGTCCAAACTGCTGAAATAATAATCTATTTATATCATAAATACCGGTATGTTCCTTATGTTAAGCTTTATTCAAGTTTTTTAATGTGCTGGGATTAAACATCATTAGCTGACATATTCTTATGGTAGGTTTTTGAAATTAATTTCCTCTGTCGGCTAAATGTAAGCGTAACTTTTATTATAAATACCATACTGCCTTTGTTTTCAGTCAAATGCGCCTGACTCTGTTTCAACTTGATCTGTGTCGCAAGATCTTGAATCTACACGCGCTTCTATAAAATGAGAGCGTTTTTATGAACTACTATAATTTATTTACAAGAGCAAACTGCGATACTTGCGTCGATAATGGTGTACATCAGGCGGATACAATACTATTTCAGTAAAAGCAGGGTGAAAAAACTGTATTCAATTGCATGTTTGTACTCGCAGTAAAACTCATTTGTTTTTCAGAAAAACGGAAAAAATTATTCGAAGTTTAAGCCAAGGAATTTGGAATGATGAAGGATATGAAGGCGGATACCAGCTACTTTGTTTGCGGAGTCAGTTGTCGCCCTAATCCGTAAGGAGTCATGCCTTCTTGGGATGCCACCTGGTTAGTTCCCATCTAAACAACAGTGACTTTTTTTTAAGCAAGTAATTTTTTAGCCTTGATCCTGGCATTTACTATCTGCATAACATTGCTAAATCACATTTAATATCGCAGCCAAATCGCAGCCTAAATCATATTTTTATGGGTTAACCATTCTTTTTTCATGACATTGAGTATTGCCAAGAGAAGGAAAACTGCGCCGGTTAAAATGCCCAATGAACGTAAATCGGTTAGATACAAGCGGCTACGTTGACTCAACTCGACGTTATCCGCGCTTTTGAGAAAGCATAGATTTACAAACTTACTGACCGCTTTTTATCGAATAGTTATTCACCTGCAAACCGATGACGTTTCTTCCTTCTCTCAACTTTTGTTCATCGTGATTGCGTATATTTTTCTCGGCAATTTTGATTCCGATTCTAGGTCCATCGAATCCGTTTTTGACGGAAACGGAACTCAGTTCGTACATTGACACTTGTACTTGACTGAGGTTAGTTGCCTCATACAAGTCGACAGTCTGAACAAAAAGCCGAAAGTTAATTTAAACAGAAGCACCGAAGACCAAGTTATTAGAATTAGGCAATAGGCCTAACATGACTACAGTATCGTAAAATACGGAAGGCTTCGTCGCAGGCACATTTTTTTTTTGTATTTTGTATCGTATTTTTCCTCCTATCGCGAGAAAGCGATCAAAGCGCTATAACGTGCTCGCTTAGGAGTTGCCGGCCATCTGCTTGCCATACCAAGATGGGGTAATCCCGCTAAGTGCCTTTTCCAACGGTACAACAAGTAACTTAAATTTGTCGGTTTGTTCTCCACACTGTCTCTTTAATCTGAGCGTCAAACAGGAAAGCTGTGAATACAAATTTTTGTCATTGGTTTGACCCAACTTGGAATGAAACCAGAGTCCACAGCTCCAGAGGCAGACGCTTTTACCTCTCGGCCATTAAAGTTTCGCGACATATAGGCAGATACAGAGAGATGCCACGTGCAGTTGTGTCCCAAACACAGTAGTCGGTAGTCGACCCAGGATTTTTTTGGTTTTGGCCTAAAATTGTGATAAATTTTGGGCCTATTTCGGATCTAACAGATAAATGCTAAAACACTTGTAGCATCTAAAGTTTAGAGCAAATTTTCGGTTTCGTTTAAGACTTCGAATTAAATTCGGATCAGACCTGAAATGATGCGCCTTTATACAACTCTGGCTTAAGGTCAAGACGTAAGTAAAACGAGATGGTGAAGCTATGAATTTTGAAAGGCGATATAGTAATGGCTCCAATTGCGAAGAATCTGGTAGTAACTAGCTTCAAGCCCTGTCGCTAGCACGTGAAAACTATATGTCAACTCTTATGAACAAAATCTTCTTGCATTTCTAAACTTACATAGCTTTGCTTAGCTTCTACGTGCCTCGGGCGTGTGAGCTTATAAAAGACATGATGTAGCTTTAGAGACATAAATGTGATAATGGCATAAGCATGAGGGTGAAATAACTTTAGAAAATCTTACTTTAAATGGTATTTTGTAACTGAAAATAGCTTTATAACCACAAATTTGATACGCTGTTGGAGTTAAAAACAATATTAATAAGTTATGATAAGCTTAACATCGAAATATTTAGTCGAACACGCAGCAGATAAGCCTACGAAAAATTTTGAACATTTGACAATGAACCTACTTTTTTATACCGGGTTTCGCTGCAAATAACAATTTTCAAAGCGAATATAGACTGTATAAATCAGTGGTTTTCAACCTGGGGGTCGCGACCCCTCTGGGGGTCATCAAGCATTTTTCTAGGGGTCGCGAGAGGTATTTAGTCTTTGTTAGAAACCCATTTGTCGCAGACTCAGACGTTGTTAACGTGTTCAACGGAAATAATGCAACTCGAGAGGAATTTAGGCATAGCCCTGAAAAATGACTCGACCGCGCAGAATTCTTTCGAAGAGATGGTTTGCCTGCATATTGGTCAGCCATGGTAGCTTCGCATTCTAGAAAGGCAAGCACGAGATTCAACTTTTAATGCCTTTTTCGCCAACCTGGCTGTGTGAGGCATGCTTCTCAGCATTGCTGGGAATAAACTAAAGGCGGAGCTACATCAGAGATGTGCTCGATCGACTACCGCGCCACGCATTGACAAGCTTGTCACATCTCATTAGTACAGCTGCCATTGCCATGATGTGTATAAATTTATTGAATCTTAAACAGTATGATATTACAATACTTACGTTTGTCATTTTTATTGCTGCTGTGCATGCGCAACTGCGTTACATGTGTTTGATAACTCATGATTTTGGAAGGGGATCGTTTGGTTATGTCGGATTGCAAAGTGGATCGCTGAATAAAAAAGGTTGCAAACCGCTGCTACAAGTAAACGAAATGCGTCTTAGCCCTCCAGTTTTTATGAGGTTGACATGGAAGTGAGGAGCATTATTCAAGTTTCAATTCACATTTAAGTTTTAAAGTAGCATCTTTGGATAAAACAACTCACTTGGTGTCAACAGCAACTTTAAATTGTTCTATAATGAAGCATCGTGGTTACATTTTGAAATCAAGAGCATTAAATTGACAACTTCATTTAATCATGTAGGCTACTTCTATATAGCGACTAGAGTATTTAGAAGTACTTGATTTAATGGGGAAATATTTTTTTGAAATTATCATTTGAATAATTTTTTTTGGTAAAAACATAAAAGGAAACCATAGAAGCTATTGTAAGGTTGTTAGTTGATCGGCAGGGCGTAGCCGCAGAGGGGAAGGCAAAGGGAGCAATTGCTTCCCCCACCCCCGATATATTTCAAGTGCAGGGTTAATGTAGAGATTTACGTCTAGTTTAGAACTAAAAGGGGCAACAGGGGGCAGTTTTTTGCTGGCAAAACGGCAAAACAACTTTTCCTCAGACATATCGACTATGAAGACTTTTTTCAGGAGATCGACCATTGAAGGCTTTTAGAAATCGATTATTGAAAACCTTTTTACTGAGAGATCGACCGCTACTGTTTTGCTCGCACCCCCCAAGAAAAAAACTTCTGGCTAGCTACGCTACTGCGAATAGACTAGCGAAGTAGGCTACGTGATATTTTACGTACTTGGAAGAGATCAAGTGGCTTCACCCCATACTTCTCAGCAGCTGATAAAAATTTTCCGATATTTTCCATCTCTTTATTCCTTCGCATTGCCTGCAATATTACGTTAACCAAGTTAGTAAATGCGCTTTATTAAAATAGTTTAAACATTGTCTAGCAATTCGAGTTCCTAGTAAGCTTGCCTGTTCTTGGGGTCAATTCAGAAATTTTTTAAGGGGCTGAGAATATAAAAAATGCTGTTTTGTGCTAGAAGTATCAAAGCACTTTTAGCCCCCATCCAGGATTCGCCACTGCGTTTTCTCGAATTTCCTAGAATGCCATTCGACTTCCGATTGGGTGTGCTCTGTGCAAGTAACTGCATAATACTTAAATCCCGCCAACTCCTACAACCGTTATTGAATGATAAATATTGCTAGTTGCGTAGTACAGTTACAGTTACGACCGGTGCAGGCACCTGAAGTAAGAACAAATAACCAAGTTGTGGGTAGATAAGCAATACGCGCAAGTTTATTACTGAAGTGCAACAAAGTCACTGGCCGCATCAAAAAATAGTGACTTTATTACTGAAGAATAGCTTTCGATATGAAGGTGCGAAATATGAATGAAAAGCACTTTCACTCATTTTCTATCTTGTGTAAAGGTAGGCCTAAGTTCACCGATACGCGGCACGCGATAACGCGACTAAAATTAGAGCCATGCGATTTGAAAAAAAGGTGCTTACGCAACTTTTCTACTTGTTTGCCGCGAATTTTCGAGTCACAGCAGTTAATCCTACTTTTTTAATTCCAGGCACTTCAAATACAGGCTTAGTCACGCAAACATTTCTGACGTGCTTTGTAGTAAAATGAAATTTCCATAATTGGTCAAGCGAGTACTCAACATATCGATCAAGAAGTTTTCACAAATTAGGAGAAGGCAAATATAGTTTAACCATTTTGGAATCATATAAAATTTGCAAGTAAATCACAGTAATATACAAAATCCAGTTGAATATTTTTGTAAAGAAACTTGTGTATGGCAGAGCACGAAAAAATCGCTTTGCCATTATCATTTTCAAAAAATTATGAAATACATTTTTAACTAGACGTAGCTACGAATACAGGCGCTTAAGTTTTTAAGTGTTATTTTTTGGTAAGCTTTACTACATGCGCGAAAATAGTTTTGATGGTGTGAATTTGTGCAAATGAAAAATAACTTTCTATTTTGCTTTCAGTATTTAGTATTTACAAGGCTCAAAGTGGTTACCATCTGTACAAAAACTATGCATAGCCAAGATACCAAAACAAGTAAAGCTGTTGCGCGGTCTTTCACAAAACGGTTAATAGAATCATGGAAAAGACAAAAATACTTACTGGAATGGTACTGGTAGCAGGAGGATTAGGTTTGCAGGAGCCAACCCGGATACCGTTCATCAGTTGGCAAAGGACTTGTCCGTCTTTAAGCCAATCGTGAAACGCCTGAATGAATTTAATTGGATTTTGGTGCGAATTAATTACTTTATTACATAATATGACATTGAACAATTACAACTTGCATGGAGATTTATCGCCACAATTAGCTCGTGACTCTTCACTATGTAGCCCAAGTGTGAGCGTGAGGATTCTAGTCGCAAGCAATGTTCAATTGTCTCAAGATCTTGAACGTCAAAGTGATTCAATGAATCACAAGATTGTTAGCTTTCCATTGGTGGATGCAGGAAGAGCTAAAAGAGCTGAAACCCCCCTAAATAAATTACTACTTCGACATTTCTGCACCCACAAAACTACAGCATCAGTATTTAGACTGCAAGCCCTTGTAAAAAATTCTGAATCCTCCTCTGGTTTTCCCATACCTCTCTTCCCACTGCTGGAGGATCACATTTGGTGATAGCGCAGATCCAGGCCACGATTTCTCTTTCATCTTCATCAGAATACTTCGCACTCATTCTATCTGCAACCTCACGAGAAAATCCATATCCTTTGGGTCGATTCGCCATTGCAAGGTGTGAATTACACAAATTTAGCAAAAGTACAAAACTTAACAGCTCCTACGTGTCCTGGGTAATAAACAAAAATTAGTAAGGATAAAAAAGCAAGGAAGTTATTTTTGTAGGAATTTCGTAAGCTGTGCTTAATATCGGTTTTCAAGATCTGATAACAAAACGAAAACATTGTCTAACTTGAGGACCGTAGATCTGTGATTGAGACCGTGTCGGGTCGAACCAAGGACTCAAAAATTCGCTTGGTATCACACCTCACTGTACTGGAGAAAAAGTCGACGAGTTTACTTTTTGTGCGGTGGGAAAGGCAAGTACGCATTTTTACAACATAGAGCGGCAGACAGATGCCCGGCAACTCCTTAGCCTGCTCGTCTTTTTTTGGTTGTGCCTAGTTTTAACCTTTTGCTGATTAACAGAGAAATGGCCTATGAAGAATGCAAGGAATTGATGTTACACTCTTTGACATGCGACAGTTGCGACACATCGGTCATTGCATTGTGTTGCACCTGCAAAGCTCAAGAGTTTGTCGTAAAGTCTAAAGGATAGGTGTATATTGGCACAAGGGTTTTAATACCTCGTGCACCAAGAGAAATAAATAGTCAAAGTGCTGTTGGATGACGATGCCGGCAGCTAGCTTTACAACATCACTGCTGGCTTTTGATTCGCTTCTGGGCAACAACCTGGGGTGGTAAAGAGACCTTTGGCCACAGAGTTGTTTGCACTTGATCCGCATTAGGCTCGGCCAAACGACGACGACAAGATTTTGGTCATCATGAATTTCTAGTTAAGTTATCCAGCACTTGGTTTAGCTAGGATTATTCTGGAGAGCTATAGCATAATATGACTTACTCAGTTTTTTAGAGGAGTAAGATCTTCATTCAGTAGTGTACAGGTATTTTAAGTTTGTTATTATATGACTACACATCCGGAACAAAATTTGTTGAACTATGGGCTTCCGCCAGGTCAAAGCTAAATTATACCGTTTTTTTTGCGTCTTGCATTCTATGTGGTATTTGTCTACGGTTTCAAACTGCAAAGTTAATCAATTAAAGTTACTTGAGGCACATTCAAGCAATAGTTCAATTACAGTACAACTTGTTCTTTTTGTTGTGCCAGAGGCAATCTTGTCCATTACCTATGAGCTGAAGTTCAATTAGAGACATGAGTACTGTCAAAAGATGACAGCAGCTAAATATTTGCTCACAGTAATTGATTTTGTTGAAGCCAACTTAGAATGACGTCAGTTACCAAAAGCAAGAGCTTTTCTTTTTCTATTCGGTTTGTTAATTATTTAGTACAAAAGTTTCATACAGACGAACCGACCAGCCGTAATTGAAACATACATAATTGAAGAAGTGCCAGCGAACCGAGATGTTTCTAGCGTTACAAGTGGAATCTTTTTACAGGCATTGCCGCACTTCTAGCCTACTAAAATGAAAAGTGATTTTGTTTCAAGAGCTTCTTACACGCTACCTACAAGCCAAGCACCTATGTAAAGAACCCGGTAACATTGTTTGGGCGGACAAAAAAATAAGGAAAATGGAAAAAGTTTTAACGCCATTGTCACTGTATCCATTTGTTGGATTAGTAAATCTTGAGAGGTGATTTTACTGCTTGAAATTAATCAGTCAGACGGATGAATGTACTATAGCACATTCAACTGAGTCGGCTGATGAGGCTTTCAGCTCGAAACAACGCTGTCCGGCTTTATTGTCACTGTATACTAATTCCAAAAATGCTAGAAACAGTGATGGGCAAGATAAACCTTTCTGTGCTAAAGCGATAACGATAATCGATAACTGCAAAAAAGCCCTGAGCGATACCGATAATCGATAAATCTCAATTTCTTAAAGCGATATCGATAATCGATAAATTATCGCCGATAAATTTTTCCGATAAATGTTGCGGTAAATTTTCGATGTGTTGGACGAAGTCTTTTTTTTGTAAGTCGAATTGCAAAAATGTTTTTTCTAGATTTTTCAAAAAAAAAGAGCAGTTCACGGACTCTGCCGTGAAATTAAGCCAAACAGGGAAATAATTTTTAAAAATTACAACAAGTCTTAGTGGACACCGTGTTTTTTCCGTAGCGCCAACTCACTAACTTTGAAGTTCAAACACTGCGTGCATAAAAAATTGTTTATCGCGATAATTTATCGGCGATAACAAAATATATAACAAAAGCGATAACGGTAATCGATAAATCCAAACTATTTTGAGCGATAACGATAATCGATAAAAAGTTATCGCCGATAACTATCGCCGATAAATTATCGCGATAAATGCCCATCTGTGGCTAGAAAGGGATGCTATGTCAGAGAAAAGCGCCCTCATGTTTGCCTGACCATTTTGAGTGACTTTTAACGCCGAGTCTTTATCAGTTTAGCTGTGGCTTCACCAAGATTGCGGCCTTACTTATTGACTGCAAAATTGACGCTTTAACTAACACGCCAAGTCGTCGATTTGTTGACTTCGTTGGCAATGCTCTATTGCTCTACTGACTTTGTTTGAACATCATTTAACGCTCAACTGTTATGTATACTTAACTTTGCCATTACCTTTGAAGCAGATTGAAGCATACAGTGCATAACATTTAATTGGGAGTTATACATGCTGAGCTAGGTTCAATGTATTCAAAACAAAGCCAATTTCTATCTTATCACCAAACATGAACACTGTAACAGTGGCTCCATTGGCAATCTGTCATCCATCTACCCCAGCTCTAACTTCGCTTATTTTCCAGACTAAAGAAGACCCAACTGCTTTTTCCTTTTTGTTCATTCTGGTGCAATGGCTAAGCAAGTTTCAGTAAGGATCCAATCGCACTGGTAAAGCTATTTGCTCAAGGGTGGTCCAGAATTATTTTTGGGGGGTGGAAGCCAGGGGTGCAAATCTATGTTGAGCATTGGGGGGAGGGATGATTCAGAAAAATTGACCATTTTTTGCCATTTTCGAGATTGGGGGGGATGATTGACGCACCCGAGCAGATGCCCAATTTTTTTGCCCAAAATAAAGTGAAGTCAAAGGAAAAAAAAGGTCGTCATTCCCAGATGACCAATTTCTTGCCCAAAATGAAGTGAAGACCAAAAAAAAGGTCATCACTTTCCCAGATGACCAATTTCTTGCCCAAAATGAAGTGAAGACCAAAAAAAAGGTCATCACGTTCGCTGATGTAGGGCATGAAAATATTGGGAGGGATGCTGCCAGAATATTGGGAGAGATACATTCCCCCAAGATTTGCACCAATGGTGGAGGCTAAAGACTAAAATATTCTTGTACTGCAATTGTGGGGCCAAAAATGTTGAAGTAGGCTACTAATGCGCCTAAAATTTGAAAAAGGGGGCGGTGTATTGAGCCCTCTCAGCCCCACCCTGGGTCAGCCAATGTGTCACAAGATAGGTCGACCAGGAGGAGCGAAAGAGCTCTTCCTTTAAAAATTCCTTAAAAGCCCCTTTTTAGAAAAAGTTGTTGCCATTCTAATCATGCAATTGAAGGTCTCTTTTTTGAACATGTACCTCAATGCCAAATTAAACAAACTTTTGACGTATTCTGGTTACTGTAGTAAAGTGCGACCATTTTTGCATTTACATCCAGAATAATTTTAACATTTTAAAATAAAATGTAATTGTTTCCATCAGGGCTGCGAACTCGAACTCGAAAGAACTCAATCATTTTGCCGAACTCGAACTTAAACTCGAAAAAAAATTTTTTCTGAACTCGAATAAAACTATTCGACTTCGAGTTCATTAGAAAGATATTTAAATTGTAGAAAAGAAATAAAAGATCACTACTAAATATAGTTTGTTGTTCAACTGTGACCACAACACAGGCAATTTCGATGGCTCTAAACAGCTGAGATATAGTCTTGAACCTACTGCACTAGCGAAATATATTTATCATTTTAATTTCATAAGCACCGGCTGTGAAAAAGTTGTCTCGATTTTGGATATTCATTTGCCTAAACTCAAACCCTAAACTCAAACCCTGAACTCGAACTTGAACTTGAAAAAGCTTATTTTTGTCGAACTCGAACTTGAAATCGTAAATAAATAAAATAGAGAACTCGGACTTGCTAAAATAGGTTAAACTCGAACTCGAATAAACTTCGATCGAGTTCGCAGCCCTGGTTTCAATAATGCATCTGCAGATCAGGCCTAGAAATTACTTGCCAAGCTTTTCATATGAAAGAGTAAAGTTATTCTTATAACTGGAATATTTCGTATTGCATCAATGAGCAACAAATATGAAGCTTTCATCCGAATAGATTAGGATGTTGCAATTTTGACGATACCGAGGTAGACGGTATTACGTATTAAAAACTTCACGCACCGGCCGGTTAGCTCAGTTGTTAAGCACTCGCTATCGGTGCGGAAGATCTGGGGTTCGATTCTTGGGCTGGTCAAATCGAACACAGTGTCGCCAACGGCTCGCGACCGTTGCGACGTTTCAGCGGAGCTCTGTTGCCCCTTTTGAAATGCGTGGCCAATGCGCACCCCCCTAAATTGGATTCTGGCCCGATCTCCTTGCAATCTGATCAACTAGATATGCAGAAAGACGAGTTGAATCAAGGCTGAACCAATCGCGTTTGACGAAATTTCAGATGACTGACGACTCGACTTCAGCTTTGGCTGACAACAGCTTTGATGTATGTCTACTGATCGGGGCTTTTGATGCGTGGTATTCTAGCTATTCCTGCTTAGGTTCTCCACGCAAATGAAGTCACTGCGGTAGTCACCAGCATTCTTTTTTTCTAGATTGTTTCTCGTTAGAAACTCAAAAATGGAACAAATCAACACATTATAACTCTTATCTCGATATGAGCTTTTTTTGTTAGTGATTAATTATGAATTAATTTAACTGCGAGCACAAAAGATAAGAAACCTAATTCATGCTGTATACTGCATTAGCTAAAGTTATAACTAAAGCATCGATCAACTATTGCTTTGATATAGCGTTGTGCAATTAAGAGAAAAGAGCACATTCAATGTTTACATTGATTTGTGTCAATGTTTTCTTTAATTTTCACACTAGTTTGCAAAAATACAAAGATATACAGGCCGACAATTGATATAATTACAAGAGAAGTTAAAAGTGCTGCTGCGTGATTACTGTCAAGCATGTTTACCCATGTTAAGCACAGTTATTAGCTATTACACAAGCAGTTAATATATGAAAGAACTAGCAATAAAGATTTTGTACACAACGAGCAAGCAAAATTACAACTGAATGAAATTCATGCAAATTGAATTGATTCAACGAAAATCTACAGTCCATAAGCGCGTTGGTGTTGCCGAATTAGTTTGCGAAAGCAGATTTCAAATACACTTTTTACTTGTTTGTGCGAATAACGAATTTACTGCAACTGCCTATTTTTGCGTAAGCTGACGTCCAAGACCGTACGGTGTCATTCCTTGTTGAGAAGCAACTTGGTTTGTTCCCATCTACAAAAAAAATGTCGATATATGAGTCAATTCAACTATTTTCCGGGCAAACAAGGGCGTACTACTATGACCTGGCCCGTCAACATTTACAAAGATTGTGAAAAGCAAATAAGTTTCATTTTACGAATTTCTATTCATTTGCTCGTAATAGAAAAGAATTCGTTATCACAACAAGTACTGTATTTCAGAAACAAGGGTGGTGCCGACGAGCGGCTATCACAAAATAAGACTTTAGGACAAGGGCGTCCAACTTTTTTGAGTGACAGGCCATATCTGCTTTTCAAAAATTTTCGCGGGCCATAATTTAGCACCATGGCGACAATATATAAGCGATTATAAAAACAATTTGAAAAATCATTTTTTATTTTTATTTTTCGTTTTTTGCTGGCCATACTCAATGCTAAATTTAATATGAAAGCAAAATGTCATAGCACGTGCAAAGCGCGCAGAAATACGAACGCGTAATCACGTACGTGTGACCATCATAGACTGCTAATATAATGCGCTTTGTGTCCAGTTTCTTGTCATTATTATTGTAGTCTGTATGGTGTGACAGCATGTTTCAATATGACGACAAAACAAGAGCAAGTTTAATCAAATAACAAAACAATCAAAACCGCATAGTTTACGCACATGCACGCGCTGCATTTTATATATCATTGGTGGGACACCTTAGCACATTTTAAGGACTCGAATCTGTAACTCAAAACATCGAACCAGCGCGTGAGGACGAATTAACCTACCAATGCACAGAGTTTAACGGGCCACTTTGAAAGCTTTGGCCCGCGGACCGCGAGTTGGACGCCCCTGCTTCAGGTGAAAGGGTTTTAAGGTACAGGCAAATTCAAAACGGTAAATAGAAATGCCTAAAAACATTTATGGGGTTAAAGAGCCGGACGAGTTTCTCAGGCCTGTCTCTGCACAAAAAGTTGAACTTTACTCGTGTTTGAAACCAAGAACGTTTTCTCCACATACCTGAAGACCAATGATGTTTCTTCCTTCTCTCATCTTGGCTTCGTCATGATCTCGGATGTTTTGGTCGGCAATTTTGACACCAATTTGAGGGCCGTTGTACCCATTCTTCATGGCGGCACCGCTAAGTTTGTACATAGTCGAAAGGACTTGGGCCATGTTTTGGTTTTCGTACAAGTCGACCGTCTGGCGAACAAATCACATCCTAATTCTCTTAAAGTTTTGAATTCAAAAAATGCTCAGGGGAGCCGATATAGCGTCACTCCTTGCGTGCCTATTCTATTTCATCCCCAAATAGCCTTTAGGTGTGGTAGTATTGATTCATCGCAAGGGAAATAGATGCCGCGTCCCCTGCCTTCTATGTGGATGTAGACGTCAAACAAGATAGCCTTACTGAAGACAACAGCAAGCAGCGCTGGTTGCCCAAGGACAGCATGGAATCACAGTTAAAAGCTTCAGCAAATTACTATCCTGGGTTACACTTAGAGCGCCTCTTTGAGCAAACAAATAGGTTCTCTTGGCCAGAGCCTATCTTTTGACTAACGAATGCACAATGTCATTATCGAGATTAGAAAGTCGAATTCAAATCGATAGCTGTCTGACTTACTCTTCAGTTCGATTCCTACTTCACAGAAAATGTTTTAAGTGCAACTGGTAAGACTTTCATTCCCACACCACGAAAAAACCTTCAGTATCCATGACTCCAACTCTCTTTGAGCTTAGTTGTTAGCCTACTGACCAAAAAATAGAAACAATCAAAACAGTTTACCTGGAACAAATCGGCTTTTCCAACTCCATATTTTTCGGCGGCATTGAGGAACATAGAGATGTTTTCCATTTCTTTGTTTTTCCTCATCGCCTTTAAAGATTAAAATTCCATTATTGAAAGAAAGCGCAACTGCTACCAGTTGTTTAAGGCTCAGAGTATAAGAAACTCATCAAAAATCAGAGCGTACCTCTCGTTTAACGTAGCGCAGTAAGAATGTGAAAAAGTAACCTATATTCCTATATCTCACAAGAAAATTTGAAGCGAATATAAAGTACGTTACAGTAGATTCACACCTGGTCTTGAAACCCGCTATTGGTTTTGATTTAGGTACCGGTATGCATTGATAAAACAAAGGGGCAGCTCCTTGTCGCGAAAGAAGATATCAAAATAATTTATTGCCAGGAGAGAGGGGTATTAAAATCCCACGATCAAAAATTAGGTTTCACGGAATACTTACAGCTAATTTGACAGTCGAAGGATCGTGTGGTTTTGGACAGGAGCCAGGTCGCAATGCGTTCATTAAGCTACACAAGACCAATCCATCTTGCAACCATGCATGGAAAGCCTGCCAATGCAAAAACATATTAATATACGACACTTTAATATTACAACTAAACATTGACACTTGCAAAGTTCATAGCCTAATAATGAAACGAGGTTTGCTTTAATAGAATTTTCTTAGTAACGGCATCATTGCTTTTTTTGCTTCGGTTACTTTCATTACTTACATCTCTGCCTGGGTTCGCGGGGCTATCGCCAAGAATAGCGGTCATCCATGCCACTACAACTTGTTCGTCCTCCTCAGAGTATTTCGCGTCCATGCGGGCTGCGACCTCCCTGCTCAAACCGTATCCTTTTTCTCTGTTTGCCATTTTTACAGTTATTTATTTCACAATTTAAAAATACAGTAATAAAACTACAAACACCTCTGAAAAGCAACAAGACTTGTTAAAGTCGCGACACTACTTGGACAGCCATAACAAATTGACACACAGACTCGCATAGTCTTAATTATGCTGCTTGATAGCATAAGTTCATTTTGCAGACTTGACATTTTTAAACAGTCCCAGAGTTTCAAGCCTCTCCAGTTTTAATTGAAGTTCAGCAAATTTTTTTGTGATACATTCCCTCAAGTTAAACGTTAAACACGAAGCGGTTTACGTGGGTTGACTCAGAGGCATATGCTCGGAAGACGCCATGGTTTGCGCAATTTACCGACTGGCACTGCCCAATTATGTCTTTCCTTGCCAAATACCACTAAACATTGTCCACTCCAACTCATTTTCGGAATTAGTTCACACAACGTGCGAATTTCATCAAATTTCGCACGGTCGTCGCTCGAAATCAGGTACAAAATACGCGGAAAGATCTTTGCTTTGTCAGAACCCACAATTAGCTCAATGCTTTGTTATGCTCTATGCGAATGTTTTGTCGACGCCATGTTTTAAATTGATGCAGTCTAAACTTATAATAAAGCATTCGAAGCGTCGTAGCCTCTGTCACTTGAGGTCCATATACGCTGGGTGCATTTTAATAAGTAATTGCACATATGCAAAAGTTAGCAAAACCCAACCGTGGTGTTCAACTTAAAAAAAAAATTGCGCGTGGGCATTCTTTTATGAGTAAAAACACACGCAAATGCTGTTATACCGTCAAGAATGAACTCGCGTTTTTGTACGTGACAAAATAAAAACTGTTGCTAAAAACTGAAATATAATTCCGAGGAGATAAGCAATTTTGAAAAGTTTGCTCACGAGCATAATGGGCTTTTTCAGTTCATTACACTAAGTCTTGTCGAGGGCGCATCTACGCCTACACTCCAGGTTATTGCTCAGTCTAAACAAGGTGACGGAAATGTAAACCGACCTTCCAAAACGTTAAACTTGTAGCTGATAACCACTTTGTTCGATAATGAGTTGCAATTTCTATGCAGTACAGTATTATAAACAAGAAATACATGTTTTGGTTTCATACAAACTTTGGACTTCGTCAAAAAAAAAAACTTAACTGGCATGAATCGAAATTTCAGTTACTCAGGCATCATATGATTGGTTTCGTATGGAGTTGATAAGCAACGTTCACGCGTTCTTTACTCATTCAGCAAAAGATTGTTGCGATTTGAGTCTATATATAGGCCTATATCAGGGGTGGGTAACTTCTTCAGTCGGTGGGCCATATGTGGGTAGACAACGTTCTTCCCGGGCCGGATTGGTGATGAGCAAAAAAAAGAAAAGATCTTCACGACCAGGAGTGGATCCAGAAGACTTTGGTGGGGAGGGGATGAAATTTTGATTAGGTTAAATGTTACCTGAAAACAAAGATGTTAGACCCAAAAAAGGTGTAAATAAACCCTTTGAAAAATGTTTTCATGTCTGCGGCGTATTCAGAATTTTTTTCTGGGAGAGAGTACCCAAATTCGACATATATTTCAAGCGTAGTTCTTTTGGCAGAATTATTTTAAAGCATATTGAAAATAAAAAGACTCTAGGGGGGTCCGGGGGTATGTTCCCCCGGAAAATTTTTGAAAATTTACATGCTGCAATGGCCATTTTAGTACTTCTTGAACAATTTTCAGGCGCATTTTGATTGAACTTTTTGCCTGTAATTCTGAGTGCTTCATCAAATATGATGCATTTTGTTCGTACATTTCCGATTATGCGTGCTTAGGGCATGAGGCTTATTGTTATCGAAAAAGTTCGAAATTATGAAAAACTTGTATTTATCAAAAACATGCTTGAAAATTGCTAATGGGGAAATGCATTCTCCACATTCCCGCCCCCCCCCCCCTTCCTGGATCCGCCTCTGTTCACGTCCTCAGATGCTCTGTTTTCCATCGTGAGGATCGGTGAAGAGCAAAAAAATTAAGGACTTCAGATGTCCTGTTGTTACGAGTGTATATTTCGGTATATTTTGTTACAACTACCGGCGGGCCGCACAATATTGTCTTGCGGGCCGGATCCGGCCCGCGGGCCGTAAATTGTCCACCCCTTGCCTATATATATATATATATAAATAGTTTTAACCCAGTTCTTAAATAATAAGACTATAGTTTGTAGCACCAAGGTACTATAAGATCTAAAGAAACACAAAATTAAAATTGACGATCAAGAGCTTCTTTTGAAAATTGTTTGATGATAATGTGGTCTATTTGACGATAATGTGGCGAAAAAGATTAAGTCGCTATATGCTTACACTTGCAATTTATTTCCATGAAAAGATGTCGACAAAAATGTACGACAGGTAGGCAGGCTTCTTTGGGGCAGAGCCAACAAACCAGTGAAAAATTACTACTGCACGTTGGAAAAATCAAATTATGAATAAAATCGATTAGGGCTTTCAAAATTGAAATTAGACCTTGGTCTATCACATGGTCGAGGGAGAATCCAGAGGAAAAAACGCATTAGCGTGAAGCGTTCTGTTGATTTCAACACGGCCCAGAATTTACTGACGTGACATAACCTCAATTTGCCAAAAAAAATTGCAAATGATGTGTTCCATCATGTGATTGATAAAATACATCACTTCCAAAAGTGAGAAAGACAAAACTTACGAGTTTGCCGGAAGTTCGATCTAATCTATCGCTGACAGGACAATAGTGTTGATTTCAAAAACCTTTAATCAAAAATAAACAAAAATCCTAATACATAGGCTGTATAGTATACACCTTTTACGAATGACTAAAAAAATTACTAATAAGTACTCAGTCCACCTACCTCGGCTTGAAAAGATGTGTACATCGCTTAGTTTTTAGCGATAGTTTGAAATAGATAGGCTTCCGGCACCTCCACAAGAAAAATCATTTTGGGCACATCAGCTACTGACGAGTAACTAGTTAGTGACAGCAAAGCTAGCCTAATTCTTGAATTATACGTATAGGAAACGAGAAATTTGTATTTACATCTCGGATATTCTTCTTTAAATATTATTCATGGTTCTAATGAGGTAAATAGAGAGGAATGTCTGCAGTCTTGCTTCGCTGTTGATATGATTAGTGGCGAAGTTAAAAATCACCCCATACCTTTCGCAAGACATAGGTGTAGGCTCCACCTATTTGAAGATTGTAGATGGTCAGCGACGGGCCAATCAGATATCCAACAAAAAATTCGTAATACTGAAGGTTTGACAATGATATTTGACACCTATTTTGAGAGGGTGCCTACACCAAGAAATGGCTCCATTGCATTCTTTTCACTAGAATACTGTTCATACTGCGCGGTTCATTGATTTTTGAAAATGTAGCTCATGATGAACCAAGTTTTAGCAGCCAAAATTTTCCTTTGGAGGCTACCCCTGCAACTTCTAACTTGTAAATAAATTTACTAAAGAATTCAATTTTGATTCTAGTATTTGGTTTTTGGCGTGGAGGTAGCGAAGTGTTATAACTTTGCTGATTAAAGATGGCCGAGTGTAAGAGCGTCCGCCTCTGGAGCTGTAGACTCGGGTCGACTTTACAATTAGTACTCACAGCTTCCCTGATTGACGCTCAGCATTAAAGGGAACAGTGTGGAGAACAAGCTGGCAAGTTTGCTTGTGCCATTGGGAAAGGCACTCAGCGGGATTCGGCCATGTGGAGTGGAGCATATATGGCCGGTAACTCCTAATCGAGCTCGTTATAGCACTTTGATCGCTTTTTGATGATAGGGGAATAAATATGCAAATAAAAAAAATACAAGAATCAATGGGTTCGACGATCGGTCAAGTTTCTAAAAATTTTTCATATGGCATCCACAGCTTTCTTTCTCGGCAATCATATGGTCTAAAAAGTCGGTAAAATACAGACCCTTGCGGTTGTTAGGTCATTGATGAAATTATAGTTTGTTGAGACTTATTCTCAGTTCGAAACTCGGACTTGACGATTTCTGTACCATCTTGGTTATTGAATCTTTTGCCAACAAACTCGTCTGCTCCTTCAATCACAGCACTTTCGACGTTATGCCCACTTTTGCCTGATGCCTTAGGATGATTGCAATGAAACGGCGTAAAAAATGATTACTCCTAAATGTAGTCGAAGTACCGTGGGCAAACTTCGCCCCAAAATACCCAGAGGTAAAAACAATGGGAATTCTAACCACAGATGTGAATCCCCGTCAGCAGTTGACTGCACTGTAATGGTTGCGGTTTGACGTCATCGTTTTTTGGCTTTCGACTAAACAAATGAGGTGTTTGGTTGTAAAGTAGGATGTAATTTCAATTTACTGCTTTGGAACGTGAAGCTTTTTGTCACTTGTACTGGAATTTTCGCTTTTGAATCGTTCGGTCCATAAAACGAGTCTGTTCGATGCAAAGTCAATGACAGTGGGCAGCAAGTTTTCAATCTATGATTGATAGTGGCAAGAGCATTGAGAAGCAGAGGATTGCTACAATTGCGTAGAAGTGTGATTGCCAAATTGACCTTGCACGGTTTCGCTTGCGGTGGAACCGCTGACAAGCGCTCGCGGAACTTTTGAGTGTTAGGCTTATCAGTTACGCAAATAAAGAATTTTACCACCAATAGAAAAAGCACATTTAATGTTAACATTGACTCGTGTCAATGCTTACTTTAATTTTCACGTCAATTTGCAAAAATACAATGATATACAAGTCAAGAGGCAATGTAATTGCAAAAGTAATTCCAAGTGCTGTTATATGATCATGTTCAAGCAGTTTAACCGGTAGAGAAGTTTTACGATTAGCTTTTTCTCCTTGATATATTACAAAATGACGAAGTGCGAGCAAAAACAGGTTTTGCGCACAGTAGAGCAAGCAAAAATAACGATTGAATGAAACTCATGCAAATTTTGGAGCATACTTTTCGGAAGGTTTGACTGAGGCGTTATCAGTCATGCAAATTTATATTAAGTCATGCAAAGTTAAATGCCCGAGATTCTACAGACGATAAAGCGCGTTAATGTTGCCAAACGAATCTTTTAATGGCAGCTCCAAATGCATGTTTTACTTATCTGTGCGAGAAAAGAAACTACAGCAACTGTCTATTTTTGAGTAAGCTGACGTCCAAGACCGTACGGTGTCATTCCTTGTTGAGAAGCTACTTGGTTTGTTCCCATCTACACACAAAAAATTGTAATTTTATAAGTAAATAAAATTGTAGTTTTAGAACAAACAAGGGCGTACCGCTGCGACTCTTCAGCATTTACAAAGCAAACTGCGCTAAGTAAACATGCCTCATTTACAAACTACTATTCAGTTACTTGTTATAGCAAAGGTATTTTATTGATAATATTACACAAACTGATGAAACTATCGCATGATGTATTTCGAAAATAAAATGGAGCCTACCGCATAGAATGGCAAATTAAAAGTTTTCACAAGATTACGTGACCAATGTCTGCAACAGAAATTATTTAACTCTAGCTGTTACACAGCTGAACATTTACTTTACCAACACGAATAGTTACAGCCAATAGTTCAACGCTTATTATAAAAAAATTACAGCATTTATTGCATTAGAGCTGGATGAGTTTTTCAGGTGCAACCAATCAAACTTGACTAATGATGGAAATCAAAGATAATTTCCATACCTGAAGACCAATGACGTTTCTTCCTTCTCTCATCTTGGCTTCGTCATGTTCTCTGATGTTTTGCTCAGCAATTTTGACACCAATTTTAGGGCCGTTGTACCCTTTTTTCATGGAGGCACTGCTCAGTTTAAACATTGTCGTAAGGACCTGGGCCATGTTTTGATTTTCAAACAAATCGACCGTCTGTGAACAAAAGCAAAAGCTAAATTGTGATTTGGAACCATACGCAAACCACTGTTCACAAGCAAGGCAAGGCACCTTTTTCTGATTGTCTTGACCCACCATCATAACAAGGCAGACCTTTTAAAACACTAATAATCAATTTTTAGTACCCAAGGTAAAGCAACAATCTTTATGGATAACTTACAGCACCGACCTGGATAAGAAACTTTTCAAGTAGGTTGCTTGTGTTGTGATGTAGATGCTACTTTAATCACAACCAACATAAGTCTACTTAGCATCAAGTAGGAAAGACTATGTTAAAGATCTTGGTTAATCTATCTTTGGAATCTCGATAAAGCGTTTACGACAAACTGCAGATCGAGATACTTTGAAAATTCAACTCTAGCTGCTGCTGTCACAACCAGTCAAGCATCAGCGGCCCCAGAAAAGTTATGCACTGAGCACCACTTCAACTTATCTCGATAGCAACTTTCTGCAAAATGTGCTGACCGAGAAAAGATACAGAAAAGTTTACCTGGAACAAATCAGCTTTTCCAACCCCGTATTTTTCGGCGGCGGAGAGAAACATGGAGATGTTTTCCATTTCTTTGTTTTTCCTCATTGCCTTTTAAATATAAATTTAATACTATAAAAAGTAATAAACAAACATCAATCAAAGAGTTAAAATAACGTAATTTTTAACTGCGAAAAAGCCAGAAGATCTATAGAGTAATATCCTGTTTTTGTAGACGAGTAAAATCTCAAAAAATGATGTATATATGCAGTACAACGCCTTAACATGCCTTGAAGCATGCTTCTTATTTGTTATATATGTACTGCAGTACGTACAATCACAACCCCGCTCTGACATCCTCACTAAATATACCGTAATCCCTCTCTGGCATCTTTGCCAGATATACCATAGAATGGCGTATTAGATAAGTAAATACGATAAAGTACCGTCGTCCCTCTAGATATTTTTCTGCCAACACCTTCACATTAGGATCTGCAGTATGACATGCGTCGTCAGAGGTCACAGTATGTCTTCTTCATTTTTATCCTCCTGTCACGTGAAAGCGACGGAGGCGCTATGCATAGGACAAATCCAGACTCGCTCAGGAGTTGCCCTTGTTTCCTAGTTTTCCGCTTGAATTTTGCTTGTGACTTCTTCAATTTGCTGCTTGTTCGATTCCACCAAGCAGAGATAATTGTCGTGAAGCATCTTATCCAAGGACGCCACAAAGACACTTGGGTGGGAGTTGAACCAACAGCCTTGCGATCATGGCCGTCGTAAAAACGAAACTCGGCCACGCTGCCGACAAGCATTATTTCTTGCGTATATCTCTAGCATGCGCTACAAAAGTTTTATTCTTCTGCTACTTGATAACAAACTTACAGCTAATTTGACAGTAGAAGGGTTGTGCGGTTTCGGACAAGCACCAGGCTGCAGTGCATTCATTAATTTACACAAGATCAGGCCGTTTTGTAACCAAGCATGAACATTCTGTAAACACAAAATAAAACACAACATTTAGGCAACACTTTCCAAAAAAAAATAAAAAATAAACGCTACGGAAAATTCAAAATGTCACGAGAAAAAAAACAAAGCTTGCAAATTAGAAGTTAATTAACAGCATTTTCTGAACATCGACGGCACAGCTTTGTGTTTATTTATTACTTACTTTGTGCCAAACACCTACCAAGTTTTTAGTGTAATTCGACCGCAAATATTCCATCCTTTTTTTCGGCAACGAAGCGACGCGTTTAAGCTCTTTACCAATACACCCAGCGCGGGTTACTAAGCATGTAGCCATTAGATATAGTAAAGGCAAATAAAATAACAATAGGTAAAATGGTACAAACGCACACCATTCAACCATTAAAACGCTCTAAAAACTGATGTAACAATAAACCTATTGGTACAAACCAACCAATTTTATTTGGATACTTACATCTCTGCCTGTGCCCGCGGGTCTTTCATTAATAATAGCTTGAATCCACGCTAACACAACCTGCTCATCTTCCTGGGAGTATTTTGCATCCATGCGAGCAGCCACTTCTCTGGTCATTCCGTATCCTTTTTCTCTGTTTGCCATTTTGCAGTTCTTTTTTTACAATTTAACAAAATATATCTATAATCAACCCTGAAAAGCAACAAATCTATTTAAGTATAAGCTGTCATAGCAAATTCACTCATTGGAAGCCTTACTATATGCCTGCCTTGCAAAACCAGCTTATGTTATATACAGACGAAACAACTTTAAAAACAAACGAACTAGCAGTGCATACAATCGAACTGGTTGTGCACTGTACAACCGTCACTTGGGCGGAGGCAGGAAGTGAGATGACGTCATTTTTACAGCAGGAATAATCAGTTTGTGAAATGACGGCTAACGGCGACTGGTATCAAATGTAAAGATAAATAAAAAATTGATATTGTCAGGACTAAGTTGCATGCTCTGAATCTTGCGTTGAGTTTTCAGTTACGCAAAGCTAATCCGATCTGCATTACAGAACAGCTTCAAAAATTAATGCAGAAGATTTGCCTCACACTTGGTGAAAAAAGCTCTTTGTTCCCTTTTTTATTCAGAAAAAACACTCGCGAGGAAATATTATAGGTTTGGGCAGTTAGACTTGAACAAGAATTAATTATTTAACGGGTATACCCACGCCGCTTTTACCAACAATAGGCAATGCGACATGCAATCACGTAAATTCTAATAGTGACGTGTCTTAGCCAACGAAACACTATTGACTAATTGGAATTTGAGCAATAATTAATCAATAAATTAATTATTTAAGGGGTATAATACTGTACTATAGAACCTACGCCGCTTTTCCCGAATGATGAGTACAATACGCAATGACGCAGAATTCAGTAATGACGTGATTCTATACTGACGCCAGCATAGCCAATGAAATACTGTACTACCGAGGGGGCCGAATCTTGCGCTAAATTTAAGCCTTAATAGTTAATACCTTATTGGGAACGTATAAAAGTCGGCTGCAATCTGGGTTAATTGAAAAATAAGGCCTTCAATGTTAGGTGTGCATTGTTTCAGAAAAAAAATCGAAAAAATGTAGGGCTTGCAATATATCTCGTAGCTACACTCCGCGACTGTACTGTACATTCATCATAACAGACTCGCAAGGCTAAATAGAGCAGTAAGCTAGCAGAAAAGTTAAGAGATAGAAAACCGGATGAATGCTTTTCCGGTAAAAAAATAAACTTGGCATAAACATCATGGCGAAATGCTCAACATAACATTAAATATTCAAACGAACCCAGCTAAACTGCTTTGCAATTATGTCCTTCTAAAATGGACTTTTTTAAAAACGATTTAATTATACACCAATTATGAAGTGGTTTTAAAATCAATTATAGATGATTTAGTGCAGCGGTTTTTAACCTTTTTTGGTCTGTTTCCCAACATAGACTTATATTATGATCGAATTTCCCATTTGTCAGACCATTTTAGTCAATGTTAACATGAGACATTTTATAGATAGCCAATAGGTTTTGAAAGACTAACAGAACACCCAAACAAACTGCAATTACTGTATTACATTGAAACACATCAAAGCAAAAATAGTGTCAATGTTGAGCTGTCAACTTTAAAGTGACTTTTGAATTTGCTTGTCAGTCACCGACAAGTCGATGCAACCTACTTTCACTCCATACTTGTGCAAAATCACCTAATCCTTCACCACATTATACTCATAACTTCATGTATTTCAAATTTTAGCATAACATAATATAAAAGAGTCACCCTGAAACTTTTTGTCTTGCACACTTCAGAAAAAACCGTTAGCAAATGGAGCTGACTGTCAGGCAGGTTGACTATTTCTTTTGATCAACGACCACATGCCTCAATGCTTTTTCTCTTTTCGGACTTATACAATTAGCTCCATTTGCTTTTTTAGTAGCATATTTATCCTTCTATCACGAGAAAGCGATCAAAGCGCTATAACGAGCTCGCTTAAGAGTAGCCGGCCATCTGTCTACAACACCAAGATGGGGGAATCCCGTCAAGTGCCTTTTTCCAACGGCACAACAAGTAAACTTGCCGGCTTGTGCTTTACTCTGTCGCTATAATGCTGAGCGTTATGCAGGGAAGCTGTGAATACTAGTGTTTAAGGTCATTGGTTTGACCCGACACGGAATCAAACCGTGGTCTACTGCTCATTCGGTGGACGCTCTTACCACTCGGCCATCTGAGCTGTTAGATTATAAGCACGTTAATTCATTCTTTTGATCAACATCCATGTGGACCACTTTTTTCTCTTTTTGCACTTAAACAGTTAGCTCCCTAGTGCAATACATTGTACATGGGCTAGGCTACTTGCAGTAACGGTATGTAATTACCACCTGTAGTACCACGCAATAGGTCAGGTTTTTCAATAAAAGTTACATTTTTGTAACTAATTTTTTTTTTTGTATCGGGAGAAATTTGCCAATTGTTTATTAATTCGGATGGAAAGACCTTTCCCACTGCTTTTCGGGAAATTTCCCACCGGCTAAAAACCACTGATTTAGTGCATGCTGTTTCCAAGTGCTCGGCAATTGTGGAGTGCGAAGCATTCACTTCGTCAATCTGTTAAAGCAAGTTGAATTTATGTAGAAAGACTAGGTTGTTGTTTGTTTGTTCGTTTATATTGTTCATAACTGGGGGAGAGATCAAAGACTTTTTAGGACCTTAGGTAACCGAGGGGCGGGTGAATCGATTAGCACTTATTTTACCACGTTGGCCATCTCCGTGGAGTCGTTGTTATTCCAGACTTGTCTCACAAAAAGGTTGATTTTTATTTTGCACCAGACGGGATACGTTTCGACTATTAAATAAAGTCTCTTCAGTGGTGCTTAAAACTTCAAATCCATGAAGTAAATCCATCAACATACAATGCATTGATTTTTACTGATCGATCAGAGTTTGATTTTTACTGATCTTTTTACTGAGGTTGATTTTTACTGATCGATCAGAGTTTAATCCACTTCGGAGTTAATGAGAACACGGACATTTTCGAGATAACAAACCAGGCGCGAAAAAGCGTTTTTTAATTTAGACCTCAGTATCTTGAAAGGTGCAAAGACAGTCACGAAAAGTAGTTACAAAAATGCCCTGTTCCTTTTTAATCAAAGCAAGTGGGCATTTCCTAATGCATTTTACAAGCAGTAAGCGGAATTAGTGCGTTACGCACAATCGCAAATGCTTCGTTTTCACGAAGCCCTAAATTTATCACAAAATCGCTTTCGCATCATAAAAATTTCAGCAACTGTGACATCATAAACCGTGCTGAGCGTGTTTCCGGTTATTTGGCAGCAGCGCAGGAAATATGCTAGTATGAGCGGTAAAGTCACAAAACTCGCCACCAAGGTTTATTTATGGAAATAAGCCAGAAAATGACTGGAAAATGCCAATTAATCTTACAACTTACAGCGCGTTGAAAAGACTGCTTGATAAAGCCACACCCAATCCTTCCAAGATTAAATATTCGTTATCTAAAAAATCTTAGACTGTAAGTATTACCTGCAGCACCGTATTACATAATTGTTTTCTTACTCTGTTATATGCAAACTAAACTAAATCTCAGCACGATCAACAGAATACTTCACATACCGGTACAAGCATGATGGAGATGCGCAATCGTAAAATGAAATAATTTGTTGAAAAGATGATGTTGCATAATTGGATTAATCATTGTTATGTTTATGGAGGCAAATTGTTGCTGCTGAGTTGTAGACCACACTTTTTGTAACCTTTTAACTTTTTAAGTGATTCATATTGAGAAAAGATGCATGATTCTTTATGTGCTAGAGTACCTCATCATAAAACTTGTGAAACTGTCATACAGCCCTCATAACAAAACATCATTAAAGGTTACATCCGGTAGTAGAGTGATGTGCTTCCACCTACCCATCTCTACTGTGATGATCTTATTAGAAAGCTGTACTAACAGACACCGGCAGGTGTACGGTTCAAAACTGCGGTTTTGCGAGTTATTTTTTGGTCAGAACTTCTCATGATTTTTTGGTCGAATTTTTCTCACTATAACAGCTGTTTTTGTGTGAAATTTGATTTTTACTGGCATCGAATTCTTGACTAACCGCAGAAAACAATTTCAGTATGAACTGTCACAACTAGTAAACAACGAGCCTCTGTTAACATCGAGCCTTCTATGGCCAGTGTCTTTCATTTCCACAACAATTTTTCAAACAAAAAAATTTAAAGCCAGCCTTGGGCTAATATATCTATGTCATGACGTCATCACTTATCGCTGTGTTACGCTGTTGGATACCAAATACGGGAAATGCAGTAGATTAGAACCTTAAACGCGGTTACGCCTGAATGAATTGACTTAACGCAACAGCTTAATATGACCATAAACCTAGCAAATTGAATATTAGACACAAAACCGAAGGTACGTATCCGGGTTTAGATGCTTCCCTTAAACCATGTTTATCATGCAAGTTAGCCGCTGAATACATTCATGCAAGAACTATTTCTGATAAAGAAAATAAACCCACTTTGTTCAGACCTAGCTATCGCAGACGTCTGGACGCTATTTTCTCCTCAAGTTCCACTGAAGCTCATGAATTAATAAACCTATACATTTATATTTAAAATAACAACGCTAATTACACTGAGCGTTTTGCGGCAACCAGGGCAATTATTACATTAACTGCCACTGGCACAATATCCCGGTTGCCGTTTGGCAAAGAGCATGTTTATTTATCCGAGAAGAGAGATCTGGGTTGCATTTCACAGCCGGTTAACTTTAGCTAAGGGCAAGGACTTTGTACTCACAGCAACTATTTAGTGATCATGTGCACATTTAGCTGAGGTGCCTGACGCCGTTTGCAAAGATGGTTACTGCAATACTTCAACCATTTCTATCTACTACAGCATGATTTTAGGTGCTTTAAGGGCAGGGGCTGGCCATGGGGGAACTCGACTAGGCAGCACGCTGTTGGGGCAGCAGATAGTCACACTTCTTCAATCAGTTAAACCGTGCTCTATTTCTGCGCTTGCAAAATTTAATGTTTTCTTTAAATTATGCCGGGGCCGTCGTTCTTTTTTTAAAGGATGCCCTGGGAATCATTATCATCAAAAACTCGCCCTAGGCAGCAGAAAAGCTGGGCACGCCTGTTCAGGGCCAGGGGACCGTAAACTCAAAAAAGTACGACGTGACCTTCCTAACGACTACCGGTAGTCTATTCAATATTGGCCGCTAGACTACTTACTTCTTATTGAAGGGCCCATAGGTTTAATTATAATCTTTTATGGGTCCGGACTTCATAGCCCACAAAGGTTAAAAACACTGCGACCCTACACAACTTAGTGCGCCAAACACAAACTTTATACTGTACGTCACAACTTTCAGTGTTTTTATTGCGCAGCTGAGGAGTTTACGATAAAGAGACAGTTTCTTGAAACAATTTTGGTAAAATCTTTCGCAAAAACCATGGAAAGCTATTCTGCATAATAGATTGGTCAATGGTCATCTTAACTACAGTATGTAGTCAATATCTTTGTCTCTATAAGCTGTCTTACAGTTTTAGCTGTCAACTTCCAATATTTTCTTTTCACATAGCCTAGTGATAAAAGTGCCCTGGATAATGTCACGACTTCGTCGTTGGAATGTTTCAGCTGTTTAACTCTCTGTGCTAACTAGATACAGCTAAAAATTAAACTTGTTTCAAGCTTCCTTTTTGCTTAGCACTCACTATCTTCATCTCAAACGAACTTCTGAAATTTGAGAACACTACACACCTTTCTACTGAGTACTGCTTCCACGCATTCATTGCTTAAACTCTATTGAAACTTCGTTCTATTCATCAGATAAATATCACTGAATAGACTCAGTTTTTGGTGGCAACACACTTTATATTAGCCAAACTTTTATTCGTAGCGCTAGGGTAATGTTGAACTATATTTGTTTTGGGCGAGAATGCCACATTATTTTTCAATTAAGCAAATACGCTGTGCGGGCGTTACTTTTTTTCTGCTCACGGTTAGCGTCACTGAAGTATCGCAAGACTAGACGGACATTTGGCGCTTTTTGTTCACCTTATAAGGTAATCCATAAAGAGCGCTTTGAGTACGAATTCCTACATTACGTAAACCCAACCTTAATACTGCCGTGTTTGCTGGTTTTTATGACTTCAATTCTTTAAAGCTAAGTTCAATATGGCTGAATATGTTGAGCGTGTCTAAACAAGGAAATGGTATATTATTTAGCACGCAATACTTTCGCCAGCTTGTAAATAGTAAACATGTTTTAAATTGACGATTACATCAAGTAAAATCGCCCTTGCGAAATGAATTTAGACAACGTGCAGTATTAGTTACGTTTTTAAACCGTCACCATTATTATAGCAAGGTCTCGATTTCATGAATTCCATTTACTTCAACCTAACTTTCGCTAAAGCGTAACGCAAAATACAATGGTACTTGAAAACCTTAGTATTTGATGCAGTGGCGTAGCCAGGGGGGGGGGGCACAGGGCACTGGCCCCCCCTTTTTTGACGAAGCTTAATCTGAAGTGTAATTAAAACATTCTTATAAAATACCGTAAACTTTGTTTCAAAAGCTCCCTCATCTTTACCGCTTTTTCATTTACGACTAATTTTTGCGCCATTTGAATTTCGACCTAACTTCTCCACAAAAAGCTCTTGTAAAGCAATTGCATCATACCGGTAGCAGCGCAATGGGATCAAATATTTAAGTGTAAGCAGGGGTGCAAATCTATGCTGAGCATTGGGGGGGGGGGGATGAGTCAGCCAAATTGACATGTTTGCTGATGCCCAGTTTTGGGCTTACTGCACATGAAAAGTATTGGGGAGGATGCTGCTGGATTATTGGGGGATACACCCCCCTGGATTTGCACCCATGAGTGTAAGTACAGAGAAAAAGCAAGATCGTAGACCAGGGGTTCTAAACCCGTGGCCTGTAAGGTGCGTTTTCGTGGCCCGTAAGATCTTCCCCAAATTCTAAGAATATTATAGAAAGCATGTCTGAAATGTCAAGCTAATATCCGCAACAGAAATCTTTATCGCATCATCAACGGTGCTTCAAAACACAGCCTCCACAGGCTGTTCTAGCGTTTTAAAATGAAGCACGATTATGCATAAAACAAGTTTAGAGAAGAAACAATAAAGTAATAATTGCTTTGTGACAATAATGCATTTATAACTTACAGCCAAGATTAGACAATTTGGTGAAGCAAATGCAGCCCCAAGGCTCACACTGAAAGAATCAAGATTAAAAATGGAAAAAATAAACATATCTTGTTTTGACTTGGCGTAGGAAAGCATGTTTTTTTTCATTACCATTTGACTTGGCGTAAGAAAGCATACTTTTTTTCGTTACCATTTGACTTGGCGTAAGAAAGAGCATTGATTTGTCCGTAAAGTGAGCACAATTTCTACTTCACAAACGGCACCCTCAATGTTTTTTCTGCAATTTACTATGTGCGCGTGGCCCGCGTCCGCCATCCCCGAATAAAATTGACCCGCTGATCAAAAAGTTTGAAAATCGCTGTGGCAGGCGATCGCAAAAAGGCAATCGAATATGCGGCGAGCAAAAGGAAAGAATGGTCAATTGAAAATTGTTTTACGAAGAAAAATAGGCAGCAAGCGGAGGAAAGTGTTGGTGCAGTAGCTACGAATACTTCTGGCCCAGAATATAGTGTCGAAATTTGCTTGTAAAAACCGAAAAATCAGAGTTTGATTACAGTTACAGTAATTTGTTGATGTTAAAGTGGTATTTCTTTCTGAGGGACTTTTTCGTCGTGCTTGTTGTTCTATGTGTTTCTTGTTCGTGCATACCATACGGCGACAAAATCATTGGATTTTCTAAATTATATATGCCGTGTGAAGGAAGTTTGATTAGTATTAGGGTAGCGATTTGAGAACTTATCGATTGCCTGCCTAGGTCTACAGTAAATAATTAACTCCATATTTATCCGTAAGCAAAATAAATGCCAACCGCTTGAGGTAAAAATCGAAATACGGGAAGACAGCGTGAGCCTAACTGAACAGATCATTTTTTTTTGAAATTCTTGGCCTATTATAATTTGGCCCCCCCCCTAAAATTTCCCCTGGCTACGCCCTTGATTCGATGGCTTGAAACGGGGCATCGGGAAAATTCAACTCTTTCAGCGTGGAACAGTGGTTCCTAACCTTTTTCAGGATGGTACTTTGCAAAGAAATACAGTATGAAACGGCCAATTTTGAATATTCATGCAGTAGATTTTCATCCCGTATTTGTATGTAAGTTTATTAACCCCTGGAAGCACTTTTTAGGGCCCGGGTTCATGACAGGGGCGTTGGGAGCAAAAATGTTTTGAGGTCAGAGTCGGATTTAGACAACGGGAGGCCGCTTTTTCATTCTCCCCTAACGATCGATTTTTACAAAAAAGGTCTTTATATGTCTAAAAGGTTGGGCAGTGCCTCTGTGGCTCCCTGTCTTCACCACTGATTCATGGACCCCAAGTTAATCCTTCTGGTCAGAGAAATTTTAGTCCGCATTTGTCGTTCTTCTCATACCCTCAATCCCGTATGGATTGAGCAACAAGCTAAAAGGTTGCCGAATTTAACGTTAAAATTCTAAAAGCAAGCTAAAAGGCTAAAAGCTATTATAACGTTAAAATTCTAGAAATTTTTTCCGAATAATCTTTTTAGGCAATTTATTCTATTTGCGCAAATGACCTTTATCATGAAACTCTGTGACTTAACTAGAGACGGTTCGAAGATTTATGGATCTATTTAGCAAAGATTTCCTCCGTTTTCGATGACGTAATAAACTGTCTTCTTTTACGTAGCTTTTCCGGCCGTTCAATAGAATGACCTAATTCCTGAAGTAAAAAAAACTCATTTAAAAGCTTGGAAAATAAAACGCCGTTCGTGAATCCACAGGGGGTTAGGGGGGGTTCAAGTCTCCCCTGAAGTTTCTAAGGATCAAGCCCCCTCGCACTAAATTCGTTATTTCGACATAATGCTGTGTGTTATTTTGGCAACCCACAAGCTTTTCATGCGATTTTAAAAGCGCAAAGTGCCAGAAAGTTAATCGAAAATGACAACACCAGTTTGTTTTTTTTTGTAATGTGATTACATACTTCACACCTTACGAAATTACGGTAGGCTAGCTCAAAATTTTTGTGAGAAAAAGTTCTGTCCGATAAAGGATTAACTGTGAATGGTATGATAAAAGCTGTGCTATTTTAAAGCTAATTACATTCATTTTTTGTAAGTTTTTTTTTAACTTTGATAATTTCTGAGATGTTCAATGTCAAAATGTCGGCAGCGTGGCCTAGTGGTTCGGAGTGTCGTTGTTACGACGACCATGATCGCAAGGTTGATGGTTCAACTCCCACTCAAGCCTCGTTGTTGCGTCTTGGGTAAGATGCTTCACGACAATTATCTCTGCTTGGTGGAATTTAACCAGCAGCAAATTGAGAAGTCAGAAGCAAAATTCTAGCGGAAAACTCGGAAACAAGGGCAACTCTTAAGCGAGTCTGGATTCGTCCAAAGCATAGCGCATTTATCGCTTTCTCGTGACAGGAGGATAAAAATGAAGAAAGAAAGAGAAAATGTGCCCAAGACTTTTGGAGCACCCCGTAGGTCGATACATCTTAATGTACAAAATTGCATAACCATCATTTTTTTCGTTTAGCCCTCTCCGAAAAATTTTCTGGATCGCCACTGAAACGCATACATATAGTAAGTTAGTGGAGCAAAAGAACTTGAGGGAGAGGCAAAATATATACCCATGTCTAATATATTTCTTTATTCGTCTATGCCTTTTGTAGCAATAAAATAAGCGTACGATTCGCATAAAGTAAAGTCAAAATTTTGGGCTGGGAGAGACAATTTTGCTGATAACGTCATAACGCACACACATTCTTGAAGCACGTAATAGGTTATATCATGACCGAAACATTTTTCGCTAAATGTTAGTTGTTTATCTTTTCAAATCGTGACGATTTATCTCGTTCAAACTTTCACAGTCGACAGCCAGTAGCATTTCACGAAAGTTGGTCGTAAATTATTGAAGTAAAGCTTGCTACTATATATCAGACGATTATTTGAAGTAGCAGTTAAACATTTTGGATTTAGTTTGAAAAAGACCGATGAATTGCATGTAAGCACATGCAATCACTGAATTATTTTTTGAGATGAAGCCTTTTAACTCTTCGATTGCAAATTTTGAACTTTGTAGGCAAGTGTTGAGGCCATAGAAGAGGCTTGGTCTTCCCAATGCTGTGAAATCTGCCTCAATGTAAACGAAAGTTGGCTTTTATCTGTGACTCGCGTCGTAAATGTACCGTACCTTGTTTCGGACATATTGGAAAATGAAATGTCACCATTCAAGGGGCTATGCTAATCAAAAAATCAAATCTTCATTATAATCGTGTCATTACGCCGAAACGTGTAACGAGTGGCGGTGCCCATCTCCGCGGCTTAGCGCCTGGGCAACACAGCTCCGACGAAACGTCGCAGCGGTAGCGAGCCGCATTGGAGACACTGTATCCGATTTGACCGGCCCGGAAATGTAATCCCGGACCTCTCGCACCGATAGCAATGTCTTAGCAACTGAGCTATGGTCTCACCATATAGGTAAAACTGATATATCAAAAACTGCACGAATCTACGCTTCACAGTTGACCCAAAGAATCTTGTTACAACTAGCGCACATATAAAAAATACTATTACCCTCTGAACCGGGTGACTTTAATCCTAATGGCGCAAAGAAGCCAACCATCTTCGTATGAGCTACGTAAGAATTTTTGGCGTAAAAAAGCAATTTGTTAGCTTTTTTGTTTTTTTGCCCCAGTAGTATGTTTTTTTTCCATTGGAAAATTCTTTAAAACGTGATTTTTGCAGTTAATGATAACAAGAAGACAGGACGCAGCTGCAATCATTAGTGTTAGTTTTAATGAAGCCAATCATTAGTTTTAATGAAGCCAAAAAATTAATTACATCATGAATGCGTCATTGATATTATGACGTTTAGAACTAAATTGGGAAAAAATTTAAATAAACAATTTAAGCATCATCGGTTGGCCGCCATTCCTAGAGTTAAAAAAATCCAAGAGTTAAATAAATCATTTGAAAATTCAAATAGCCTTTTAAACCAAGACAGGCAATCTTCGCCGGTGAATACTAAAAATAACGTATTGGTCTGAAGCTATAATTCTAGTAACTAATTTTTTGAGCATCAATCAGTCAAACTCAAATTTGGAGACAAATTCTTCAATCTTTGTTAAACGTAGCGGTTGACCAATATTTTTAATAATCGTCTACGAATGGCATTTCTCGATTGCCACAAATGATTTTGAGACAAGGAAGAAATTCAATAGTAAAATAAGGATGGTTTATGAAAACACATACTTTTTAGAGCCATTGTAGCATATTACAAACATAAAGAAGGCCCTATTTATTTTGATATTTATATAGTACAGAAGGACGCGTCGAACCTTTTATTAACTCTGAATAGAGCTGTGACCGAAAGCTGATGTTAAAAAATCTGATGTTGAAATTATTGTATTTTTTTATTTTTATTTTATTTAGTTGCATATTGATCCTCCTATCACGAGAAAGCGATCATTGCGCTGTACGAGCTCGCTTAGGAGTTGCCAGCCATCTGTCTACCACACCAAGATGGGGGAATCCCGCTAAGTGTCTTTCCCAACGGCACAACTAGTGAACTTGCTGGCTTGTTCTCTACACTGTCCCTTTAATGCTGAGCGTCAAGCAGGGAAGCTGTGAATACCAATTCTAAAGTCATTGGTTTGACCCGACTCGGAATTAAATCCCGAGTCTACAGCCCAAGAGACAGACGCTCTATACCACTCGGCCGTCTGAGCTGTTATACCACTCGGCCATCTGATCTGAGCTGTTACACCCAAGTTTTACGAAAATAACCCCCATTATAAATCAAAATTTAATAAAAATGAAAAATGATTTTAAGTCATCATATTCCAGAACGAATCTATACGAACATCAAGCAGAAGTTGAGCCTTTTATTTTAATGTAGATATTTTAAAAATCCTTCAATAAGAAACTTCTGCTAGGTAACAGGAGCGAATCAAGAAGGAAAGATTGATCCAGAGCGCTCTTGCTGAAACGTCTATTACAGCGAAAACCTGTAAGTGCTGTCTTGCATAACACTATAAGTTGAGAGGTCGAAATTTCTAAGCAATTTTACGAGCCCTATATTCATGAAAGTGATTCCCCAAAAATAAAAGTCCTCAATTCACCTTTTCTAAGCGAAACTTAATCAAGCAGGAAAGGAGACAAATAGACAATACCCAATTATAGGACAAAATCAACCTTTTTTTTTTTTCAAAGCCACATAATTGCAGCCTAGGTTTTTATGTTAGTGAAGTATGCGCATCATGGAAGAAGACCTAGCTGACCATCGAACCCACGAAACCAGTTTCGGAGCCCTACTCACCAACCACTCGGCCAACTCCATGTGCTGGGTGAAATCAACTATGAACAGTTTGGTAATTATGGGTATGATAACGCTATCTAGCGGTAATGCTACATTTTGGTCTTTTTGTGAATTGTTGCTAAAAAATGTGGTTTCTCGTAAATACTGACTCAAATATCGTGGAGGATGCACATGGAGTTGGCAGAGTGGTTGGTATATTGGGCTGCGGAGCAGGTATCGCGACTTCCATGTTCAAATTTATTTTTTATGATGCATATACTTCACTAAAATTTTCTTGAGCCGCACAATTACAGCAGCTAGGTTTTATCGTTTAGGCTATCTATCACGAGAAACCCTGCTTCGCGAAATCTTCCGTAGACCATAAGACTATCGCGGCTGTGAACTGGAACTCACTCAACTCAGTCTTTTATGCCGAACTCGAACTTGGAAAAGAAAAATCCTTGAACTCGATCTCGAAGAGAGTTGTTTGAGTTTTGAAATTATCCTAATCTTTACAAAAATTGCTGAAACTCTGGCTAAACCCGATAAAGACTACTTGATATTAGAATAAACTCAGTAAAACTCACTGAACTCGAACTCGCAAAATTAAAAACGAAGAACTCCAACTCGACTAGTAAACGTTTGGTGAACTTAACCTTGATTAAAATGCTAGCGAATTCGCGGCCCTGCATGCAGCTGCTAGTGCATTGATCGTGTGTCGTGTGTTGATCGCAGTGCGTAAACTGAAAGGTTCCTGATTCACACTCTTATCTACCGCTGCACAAACGACACAGTAGTTTGGCTGCCTTGCAGATAGAAAAGACCACACTTTCAAGATGTTTTAGAGACCGCAATCGGGAAAAATTACGCGGAAAATTGTCAATTTTTTTGTTTTAGGTCCCCTTCAGGTTTTAACATTTCCCTCAAAAGACTTTAGACTATACGCTCACGCAGGGTTGGGAAAAATTGATTGTAATCGATATTCGATTGCGATATTCTTTACTTTTTGTTCATCGAATGCACTGGAGCCTTTACTTTTTCGAATGAGTATTGCATATGGCTTGTCTTTACTTTTTTTTCGGCGCAATTCGATATTCCATATTCGATTCTTTTTGTCCATGTTACTTTCAAACTTTTGGTGAATTTAAAATAATACTTTAGTAAATTTAAAATAATCGTCGGTATGTCATTACCTTGTTTTCGCTGATAAATTTTTTTTTGCCCTAAAAAGACAAAAAAAAAAGATTTTTAATAGCTAAGTTGCTTCGCATCAATAACGTCGTATACTAGGCCTATGTCTATCGTTTTTGCATGAATGTGAGGACATCACAAAAAATGCTTGGCGCACACCGCTAAATGCTCCGTGTAATATCGAATATCGATTACAATATTCTTTATTCTTAATTTTTTAAACTACCATCGAAATCGATTGTTTCTTTACGTTTTGGTGAACTATTGAATATAGATTATTTCTTTACTTTTTTGGATATCGACTTCCAACCCTGCGCTTACACCGACACTCTGGCACAGCTGCGGAAAGAATTGGCTACCTGTAAATCTGTAGTGCTCCTAATGGTATTTTTTCTCCGGAATATTTATCCGCTAGATAGCATGTTTGTGACTTCTATTACAACTGCGTCTAATCGTGGTCTAACTGTCCCAAAAAATAAGTCTTGTAAAAAAAGTTTGCATTTGCAAAATACAAAACTATAAAAACTGTCACGTACCTTAGCTGCCTTAGCAAAAACCAAATTGCTCACAGAACCGCTTCAAAAACTTAAAAATATAACATAATATAGGCAGAAATCCTTTTATCGCTATGATCAGTTTACATCTTATCGACATTTTTCCGCTACATTACCTTATAAGGAAAAATCTGAAGTAATTTTAAACGCTATGACGTAATGCCGCGGATTACAGCTATTCAAGCCGGTTTTGTAGTTTTAGTGCAGAATCGATGCTATTATATCTATCAATACAACCGTGACGATAAAATTGCAAAGCACATCACGAGTTAAGTGCAAAAATACGTAAAGCCAACAAGGATATTCCCTATTGATTTATGCAACGACGAAAAAAGATGACAGGCGTAGCAATCAGTAACGTATTTAGAGGGGTGGGCCATTGTGCCATGCCCTCCCCCATTTGGCTCGCCTTTTGGTAAAAAAATAACAAAGTGGTGCTAAATGACTAAAATATGCCAGACTTTTGTAGTTCGTGGACCCCTCGATCCTTGTCAATATTCCGCGCTGCGCCACTGCTAGCTTTTTATACCTGAACACGTTTGACTGTGCCGATAACGTCATGTTAGAATGCCGTGAAACTGCTTTTTCCTAACTAAAACGCTGAAATACTGTGTAATAAATTATAATCAAAACAGGGTTAGGTCGCAGAAACGCAAGAAAAGAAAAAACAGGAAAAATTACTACAGTTTCGCCCTCTTTTCTATTTTACCTCCCACCTTAGGTTGGGTCATTGGGTGTCGCTGCAGGCTTATTTACCCTGCCTACGTGTGCGGTTTAAGCGGGTAAAAAGCCCACAGATTTTCCGCATTATCATCAAATTTTTGATGTCATAACTGAAAAAATAGTTATGATGACATCAAAAATATACTTGTGTACAGTAGACAGGGTAATAATTGTGCGGGCCTACGATGTTCTAAAGTAGTATTATTGCAAAAACGGGCACTAAAACCCATGCTGCAGGGGCGACGCCAGCCAGAAATAAGTGGGGGGGACAAACCAAACGACAAAAATTTGTAAAAGTTTAGACTCTTTTAACCAGGTTTGAGGAGGCTCCCACAGAAAATTTCGAAAGTTTAGAATTAATTTAGTGCATTCTGGCGTATATCCAGGAGGATTTTTCGTCAAAATGGGAACTTAATATGAAGTAAAAGTAGGATACTAGTAAGCATAATTGTTCAGAAATTGACATTGCCTTTGCCTTCGGTTATCGTGCCTAGTAGCCCGGTTCTGTATAGTACAGTGTACTGTACTTCAAAGCAGGCTATTAAAAAAATCAGTTTACTCTGCTAACAGGCCAAATTTAATGAAACATATTGTGTATTATTACAGTATCACGGTAAAGAATGAAACTGAAAATTGAAAAATCCTGAAAATGTTACAAAAACAATGACACTGGCAGAATATGAGAAGCGTAACGGTCAAAAGGTAGTATCTTGTGGTCAAATTATATTACTTCTGCGTTCTCTAGACACTTTATCTAGTGACTTCTTAAAATTTTTGTCGTGTTTTAAAGACAACAAAAGAAAAAGGCCAGGGGGGGTGCACGTCTGCCCCTACCCTACCCTACCCCAGAAAAAAAAATTAACGGATATGCACGATTACAAAAATGTGCCTGAGCAGAAGTGGGGGGGGACTAGTCCCCCCTTGGCGCCGCCACTGCCATGCTGCAATGCAAAACATATTTAGTTCGTTTCCATGTCCAAAAATCGTGGGCTTTTGGCCCGCAGGCTTTATTCTAGTCAGGTGGATTCAAGCTTTCTTAGGGCTGATTTCAGCAAAATCGTGGGCTTTCTCGGACGCCGGTGAAGACCTGGTCTTAATAAGCAAGGGCTTTTTGGAAAAAGTGGGCTGAAAAAGCTCACTTTGCACTCGGCCCACGTTTAGAAAACCCACGTTTTGAGAGGACATGGAAACAGGTTAATTGCAGGCCAATTCAATTTTAGCAAAGCAGGCTTATGAAGCCCCATAAATTTAATGCAAAGCCTTCCTAAAGTTACAAATATGACGAATTCCGCAATTAAAACCTTGTTTCTGACAAAAAAATCCTTACGAGAGCAATGATTTGGCAAAGTGTGAGAAAAGTCAATATCTTCATTCTTTAGTGACAAGGCATTATGGGCATCAAGCTGTTGAGTGATTAAACCAAACAAAACTACTTTAGCTGAGCTGTTACGCGACTGAAGAACTCAAATGACATTTAGCTCTCGAGCGTTTTGACGTTAAGTAACTTAAAACCATTCTATCTACTCGGGTGGCGATTCGGATATCCTATAGAAAAATGTTAAGAATATGGTTAATTAGCCGAAATCAATTCTTGAATGTAGCATTAAATTTGAAAATAAAGTTTGATGATGTTCACTGGTGAGCATTGATGTAAATTCGCATTAATGCTACGTAATGCAATGTAGGGAGCATCTTGACTTAATAACTGTATAGTTCTTCAATCCTCCCGGACCTTAACCATTTGCTAAATTGGTTCATCTTCGGTGGGCAGAGGACCGTGGGTTTACGCCAGGAACTTTAACCAGCGAAAAGCCTTTGTGACAGGGTAGGCCTAGATAGTCGCCCCGAGGGCTTCAGTCCACGAATAATGTTCAATGTTCTATTATTTTTTCTTGTGCTCATCTTTTTCTCGCGTGGATAAGGCCAAATAAACATTAATTACTTACGTAGGTCTGGACATGGCCTAGCGGTACCACGGGCACGTGGCAGATCCTAGGTCACGGGTTCGATTCATTGCTTGAGCCGATCGCATTTGATATGTAAACGGGGTGGCTATTGACTCGAAGAGCGCAAGTTCACTTCGCAATCTTCCTCAATCACTATTAAAATTCCTGTTCTGGTAAAAGTTAAAATGTAACCATGAAGTTGCTTACAACGAGTGATCAAAATAACTATGGCGTGTTCAGCCCAAATTTAAATACATGAAACTAGAGTTTTCTCCAAAGCATGGTTTAGCCATTGCAAATTAATTTACCACTAATCATCTGCAGAACCTCATTATCACAACACAAAGTTATGTAAAATTGTTTATTTAACAAACACGCAAGGCTCCATCATTCCAAAGAAACTTGATCAACCACAAAAATTATTTAAAATTTAAGTGAGACAGCAGATGTATTCACATAATCGGCAAAAATAACTTGAAGGGAGTTAATAACAACGCAAAAAATAAGTTTGAAAAATATATCTGCTCATGTAATGATAGAAAAATAAAAGTTGTTGGTATAACCATGATACATAGCCTCGAGAAGACACAAGACAAAATGAAATAGAAATACTGTTTGAGGCAACAGGGAAGCTAAATTATTACTTGAAATACACAGAGCTAAAATCTACTGTATTTAAATCGTTAGAGGGTAAGTTTCGTTGTTTTTCATAAGCAAACAAAAGCAGTGCCGTACAAAATAGCCAAGACATACAAAAAATAAAAAAACACTAAAGCGAATGTCGACTGTACCAAAGTCACAAAGCAATTAAATTCGGAATGATTGACGTTTTAGACCCAGCAAATTAAAAGACTCTCCAAAAAATTAGTTGTCCCAAATTTTCTGAATTTCAGAGTAGCATGCTTTCACAATAGCGGCACTTCAATAATTCTAGCTAAGATGGGCGAGGAAGAAAATGGTAAAATAGGAAAAATCAAATTAAGAGTCATAGTGCGTAACTAGAAAAGACCAACTTTTACCTAAAACTGCAACCCACCGTCCATGCAACAATGACTTTCATCTCACGCATGAACAAAACCATTACACAATTACTTATTTCCTGTTAAGGTAGATTTTGAAAAAATTAAATACTTTTATTTCAGATAACTGTCAAGCACTGCACGGGAAGGGGAGAATAGATGACTTGGTGGCATGCTTCAATTAGAGGGATAAAAATCTCTATCGGTGCGAATTAAGCACAGATGGGGACATTGTCAAAGTTACAACGCAATAATAAAAGCCGCTACCATAAGTTTTATGCCCCTATACCAGGGGTTCTTAACCGGGGGTAAATTCTCTGAATTAAAGACTAAAAAAAACTTTAATTTTCAGTATTGAAAAAGCAGTAGTGGTACACTGGGGGTAAATTAGACTTTTTTCTTTCGGTAAGGGGTAAACGAGAAAAAAAGGTTAAGAACCACTGCCCTATACCCACGAATCCATGAAATTATGAGAGAACACAGAAAAACTAATGAAATTTACTCATTTAATTAGAGGTAACTCGCATTGCTTACTTCAGCTCAGTAAGCTTAACAGTTTAATTGCTGGTACTATTTAAAGCATGACTAATTAAGGAAGTTTTAAGGGTTTATTAAAGGTATTAAATGATCGATTAGACTAACCATTTAATTAATTTAAGAAAGCCTGGTTGGTGAAAACAACAAAACAAAAAACACTCAATAGTAAACGGGAGTAATGCATGCATACAAACCCAAGTTTATTGACTCAATGACGTTATTTCAACTTGGTTTAGGCTCAAAGCAACTGAATGCACGTTCACTGAAGCGTGACGACGAGTGCACCTATTTTTGTGACGTAATTCAGACCATAAACGGTCGATATCGGAAATCAATAATACAGCCGCACCTTAAACAGCTGTGGCAAGAGCACCTAACCAATCAATGTATCATGGGGAGCTAGTAAGAATTTCGCAAAGTGTAGACCGCAAAAGCAAAAAATATGAAGACAAATTTTACTGCGGCATAAGCAAAGGCTGAGATACCAGAAACGGAATGCTATACTATACATACAAAAATTATTCTAATAACAGTGTACACAAGCCCTGATATATGCGGTGCAGCTTGGCGTAGAGCAGAGTCAATTGAAAAGGCCATTGTGTTACTTTTTGGACATTTGAAACTTGATTATCGTTGTTCTTATTGTATCAAGTCTTTTGATAGCAAGGTAATAATCACTCCAAAGTGTCTTTTTTCCACAGTACGTTTCAGGCGCATCTCAAATGTCCATTTATTCGATTTTAGTAACCATCTGTCGGCCCAGGCCGTAAGGGGTCATACCTCTTTGCGACGCCACTTGATTCGTACCCATCTGAACAAATAAAATTAGCTAACGCTGTTCACAGTAACAATAAGTAACAAGTTTCTGTTCAAAGTTATCTCACACTAAAGAATAAATAGTCGAGGAACTTTGTGGCATTAACAACATCTATAATTCATTTCTGTCAGCAACTTTATAATTTATTAACAAAAAGTTCACAAAACATTTACAACGAGCAATCTCTACTAGAGATTCTTTTTATCCGAATTATTTGCGAAGCTTTAGCACGAAAGGTAAACAAGTTTCGAAAATGAAAATTGAAATAAACAGATCATATATCACGTAAGGGTTGTGTGAATGTGGGAAGGGCGAATGCATAGTGTACTCTTGCAAAGAAAGCTTAGCAAATGCATCATCGCCACGTATTCAAACATGATTGCACAAAGCTAAAGAGTAATTTATGGAAACTTTTACTGGAGGGCAGAAACTGATACTTAAATGCTAAAGACTTGTCATACAGTTCTACAATACCGTAATGATTTATGCAAAAACTAATGCATTAACCATTACGGTTAAGTAGTCATGTTTTCACAGCTCATGCAAATTAGTTGCTGACAATTGTTGCAGTTGACGTTTATTTAATGAGTCAGAGCTAATAGCTAGTGTCGATGGTAGCCAACAGATATGGAAATGCAATAACTATTATCGTTCTATATATATATATACATCAACCGAATAATAGTTACTAATAAGGATTAAATGGCTTCGCTGCAAGCCATGTTTTCCAACTACCGCAATTCAACGAGCAGTAATGGTTTGCAAATTACACTAGAATTCGTTTGCTGTCGCATAGGGTTAATTTTATCAGTACAGACCAACGAGTTGTAGCTCAAACGAGCGGTTTGTATTATCGCAATTTGAAATGCTGCTGACCTTAGGATCAACTTTAAACAAACAGAGGCAAAACGGAAACTAGTTTGACATTGGCTAGCAATCGAGTGAAAATAAACACGCTAAAGATCACTTGGCAAATATCCCCAGGCAGTACAAAGTCTCAATTGCACGAATACGAACATTCAACAAGGTACAAAAAAATCAGGCAAGCAAGCCGTCATGAAACAAATCACGAATTCCTTGGTCAAAGATTTTATTTGCTGTATACTACTCTCTACAAAGTTTTCACTCCCTAGCGCAATGCAAAATTGACCCAAATTTAGGCAAATTGGAAAACGCGTTTAGTGATTTTCAACGGTATTCCGTCTCTTCAAAGGCACGGTATTCTGTTTATAAACAAAAGCCTATGTTTTTCTAGATAATACCTTCTGAGCGAAGAGTTGTTGCAGAAATTAAATCTCTCTTACACTTCACATACATACCTGCAACCCAATCACGTTCATACCGTCTTTTTTCCTACTTTCATCGAATTTTCGAACATTTTTTTCCGCTACTTTCACCCCAATTACTGGACCCATAAATCCATTCTTTTGCGCAGCTGAACCCAGTTTGTACAAAGCCACTTGGACTTGAGCCAAATCCCGAGATTCGTATAAATCAATGGTCTGCAAGTACGAAAAGCAAGTCAAAATAATTATATGAGCATAAATACATGGCATCTGAGGCAATTGCATAATGCTTTAATGCATTTCTTGCTCATAAATTTGCTTTTACCGTTGCGAATCTTTACATATGTTATTTTTAGATAAGCTACACGAGGCCAGACTTAATGAAAAAAGATAATTGGAAAATTGACGAAACAACAATATAATACAAAAAACAGTGCAGAAAGGTACACAACGATTTCGTACCAGCTCAATAATGACCGAAGAAATAGTTTAGCATTCACACGTAAACCACTTTACTGAATGTGCGTAAACGAAAAGAGATCTATTATTTCTGATTGCATTCAAATTAAAGAAATGAGCTAAAACACTATATGATCGACCATACCCATTACCCAACCAATTAACCTGCTCAAAAATAGCACCTTCACAAAAATAGATTGTGAGCATAATTTGAAAAAGTAGCTATCACAACCTACAATAGAAAAAATCTACCTTGTATGAAATCGTTTACCCAACACTGATTTCTTTGATAACATCAAAGACATTATAAGGCAAGTCAATTACCCACATTCTGCAAATATTTACAGTCAAGAGCAACCAGCCTTTTTATCTATACTTTGATAAGAATCACTAATCTAACTTAAAGGAAATCATTACTCCAATTAGAGGGGCGTATCCAGGGGGGCCGCTGGGACCCCCCCCCCACAGACAAATGCACAAAACTTTTGTGGTGTTAAGGTGATATACGTATAAAGGACAATCTGAGGGCGTGATAACCTTTTTTATTTTTTTGTTTTTCACTGGACTTTGGGCGGAAAATTGGACATCTGCAGACGTGATGACCTTTTTTTTGCTCTTTACTTGACTTAAGGCAGAAAACGGACGGCTTTAAATTGCGGCCCCTCTCCCCTTTCAAATTCCTGGGCACGCCTCTGAATTACTTAACATGTTGCGTAAACTCAGTAGATTAAAAAAATCTGTTTCGTCAGAAGCACTCTGCCTTTTTGAGCGGAATGACAAAAGTTGACATATTAAGTCTTATTACTAGGGCAAGTTTTTGTTGCACAAAAAAATTAAAAAGTTGCGTTTATTTTTAACAAAAGTTGCAAAGTTGCAATTATTTTTAACGAAAGTTGTAAAGTGGCATGAAAGAACATAAGGAGCGGTGAAATCAGTTGTCAAAGTTTGTGTCTATTATTGACATGAACATGATTTATTTACAGGCACTGCTAAATATTTCCAAACATTGTCCTGAGCAAAGTGACGGTCTTTAGCTAACAGCTGCTTTGCGCAGCATGCTGAAGCTCATATTTACAGAATACAGCGAGCCTATCGATACAGAATAAATGACGCTGGAAGACCTCATTCATTTCGTATTCCGTGTCAATTACTGCTTGCATTAAAACAAAGTAGACGTAACGCAGACTTACTTACACTTGGGAAATTATTAGTAAAATTACACTGGGCTGTACATACTTCTTTGTGAGATTTTTTTTTAATATTTCGTAAAAGTTGTAAGAAAAAGTTTCCTTTAAAAACCAAAAAAGTTGCAAAATAAAATTTAGACAAACAGCTCCGTACATGCTGCAATAAAGTTTTTTGTTACTTGAAAAGCTTCCCGAAGCGGTAAAAAAAGTTGCAAAAATTGCTGAAACTTTCCCTACTTATTACAATTTACTGCATAACACTTTTCAAACAAAACAATAAATATGACCACAAAAAAACACCTGAAACAAGTCCGAGACACCAACTCCATATCGACTAGCAGCTGATAAAAATACACTGATATTGTTCATTTCCATACTCTTTCTCATTGCCTGTAAGTAAGAAATAATAACTAAGCCTTAGGTTTTTTACTTAAAACTACAGAGAAGCATTGAATATCAACAGATGAGGTAGATATTCACTTGAGAATTGCAATCTTGTGCTATACTAACATTAACGATTAAAAGTTAACATTGCAATAAATTTGGGAACCCTATAGTATGAAAGTAATAAAACTTAGCTCCATTTTTTGTTGAAACAGTAGGGAATAAATGTAGTAGATAGAACATTAAAATCATACACAAGAACATATCTAACACTATAATGCTGCCATATACTCAAATAATGATTTGCAGCTTCTAAATCCATCTCTCTTTGTAATTTTAAGTTCTTTTTACCTCTAATTTAACTCTAGTGGTGTTCTGCCATTTGCAACTTCCAGGATCCAAAACATTCATTAAATCACAAAGAATTTTTCCATCGGCTAACCACTCTTGAAAAGCCTGCGGTGGAAAATATACAAACAATTCATACTTCTATTGCATCTGAATAATGGTGAAAAGGCTGCTAACAATGCAAAGCAAATTTTCGAAATGCCATAAATATGGGATAAAAATAGCTTGAAGAGGAAAAAGAAAGCCACGATACTGGCAATCCCTAAAACTGGAGGTTTTGTCCACATCGATTCAGCTGTCATCATCAGCAATGTTAGCAAAGAAAGCTTTCATTCATCACTTTTTCATTTTGTATCATACAGCCTTACTAACACTGCTGATCTGGATGTGGTCAAAACATTCAGTTATAAGAATTACTGGGGCTTTGTTCCAATTGCCATTTGCGTAGGATATCTCCAATCATCAGTTCTGAATTAAAAAGACATTCAGCATAGAAATTCTTTTTTCTATAGAGGTGCTGGTACTAATGCATAAAAACTGCAACTTGGCAAGCCAGAAATAGTGATCCTGTGGGTTGCGATCCAAAATATATATTTATTTTGAAATACAACACTACGAACAAAGTCAATGTTCAAACACAGTTGGCATGTAAATCATTTTTTAATCACTTAACAGCGAATCATTTCATTTATCAGCATTTAATACCCTGTAGGCTACCTATTCAATAATAACTGCATATAATTAAGGCCTATTCCTCACTTTTTTTCCTTGATATTCTGGAATTGGAAAATTACAGTCATTAAGATCATCAATATCTTTTCCTTGACCATACATAAGCACTGATATTATCCATTCCACAATTTCATTTTCATCATCAAGGGAATATTTCTGTTCAGTCTTTTGCTCTATTTCTCTATCCATTCCCATGGCTCTTACACGATAAGACATGGTGGCAAAAAAAAACACTACCAACAAAAAAGTTACAAATTCTGCTAAAAACGCTAGCAATTTTATATCTATCTAATCAATTATCAAAATGCAAAACACAAACAAAGCATCTTTGATCTTAACATCCATGTGGTAAAAATTATCCGGTTGAGGTTAGACTATATACTGGTAACTTGCATAGTATACCAACACCTACCAGTAACACATGCTTGCCTTTACCACTTAAATTTGATCAAGTCTAGAGTTACTTATGTTTGCAATTGTGGGCTAACTTTCTACGTCTAGACTAGCAGTCTGGGCCCCTACACTAGCTTTGGCATTGTTATACCATGCAAAGATCCGAGTTTTGTTTTTTGTAGGCCCTTACATTGTTACACTATAATGTCACAATTGCAAAAAACGCATAGGCCTACACCAGTAGGTACCGTACACTACTGACGGCAGATGGTCCACTTACTATCAACATCCAACTGTCCACAGAAGCATTGTGACTGGACAACCAATAACCACAGAACCTAAACCTGCTAAACTGCTAAACGCTTCCTAGCTTTAAAGCTACCTGGCTACATTGAGATCAAACAAATGTGTGCACGTGTCTGTGTGTAGTCTATTCTCTGTATTCGTCTAGGTTCATGTGAGTAAACATTCGAATCCATTGCCCAGCGCTTCACAGCAGATGAATGGAAAACACAGCTTAAATTTCCGGTGAAATAAACACAGGCAAAAATTTGAAGGACAACCAATATGGAATGTATCAGCAAGAATCAGCATGGTACTGACTACCGAACTATACTGGTGAGCTACTAGCCTGATACTACTAGCTAGCATAGGGTCCTACAAACATTTTTGCTGCGCTTTAAAATCGGGCCAACTTCTATTCTAATGTGGCCCTGTAGTAGGCCCACTCAGAGAATAAAAACCATGCTCATTCTTGCAGGGTGCAACCACCAGAGCCGCTTGCGAGAAGCAACTGGTAATACAACATCGCGTATAGAATAGATACTGATCTGATAAGAAAATTCATAGAAATGTTTCAAAAGTTTAAAAAGTTATCAAACTGCACAAACGTGATAAACTTATTGCGCCTGTTGCTCAGGTAGTTTTTAGGAAAAATAAATGGCAATAGTTCGAAAGCAGGTCTAATCTTTGTGATAGCCAATCAAAAATCGGTGAAACTAATGTCGTGATTTCATCAAAACCTTACTTGATCACTTTTTTAGTAAAACGTGACAAAAAAACAATACGTACCAAAGCGATTCTAACTTTGCCCTTACAAAACGAAAAAGTAACTTAGATTTACTCACATAGCCACACAAAATCACATTGGTCGAATGGTTGTCGCGTTAGAAGCTCAGATGGCCGAGTGGTACAGAGGCCGAGTGGTATTAAAGGTAAAGGTAAAGGTACGGGACAGCGGGTGCAAGCACACATTGTTTAGGCCATTTTCAATTGTCGGCCCATTACAATTTTCAATCACGAATGATTGAACGCTGTTAAGGGACATAACATGACGAACAACACATACACAAAACCCTTCGCACTTCCGCTTGTGCCGAGCGCCTGGCGCGAAAGCTGCGAATACTATTTTTAAAGTCTTTAGTATGACCCGACTGGGAATAAACCGAGTGGTATTAACAGCTCAGATGGCCGAGTGGTATAGAGCGTCTGTCTCTTGAGCTGTAGACTCGGGTTTGATTCCGAGTCGGCTCAAAGCAATGACTTTAAAATTGGTATTCACAGCTTCCCTGCTTGACGCTCAGCATTAGAGGGACAGTGTGGAGAACAAGCCGGCAAGTTTACTTGTTGTGCCGCTGGGAAAGGCACTTAGCGGGATTCCCCCATCTTGGTGTGGAAGGCAGATGGCTGGCAACTCCTTAGCGAGCTCGTATAGCGCATTGATCGCTTTCTCGTGATAGGAGGATAAATATGCAACTAAAACTAACTAACTAGAAGCAGTGAGGGTGTGCTATAACAGCAATGAGGTTTAATCTTGTTGGAGGTAGCCTATAATTTTGCCACCACGAGCGTATTTAAAGGGAGGGCATTGTGCCATGCCCATGGCTCCCCATTTTGACTTTTAGAAGAAAAAGATCACATGTTGTTCAGTGACTGAAATATACGGTACCTATGTAACTGTTTTGATGGCTTTTGCAAATTATGGCCCTGCCTTTTAAAATTTCTCGCTAGGCCACTGCCTGTCAGATGCAACGTGCTACTTACAACATTGTAGCAATCGGCTAGATAATATTTGCAGAAAAGTATGAAAGCGAGACATAAAATAAAAGCGTACCTAATGGTTACAAAAACTTATAACTTCAGCAATATAGTCGTATACGCATAAATTCTCGCTAATTTTGCATTAACGGAAATGACTTAATCGCTGGCTCTTCGTAGACTCATCCGTTTTAAACTTTGCACATCAATTATGCATCTCTCAATGAAAATAATTAAAAACGATTAATAGAAGTTTGAAATCCAATATATAGGCTATTTCGATTTTGAAGATGCAGTGGTTACGCTTTAAAGTTTCAACTTATTTCTAAAATATCTCTCGTTTTTATGCTGATAGTTTGAACACAGGTTTGAATTGATTTATGCGAAATAATATTAATAATTCATTTAATTGCTATTATGCTGCATCGTTTATACAAGACTCTTTGCTAAAACGTTTGAATTTGAACAAAGCCAACACTGATAAGGTCATCCGCTATACACGTTACGCTAGAGACATTCTGTTCTGCTTGGATGAAGATTTGCCGTAATAGTCAGGCTTTTTTTCAATAACATGCTGACGTAGTGTCAGGCTATGAACTAACTTTTATCTGTTTATAGTCACAAAAAAGTCTATGCAAATGCTATACCAAGAGACATTAATAAAATCTTGGGACAGCGAAAAAGCCTGATTTTCACAATCGCTGCACTAACGTTTGCCAGAAATGCCATTTATTAATATAAGTTATTATTATTAATCTCATTACAGTATATTAAACTTTTCACTCTTTTCAAGGTAGCATCAAATACAGCTACGAAACAATGTTGTAGCGGACTAGATAATTACGTCTTCGTATCCACCTTTTTTTCTGGAATGGCAATATTTAACGCGTAAGTTTAAGTACATAGCTTTTTATCTTCAACAAAGTTTCATTTCCTTCACAAATGGAAGCTTAATTGCATAGTTTCATCAAACTTTTACTACTGATCAGCAAACACTTTAATGACATAGTTACGACTCCAGCAAATAATCTTATCTGCAGCGTTCTTGAAGTTATCGAGCAGATTTTTAGGAGAAACATTCTTCCGTTCTTTAGAAGAAGCTTTAACAACTTTGAAAGAAAAATTACGTTGCGTTATATTTGTAAAGCTCAGGTAATTTGAAGCTAGCGTATCAAATCATGGAACAGTCGAATGAATGTAAAACAATAAATTGAAATACTTCGCTGACAACACATTTTGGTACAAGCGCTCACTTTTCTTTGCTACACAACTGCTCACCAGCTCAGTCATTTAATGTTAGCACAACACGTTCTCACCTTCTCAGAATCTCTTTAATATGCGTAGTGTACATCAAGTGTGAAAGCCTCTGAACTTTTTCTACCGATAGTTTTACGAATAGCTTACTGGTATTACTTGTAATAATCTTTAAAATATTTATTATATTTTTCATCGTTTTTGTTGTGTCGTTTTTTTTCTGGGCTTTGAATTTAGAGTAGACTGAACTATTTTTTTATAAATAGCAATTCTTACAGTTTACTGTAAATACTTCGATTTGCATATCCATACATTTAGGCTGCAAAAAAAGTTAATAAATTAGATTTTTTCAAACTTCTTGTAACAAATTGTTAGTGGCTAACTCGTATCGCTCCACGCGATCTTTTTTATGACGTTATTATTTGTTCCCTTCAGCTCCGTATTGTCAGATACTTTTCTCAAAAACTTCAAAACAAAAGTAGAATTTACAATCATTTTGTGACGTTGTATGAAGAAAAACAATTTTTCTGAATCGCCAAGGTCCCAGATTTAAACCTAAGTTAATAATATTAGTCCCCGGGTACGAATTCACCAACCATTTTCAACAATGTTTTTGATGAATAAAACTTTTCCATGATTTCGAACCTCTTTGACGTAACAAAAATTTTTAGGCCTTACGCACGCATAAATCGAAAACGAGCGAACAAAATGCTACATATTGGGCTATGTGAAGGACTAATTGGGAGCAAAAAATTTGACTTAACCATTGTTCAAAAAGCACTAAAATGACCGTTATAGTACGCGAATTTTCAAAAATTTCCGGGGTAGCATGCCCCCGGACTCCCCTAGAGCAATTCTGGTTCCTCAATTTGCTAAAAATTAACTTTGCCAAAAAAATACGCTTTGAAAAATGTCAAAATTGGCTACCTACCCGCCTAAAAAATTTGAATACTCTGCCCGACAATGACATGGGCACATAATTTCAGAAAAGGGCTTATTTACGCTCTTTTCCGGGTTTAACGTCTTTGTATTTCGTTAACATTCAACCAAATTCAAAACTGGATTCCCTCCACCAAAATTTTCTGGATCCACTACTGGTAGTCTCCAAAAATTGAACTAATGTTTACCGCTATCGCATAAATATCATCACAAAGTTTCACAATTAGATCCAGAAGTTACTTACGGTTGCACAGCTGTAGGCTAACCACAGGAACTGGGTTCAACTCCCGCCTACGCGGCACTGTTCCTGTTAATTAATTTAGTGTTTATTTCAGACTCACATTGTCCATAGTATAAACAACACCAAAGCATTTACAAAGAGTAAAAAAAAAATCATACAGAAAAAATAACAGTCTAGCTTTAGCTGCCAAGTAAAACCTCCCTTTTACTTAATTATGAACATGTAGCAAACTGCAATAATGATCAGGGTTGAGAATCGATACCCAAAAAAGTAAAGAAATAATCGATAGTTCATCAAAAAATAAAGAAATAATCGATTTCGATTGTAGTTTAAAAAAGTAAAGAATAAAGAATATTGTAATCGATATTACACTGAGCATTTAGCGGTGTACGCCAAGCATTTTTTGTGATGCCCTCACATTCATGCGGTAACTTACAGGCAAACGACGGACATAGTATACGACAATATTAATGCGAAGCAACTTTGCTATCAAAAATCTTCTTTTTGGCACAAAAAAAATTTATCAGTAAAAACAAGGTAATGACATACCGACGATTATTTTAAATTTACTAAAGTGAAATAAAGTAACTATGACAAAAAGAATCGAACATGGAATATCGAATTGTGCTGAAAAAAAGTAAAGACAAGGCCGTATTCGATACTCATTCAAAAAAGTAAAGGTTCCAGTGCATTCGATGAACATAAAGCAAAGAATATTGCAATCGAATATCGATTACAAGCGATTTTTCCCAACCCTGATAATGATCATAGTATAGTGATGAATTAAAGCAATCAGAAGACTTTAATGTTTCAAGCCAAAGGTTAGCAGAGGTATAGCAGCGTTCAATAAAGTTATGAATAGATAAGGCCATACATTCGCTATAAATTAGGATAAGGTAACAACAATTATTGATTACCCAAAAAATAAGGTCAATCGGATACTGAAAATTGTCGTCTCAGGGGCGTAACTAGCGGAAAAGATTAGGTGGAATTACATTAGGTCAAAGATTACACAGAAAGCGGTGTTTTATAGCATTAAGAATGTTTTACATATACCGGTACTTCCAAGTTTCGATTAATGACTTTTTCAAAACGAGGATGTACTACTCGCTGCGCCACCGCATCGTCTGCTTTTTGGTGCGTCTGCTAATTTAGATTAAGTGAGTAAGACAACTACAATTAGGAGAGAATAATTGGTCAGCAGTACAGCGGCATAGCGCTTTTTTTCTGCGTTAAACCCTTGATTTATTGACACGTAATAGTGACTCTTATTATTTCCCTTACTTTTCAAAATCAGTTACCCAACAGTCTATCTCCTTCAGTGGAGTTAAAACATGGAACTTAATCCCAAGTGCAGTTAGAAAAGCGCAAAATATCGCTTCTTTTAATACATCATTGAAAAAAATGTTAATAACTAAAAAACTGATCCCCAGTCAGTTTAATCTTTTTGACTTCAACGCCAATTTTCGTGGTACTTTTCAATACAATTTCATGTTTTATTTTGTAAACCTACTGCAGAATGTAACTTAAGCTAATTTATAATACACTAAGCTAAATTAAAAATTGTTAGGTGCGTGCATAATGTTGCATGTTCTTGTATATTTGTAAATAGTTTTTGTGATCCTTTTTGTGCTTTTATTTTTCCATGATAATGAGTAGGCCTAATTTACATCATACTGGCCTATTTACTTTTGTAGGAAAGGTTTTGTGACCATGCCAACGTTTACGTTTTGTGTTTATTTTTCTCGCTGACGTATCGGTATGTTTTAAGCCCTCGGGCTTTGTCACGTTTTTCCTTAAGGTGCATGTGTGTAATATTGCATTTTGCGTGCCTTTGAAAAACTAACAATAAACAAACAATAAACAAGCAGCTTTTACAGGGGACAAACTCATATAGCTAGCTTCTCCTCTTAGATAAATCTCGATTGCCTGCAAAACATCGCTCAGGCAACTTTGACAAATTGTAGCTTGAAGTAAACAAGTCTAAAATTGCAATGGGTATTTTGCACTTTTTGAACTTCAACAATTTGCAAATGCGATTGCAATAAAGCAGGGTTGCTTTGGTGGGGGGCCCGGGGGAGGGGCTCGGCCCCTCTAGTTCTAAAAAACTGTTTCTAAGGAAAAGGATTTTGTCTTCAAAATCCTTTTCGTCTGAAGCGTTTGGGTTGTATTGGGTTTGGTTCGGTTAAAACCAGAGTTAATGTTATTAACCGTCCACCAACGCTTCCTTCGCTCAAAATTCAATCCACTCGTCCTTTCAGCACCAATATACAGGGTGTCCATAAATTATCGCTACAAATTCAAAAATTCACCAAAGTCTTATTTCTTAAGATATTTTCAATCGGTTTGTTTCATTGTGAAGGAAAATGCTTCAAGTTTTTTTTTATTCTTAACACGTAGTTGTGGAAATATTAGGTTTAAAAATTACAACTTGTTAGTGATTACGCCGAATATTTTTGAAAAGTAGCGAAAGTAAAGTTCATGAAAATGAGCACTCCGCAGGAAAAGGCCCAGTGAGTTTCCTGGTTTATAGAGACAAAGTCAGTCATCAAAGCACAGCGAAACTATACACGCAAGTATGGAAGAAAGCCGCCTGCATGATCTACCATTCGAGCATGGCATGAAAATATATGGAGACTAGTAGTGTGTTACCGAGAAAGGGAGCTGGCCGACCTCAAATATCAGAAAAAGAAATTGAATCTGTGCGAGTGGCATATACCAGAAGCCCTAGAAAGTCTATTCGCAGGGCTTCTACCTAATTGCAGATCTCACGCTCCACTATTCACAAAGTTTTGCAAAGAAATTTGCGACTTTATGCATATAAAGTGCAGTTACTGCAAGCCCTTAAGCCAGAAGATAAGCCACAACGAAAAGAATATGCAGTGACGATGCTCCACAGATTAGATTCAGACCCAGGATTTTTGAAACGTGTTTGTTTCAGTGACGAGTCAACGTTTCACGTTTCTGGATTAATAAACAGACACAACTCAAGAATATGGGGCTCGCAGAATCCGCATGAAACCTACGAGCTTGAGCGAGACTCCCGTAAACTAAATGTGTGGTGTGGAATCATGCATGATAAAATTATAGGTCCGTTCTTTTTGGCTGAGAAATCAATTACAGCTCAAATTTACCTCGACCTTTTGACAGAATATGTGTCACCACAGCTTGAACAGTATCAACTACAAGTTGTTTTCCAGCAGGACGGTGCACCCCCTCTTTGGGGTCTTCAAGTTCGTCAATTTTTGAATGACACATTTCCAGATAAATGGATTGGACGTGATAGTCCCATTTTATGGCCGCCACGTTCCCCTGATATCACACCATTGGATTTTTTCCTGTGGGGCTGTGTAATGGATATCGTTTACCGAATTAAAGTCAGAGACGTTAGTGATTTGCAACAACGAATAATTGAAGCACTTGATACAGTTACTGTGGATATGTTAGCAGGAACATGGCTAGAAATTGAATATCGATTGGATATCCTACGTGCGACTGATGGTGCACACGTAGAAGTATACTAAAGCATCTACGTAAACTTGAAGCATTTCCTTTTACTATGAAACAAACCCATTGAAAATATATTAAAAATCCTCACAACACTCCCGTATAAAGAAATGGAATTAAATTATTTAAATACACTAACGGGAGAATAACTCCCAAATATACGGCTGTTATATGTAATAATAAGGTTCGCAGCGTTCGTAGACAGTCCCAATGTTCGTGAAGGGGGGCGAAGCATAAGATAGACACTTGCACGTTACAGATGTATAAATTGGCTTCCAAGGATAGACTTGGCGATGGAAATTGTCATCCGTTTCGAGGCATCATCGATGGTACGGTGTATGATAAATAAACACATGTTCCAGGACGTGATCTAGTTGTAATATAAGTTGAAGTGTAGCGAGTGGAAGTCACTACACGTCCTATCAAATCTAAGACGTTTTCCAGTTGTAGCATGGTCGGATACCTACTATATATTCCTATTTTCAATAGCCGTTTTTAAGAAAGCTTTTATTGTGTCCGTCAGAAGGCGCTCTTGATTCATTATTACTGCACCGGTCACGCTTAAACGCGCAAGTTTCGACATCTTTGTCGTCATAACAACGCTACGGCTTCGTATCAGCTGAACGACGTCTCAAGTAGAAGTGAACAGCCAAGTATTACAGTAAATAATCAAGATGTAGTGGTTCAAAATCGTCTATGGTGGCACTGAACAAGATGTAAAGTGAAGGTTTGCTATGAACTGTGATTGAGTAATCAACCTATCGGTACAGTGCGCTTTTTATTTAGATTGGATGATTGAGCAATAAACTGATAAAAGAAATTTAATGACAGGAAGAGAAATAGGTTTACCGTCAGGTTTGTTGCCAATAGATTAAAGATTTGACATAGATCGCAGCTTACGATGATAATTGCATTTGTTGAGCTGCTTGGCTTAGAAAATAAAAGTGAATTTGTGAAAACCAAATATACAGTACCGGTATCTACCCACCGGTATGTGGTATCGAGATAGAAAAAGTGATCGAGCAACAGAATTTAGTAATTTGGTACCGGTCTGGCGGGCAAATGTTCGCAAACTGCGAAGCCGAGTTATATGAGCTAACGTGTTGAGCCGATAATTTATTGTCGCAAACGCTTTAAACTTTAGAGAATCTTCAGCGCTAGCTTTTTACAATTTCGACGAATTGTATTAGACTTGTGAGCAGCGAAGCTATCAATAACGTTTTGAATCTGCAAATGTGAAATCCTTTTTGATTAACGTTCCCGTAGAACCAGCCAGGGCTTTGAACTCGATGTTTTTTGCCAGACTCGAACTTGAACTCGAAAAGCAATTTTTCTTGAATTCGAACTCGTTCTCGAAAAAAGCTGATTGAGTTTTGAACTTATCCTAAACTTGACAAAAGTCACTTAAACTTGGCATGAACTCGGTTGAAATTACTAAAACTCGAAAAACCAAACATGAAAACTTGAATTCGAATTCTGCTAAAAATTTTACGTGGACTCAAACTCAATTAAAAATACTTGCGAATTTGCACCCCTGGAACCGACGCAATCAGCCGATAACCGCCGTCGCAAAGCAGTATTGCTAAAACCTGCAGGAGCATTAGGACCGCCCTCGCAAGTGAGTTTGGACCACAAGGACCCCTAGGGGCGCAAGTAAGTTATTACTAAGGGTTAGGGTAGGGCCCTTAGTAATAACTCACTTGCGCCCCTAGCGGTGCACCTAACTCACTTGCGAGGGCGGTCCTTACGCTCCTGCAGGTTTTAGCAGGACCCTCGCAAAGTTCACAAAATCTATTTGGCTCGTTTTCTTTGCAATTTGACGAGTTTTGTTAGTGCATGGCGATGCTAAGTAGGCAACGTTTAGAAGTCTGAAACTGTAAAATCTTGTCACAAACTATGGCGGGATTTATGGCCCACCGGGCCAGCCTAATCATAAATAGCTTATGTTCAATACCGTCCTCCGATCAAATATATTTGTTTCAGTAATCGTTTAGAAATCATAAAAATGAGTGTTGAAAAGCCCACTGAAAAGCGTGTATTGCTGACAGAAACTGATCAAGCCCCTGAAAGAGTTTCGCCAGTGAAAACTCCGAATATTTCCGATACTCCGGGCCCAGACAGTGTCCCTCATTACGAAGACCCATATGAAAGAGCAGTAACGTATATGGAAAAGCACCATATTCTTCACTTGTTTCGAGTAAGTCAGTGTTGAAATAACTTTCTAGCCGTAACCTAGGGGCCCTCTACTGAGTATTTCCTAAATATAACACAGTTTATTACTTTATTCACAGTTTTTCAGCTTACTTAGCGTGCACACTTTTTTTACATTTCATGCTCATAAAAATGAACTAGCTGAAATAATCTGTCACCACAAAAATGCTAAACTTAGTAAAAATGTATAATAAGCGGGGGAGATGTGGGGATGCATTCCCTCCTGGCAATTTCCAACAATGCTTTTGATGAATGCAAGTTTTCCGTAATTTTGTACTTCTTCGATAACAATTACATCCTTAACACCTTCAGCACGCATAATCGAAAATATGCGAACAAAATGCATCATATTTGTTGAAGGACTCAAAATTAGGGGCAAAAAAATTGAACAAAATTAGCTTTAAAACTGTTCAAACAGCATTAAAATAACCATTATGGTATGTAAATTATCAAAAATTTTCGTAAGGGACGTGTCCCCGGAACCCCAAATGGCGATTTTTGTTCCTCAACTTGCTTCAAATTAACTCTACCTAAAAAAAATACGCTTAAAAAATGTCAAAACTTGATGCCCCCTCCCCTCATAAAGTACGCCCCTTACATGAATCATTTCAAAAAGCTTATTTACGCCCTGTTCCGGGTCTAAACATCATAACGTCTTTGTATTTAGTTAATATTCTACCTAATTCAAACCTGCATCCCCCACCAAAATTTTCTGGATCCGCTTCTGATAATAGGCTGACGTATATACTTTTTGTGTTATGCAATTTACTATATTACTCTCGCGATCGACTGTTATTGCATCAACGTATTGAAAACTCATGCCACGTTGTAGCCTATTAGGACGTTGTTCAGATCACTCAATTTGTGATTGGGCGCTACTTGCATGCCACCTCTTGCTGATAACTTATCAATTTTGCAGGAAATTACTGAACACATGGTATATTCCAGACCGGAAGATCCGTTAAACTTCATGCTTGATGAAGTCCAAAATTTAATCAAAGAACGAGCTCGGAAAAATACCGAAGCCTCCAAAACTACTGCCAAAGAACAATGAGGTCTTTCAGACTTCCGTAATATTGCATTTTACTTAGTTTAGTTTAATGTGCTAATTTTCATTGTGGTTGTCAGCCCGGGAAAACTTGATGATGGCCAAACTGTGAGAAGATTGGCGCTGTTTTGGTTTTCATAAAGCCGACACTCGACAACCAATCAAGATTGCACAATTTTTTCAAGCTTTAGTTTTCGACATTGAAGGTTACATTTTAAAATTGGGACAAAAATTAGCACTGTTTTACGTAAAGAAGGTAATTTTTGATTTGTGGAACTTTTACAAAAGTTATTCCGTAGTCCTACAATACGTTATTTGCAAACTAAAAAACCGATAAAAAGTTTGCATAATGACGTTTACCGTTACAAAATATTTTTGAAGAATCATGTGTCTGTAAAACAAGTTTGTGGTCGTTTTTTGCTTGACTGTTTATGTGTGTTCTGCCATTTTCGTACTTTTTCGTGTATGTAAAAATTGTTTTCTTGTGGATAGCGAAATAGCGTTACGGGCTACCGTTGCACCAATTTCGCATTGTATAAGCCATGATAATACACGCTACGATAGGATCTAATAAAAACTGATGTTTGAAAACTCTATGTCTTATTCAGGGTTGGAAATCGATAATGAAAAAGTAAAGAACAATTCGATATTCGATACCTCAAAAAAAGGTTGCGAATTCCTACATTCGATAACAAAAATAAAAAGTAGAGAATATCGATCAATCGAAACGTCAAATCGATACTTTTCTCTGACTCAGTTGACAGCGACAGCGTCAACATATGTTAATGCTAATGGGGGGGGGGGGCTTTGCTTCAAGTTAGGCAAAGTGAAGAATGTCGTTTTGAAGGCATAGCTATGGGGCGCCGGCTACACTGGGACGTGTCACCGGATATTTCCGACTTATATATCGGTCAAATTCGCCCTTTGGAAAAAAATATACGTTTTGTGACTCATGTTTTCTAAGCTTATTTAGACTCAAAAAGCATCATTCACAAAACTTATAGTTTTTTTCAAACGGCGCCCCATATATATCGGACGAATTGGGGTCTAAATAAGCTAAAAAAACTTGGGTCACAAAACGTGTAGTTTTTTTCCAAACGGCGAATTTGTCGGATATATAAGTCGAAAATATCCGACTTATTTTGCGTGTGTTTTTTGGTTCGACATAGAGTGCAATTTGTCCGGTATATAAGTCGGATATTTGCTATATATATCTCGGACAAATTATAGCCTAAATAAGCTGAAAAAACTTGGGTCACAAAATTGTTTTTTCCAAACGGCGTGTGGGCGCCGTTTGGAAAAAAACGATTTTGTCTGACTTGTTTTGCGTGTGTATTTTGGTCCGACTTGGAGTACGATTCGTCCGATATATAGGGCCTAAGTGGCCTATGATATTTCCAATGTATATATCGGACAAAGTATGGTTTGAATAAGCCCATAAAACATGGTTCACAGGACGAATAGTTTTTTTCCAAACGGCGCCCCATACATAGCATATTATGATAGGCAGTTTAATATAGGAATATCAGAAGGCTTACTCACTTTTCCCTTTTTACAATAAAAAAGATCAAATATTACTTTTTTTCTTGAATACTTTTTACCTTTGATCTTGGCCTCTTTCAGATGCTGTTGACTATAAACCTTTTCTACAATGTTCGAACCACAAAAGTATTCCTACCAGTATCAGATGTAATCTTTTAAATATAAAAAAAGCTGGTGAACAAAAATTCAAAAACTATTATTAGCCTCACAACTGCATTGGACCGTCTGGCCCTGGACTACCTTCAACAAAGCGATACCAAGTGGCTAAACGTTAAGCAAAGGTTTTCTCGTGTTATATTTTGGAATGAAATAAAAAATGACAGTGCATACGGAATTTTCCGCACGCTAACTGTTCTTATGCGGATGTAAAAAAATATTTACATGCCAACACCACAAAAAACAGACAAGGTACTAAAAAAACAAAAAATGAAAACTTTTGAAAGAACTTATTTAGAAAAAAAGTATCGATTTACCACGCAAAAAAGGAGGGAAAGCCCCAATCGATAATGAAAAAACAGTAGAGAATTTTTGCATTCGATGACGAAAAGGTAGAGAATATCGATCATCGATTTTTAATCAATATTTCCAACCCTGGTCTTATTGTGTTGTGTTGTATAGCTAATTTGTCATCAATTGCGTCTATTAACCCATTGGTTTACAGCTAGACAGGTTGACCCGTTCATAGCAGAATGATTGAGATTTGACTCAGAGAATGCTGATTGGATCGCGACCGCCACCCCCTTAAACATCCATAACAGCAAACAATTGTAAATGCTGGTTTGTGCGCAGAACGCTTGTACACATAGTAGAAGGTCCAGTGATCTAAAAAAACGCCTTGCGCTCTGGCAATCGTTGGAGAATGATCTCCAAAAATATGAGGTCAATCCGAGATAAGCACCTGCAGGTGATGAGAGTTGTGCAGCACGTGAATATACAATAACTTAAAGACTGTATTTTGGTTGAATATATTTTTAGGGACAGTGTCCACCCCCTTATCACTTAATCATGGACGAGCCTGCATTGCTGTACGTACATGCGATACATCATTACGAGTTAATGATCCCTCTTTCTGAAAACGAAATCCTTGACCTATCCGTGCTCTACATAAGTGGCTTTTTGAATTGCTCCTACTGGAGTCTTGTAAATGAGATTAAACTATACATTCCAAAAAGGGGCATAGCCCGAAGTAGTTTAACAGATATTTAGTGATAAAAACGATAGACGTAAAATATCAATACCGCTCAATGCAATTGAATTAATCGAGAAGGCATAACTTTGCGTTTATTGAGCAAAATTGAACAAACACCGTGGGCACTGGGCGGGTCACAAAATTCAGCAGCATCCATTCAAAAATGTTTGGAAAGATTTTATGCTTCACCTTGTCAATATTTGAGAAGCAAGCTAAAAGTTTGCCCGCTCGCTGTGCCATATCCGCGACATATTCAATCCTGAAAAGATATCGAGGTCGAATACAACTCCTGCATTTCTGTTAATATTCGTTCTGTAAGTCTTGACCAATATTTAAAAAAAGTACGAACTTTGAAACGTGCATCACATAAGCATACAAAAGAAAATTGCTTATTTTTTACGTAAAAGATTGCTAATTTTATTGTCATATTTTTAATGAGAATGATTTAATTGAGTGGGATTTAAATGAAACGCTGCAATTTAAATTTAGACATCAGTGATGCAGTCCTCGAGGATGTGCTTGGCCTCGAGGACAGGTTTGTGAAGTTCTTAGCTCAATCGGCTCTCGTAGGCCTTGGATTTTACGCTGTCCTTGGCTCGAGGACTCTGCATTTGCAAAATTTCAACTTTTCAACGTGTTTTTACTAAAACGCAAGCTGTTAGTCTAAAATGTTCTAAATAACTATTTAGACCCTAAACATCAACAACGATTAAGCTCTGTTCTCGAGTTGAGAAAAGGTGCGGAGCAGAGTTGGGTAGGGCTCGAGTTCCAATCGGACTCGAGTTCACATTTTGAGGACTCGAACTTGGACTCGTAATTTTTAGTTGGGACTTGGACTCGAGTCCTTTTTCTGTGGTGATTTGGACTTTGATATCGTGAAAAACACGACATAATTTTGATGTCGAGAAAAACTCAAGCGATTGTGAGGTTGTTTGTAGCAGCAGAGAAACATAATTTTTGTACAGTAGTTTTTGATCAAAACATCGAATGTCCACTGCGTTTCAATTATTTCTTTTTTAACACCTCTACTCGTTGTTTTTCACTTCCACGCTAGCAGCAGCTATGAAGGTGTTGAGAAACTCGAAGAAACCGAATTGAACTAATATTTTCATTTCTGGTTGTTATAGCGTGTTGATGGTACAGTAAATCAGAAAAAAGGCGTTGTAAGTGTAGGCTACATCGTAATCTGTTAGATTGAAGAGCAAGTGTTCTCAACAAACTATCAATCAAACATTTATCAAAGAAATCTTATTCTTATTCAAATAAAATTATAATGAAAAAACATACAATTAGCAGAATTAGCGCAAGCCAAACGCATTTCATTCATAACGCTAACAAGAATCTTATTAGCAGGCTTTATTCTTGATCTCGATCCATCACTAAATAAGCGAAGCGATGGCGATACAAAAGCTTTGAAGCCAGAACTGCAATTTATCAAATCACGGGTGGGAGTCGAATCGGATCGCAAAGTGCGTTGTGATCGTAAATTATTATCAAAACATAGAAAGCGATGAAAAGGCAGTTTTAAAATAAGATTACGTAATGAAACCGAGATAGATTACGCTTACAAATTATCCTTCAGAACAGTAAATGTTAATTTGAAAAGACCAGAATAGCTTAATTATTTATATAAAGTTGTATTTACCAGGCTGACAATTTTTACGTTTAACTCTTTTTGCATTACGTGAGCACTGAGCAGGGCCGCTGACAGGTTCATTGGGCTTCAGGGCAAACGATACAAAATTTCGTTTGAGCCTGTTAGTCATGCCCGCATCTGGCATTCTATCTTTAAAAGAAAAAGTCACCCACACCGGTGCTGCCCCCCCCCCCCCAATCTGATGCGGGCCCGGGGTATTTACCTTAGCTTCCTCCTTTTTCAGCGCCGGTGCATTACATCATTTTTAACGTTTGATTACGTCCCAGCAGGCAGCTGCGAAAAAAGGCGAAGATCTTACTCATGCCATAAGTGAAATTACTTTTTGCCGTTGGTTCCTGCTGCAAGCGATCCTGTGGAAATAGTTTTCCGCATGCAGAAGCCTCCTTATGCGGCCACTTCGATCTCGCATAAGTGAACAATTTCTTTTACATTTAGTTATTCCGAATCATTATTCATTTCTTTAAGGTGAATGATGGCAAAGCAAAATAGCTATCAATTGATTTTCCCGTAAGTTTTACACATCATATTTGTTTTCTATGTTCTGGTTTTCTTTTTTGATTTTTATCTGATGTAGTGCGTTTGTTGCGTTTTGTTACGTCATTGCGAAGCCAAATAGTCAAAAGAACGACGTTCGTTGTGAGTATACTCGTGGAGCTCCGGAGCCTTTTTCAGTGATGGGATTCAAAATTTTAAGAACAGGTTCTCTTTTGTATCGTACTTGCTAACAACAGGTTTCCTTATAAAGGTCTAATGTCTGTAAAAAAAATCAAGAACGGGTTCTCTAATCATCCTGACATTCCAAGAACGGGTTCGCGCGAACCTGTGAAAACCCCCTGAATCCCATCACTGGCCTTTTTTGTTGCGTATTCCGATTGATATATAACTCAATTGAACGTGATTATTTTTGTGCTTGTGGTACGTAAGATGTTGTTGCCACACATTTGCTCCTTTTGAATTGTTTTGCAGATTTGTTCACTTGAAAACAAGTGGTCGATTTGATTCAGGTTACTCCTTTCTGCAGATCCATACATCAAGGTGGACAGTAAGGACAGAATACAAACCCAAAACCAAAACTGGCCTAACTTAGTTTGAGTTGATGGCCTAACCTAGATTGTATTGAAAGCGCAACTTATCCTAAGATTCTTAAAATTGGACAAATTGTATCTATTTATAAGGGTGGGGCAAAGGATCAATGTTGCAATTATAGGCCCATAACTCTACTAAACCCACCCAGTAAGGTGTTTGAAAAATGTCTCCATAATCGACTTCATTCTTATTTTAACAAATACGATATATTAACTCGTAATCAATTTGGCTTTAAACAAAATAGTTCTACATCGCATGCAGTAAAACAATTATATGATGAGTTTATTGATAATCTTGATGAAACCAAATCTACCTATGCTGTATTCCTTGATCTAAAAAAGGCCTTCGATACAGTAAATCATCAAATTTTGCTACAAAAATTGGAAAAATATGGTGTCCGTGGATTGCCTTTGCAACTCCTTACTAGCTACATCTCTGAGAGAATACAATACACTGTTGTAAATAATCACAAATCAAATATTCGCTCAGTAACTTGTGGAGTGCCACAAGGGTCCACACTCGGACCCTTGCTCTTCATAATATACATAAACGACCTACCACTAGCCTCTAATTTAAACACTAAATTGTTTGCAGATGATGCAGTGCTAACTTTGTCCAATAAATGTCTTAAGACTTTGAACACAAGTGTAAACTGTGAACTTGGTAAAATTGACGATTGGATTAAGATAAACAAATTAACTGTGATAAAACTAAGTTCATGATAATTACCCAAAAGAAGAAAAAAACCCAGAGCGAAGTGAAAATAGGAAAAAAACGCTGTTGAAGAACTAAGTCAAATAAAGTATCTAGGTGTATTTTTTGATGAAAAACTTTCTTGGAAAAAACACATTCAATATATCTATTCAAAACTATCTAGTGGTTCATGGGCACTACTAAAATTACGGAATTATGTAGACATCAGTACACTCAAGATAGTTTACTACAGTCTAATTTACTCCCATCTTCAATAATGCATTTCATCTTGGGGTTCAGCTGCTACAAGTAATCTTGATCTTTAGGAAAAAATGCAAAAACGCATTATAAGAATTATAACCCGTAGCCCATTCAGAGCTCATACTAGTCCACTTTTCCAAACACTAAATATTTTAAAAATTAAAGACATATTTAGGATAGAAATAGCTAAAAAGATGTATTCTATTATGAACAATCGGGAAATACACTTAATTACGTTAACTAAGACTGCACTAGTCCATCAATATAGCACCCGTCATGCTATGAAATATAATTATTTCATTACAAGAAAACGAACTGAAATCGGTCAAAAATCTCTAGGATATCTGGGACCAAAAATTTGGTAAGATGTACCAAACGAGTGTAAATTCTTTTTTTATTTGAAATTAAAAAAAAAAAATTAAAATCACATCTAATTGTCTCTTATTAAGCTTAATCCAAAATTTTAATAGGCATATGAAGCAATCAGATTGCATTAATGGAAAAACTGACATGAACTTATTAACTGCTATCGCATGGTATGCTGTGTAGTGTGTACATATTGATTTGTTGTGTTTTCGCTTTACCTTGGTTTGTCTATCTGTAGAAATGCTTTCGTTTTGATAAAAAAGTTAAATGTTGTGGTTAAATGAGGTGACAGCTGGCTCGATGACCATTTGGTCTTTCCCTATCACTTCACCATGTAACCAAGTAACTAGAATGAATACTTCAACATTGTCATTTGATTAATATGGTGCGTGGTGAATAAACTATACTATACTATACTATACTGAGCATTATCACCGTAAAATCAAAAAAATTGCGGGGGTATGCCACCCCCCCGGAAAAGAATATCATCTCCCCATAAAACATGCAAGCGCAAACCATTCCCCAGTAAGCAATGACCATCCCCCCTTTACGTCTGCGTGAAAAGCTTGCACCATCCCCTCATAAGTGTTTTTACAACTCGAGCACAGGTCAAAGGGATAAAAGCAGACGGTGTGATGGACAGGCGTGACGTGACAGCAACAACATCATTGACCGGATGTACTGTGGGAAATGAACACTGCAGTAATAATTGCAACGCAATATATTTTCGTTGTTTCATTCTCTATATTATAGAAATCATTAGTTTAGATAGAATAATATAGTTAACATGAACAGAGAAAGCACGGTCGTTGTTTTAACACTTTTGCCCTAATAAACGCTTGCCTTTCAGAGAAAAACTGAGTGTAACTATGTTGAGAATCGACTTAAGTTCAAAAATTCACTCAAAAGTGAAGCAGAGAGTCTAATATTATTGCTTTGAACTTTTTCCTTTAGCGCTTGCTGTATAGCCCTACATTCCTGAGCAAAACTGTAGCCTATTTTGCAAGTTGAGAATTAATTAACTCCTTCAACTAAGAACTAAAACCAATGAGCTGTGGACGTAAAGCCCACAAAAACTGCACATGTGGACAAAGTAAAAGTGTTTGCAAAACTTATTTCCTGACTAAATGACGTACAACATTTTACTATTCGATTTCATCCTGTTCTCGGTCACATGCAAAAACGTCCTTATTGTGTTGTTTTTGGCCTTGGCCTCAACTTACATGTCCTTAACCTTGGCCTCGGCTTGTGTGTCTTTTGGCCTTGGTCTTGGCCTCAACAAAAATTTAAAGTTTTTGGCCTTGGCTTAGACCTCGGCGTCCTTGGTCTTACACTCTTACTACAACGCTGTTAACTTATTAAACATGACAAGCTTTTGTACTGCTTCCGCTTTGTACGGATTTTGTGTTTAACACCAAAATAAAATATTCAAATTGGAAACATCGATATTTTTCTGTTTTAAAATCAATATTGTTGTTAGGTGGCCCAAGCCACAGCCTGACGAAAGTGAAGATAATATTGTACAACCTCAAAATTAAGATTTCTAACCTTAGGATCTACCGGTAGGTATTTTATGCTCTTATCATTTAAGAAAGTTGGAATAACTGGCAAAAATTCAGAAAGTTGGTGGAGTTTGCTGTGTTTCAAGTGTGGGTAAATGTGGTTGGATCTCTTCTAGAGTAAGCCGTCCACATCTAGAATAACCCATCCACGTAAGGTGATGAAAGACGTGGACGGCATATTCTAGATGAGACCCAATGTGGACTAGGCTTAGTCTAGTCTGCACCGTAATCTGATAATTATCGAATTGGTGATACTCTTCAGTACCTACCTTATTACTGCTACACTGTCTTACTGTGCGGCACTCTTACACTGTTGTGACTGGTATTGAGTATGCATTGTGCAGTATTGATGCTTTAAAGCAAGTACCAGTACATTTTTACCAGTACCTTGCTAGGCTCAAGCTGTCAAGGCCTAAGGGCTAACTGGTTTTATTTCTACCAGTATTTTTGTAAAATTAAAAACGTAATTGACCAGTAGACTAGCAGAGTAGTGATAGTCTAGACTAGCTCACATTTCAGCTGTTTAAAACTGAATACCAGTATCTGAGTACGTGAATATTTTACCAGCAGTGCAGTAAGCTTTATAAATACTTCTGAAAATTTATGTTTTGTAATTTATCGTGGGCTTATATATAGTCTAGCCTAGCTACGGTACGTAATTGCAAGCTAATCAGCTACCTAATGCAGTGAACAAGTAAATAGCATACCCCTGTATGAATTATTACCGTAGGCCTACTAGCCTACATTCAATTTGCATTTTTAATGTACCGGTACTTGGTTTTGCTTATCGGTACTTAATATTACACTATTATATAGTTATACGTTTTTTGAAAAATTGCTAATCTTTTGTTAATGTACAGTACCTACCTGCCTACTGTACTGCGTAACAATGCCAGTTGCAACCATGTTAAGTTGGTCTCCACCTTGGCTATTCAGCATTTGTAAGTTTGTAACTTTCTCTAGTTCTAACAGTCCAACAGCTTGAATCATTATTTGTTTATGCAGGTGTAGTATTTATGCTTACAGACAAAGAATGTGTATGTACCGGTAAATATTGCCTGGGCATTTTCTACGTAAGTTTTTGCCAACACGCCGCAAGCTTTTTTCATTTAGTAGACTAGACTACATGATTACAATGGCTCTAAATGATTCTTTGGAAGTATCTAATGATGATGCTGATGTAAGTGTTTCATAAAATTATGCTGTTAGACTTGATATGTACATTATGGTATTTTTTTTATAATTGTATTTTGGCTTTTAGTCCTTGGAGCTGTGTTTCCCAAGTGCTAAGCTGCCACTTGTCTCATGCTTCAACGTAATACCACCAGTGTAATGAAGATTTGATTTTTTTGTCGATTTGTAAATGCCTTGACATGTAATAATGTATAATTGTTAATACCTTGGTTTTTATGTTCATGTTTGTACTGCTCACCTTTTTTTGCGTGAATTTCTGCTTTTATGCTACGATTTCATAAACAAAAAAAGCAGGACTCTAGGTTTATCTGCCTTTATTTTATCTTAAGAATGATTAGGCCCTCTATCAAGTGTATCACATTATTGATATGAAAACCAAATCAACTCCCGTAATTTACTGAGGAATGTTTGTTACCTTATGTTGCTGTTCAGTGTTTGTTGCTTTAAGTTTATCTGTTTGCTCTGTGTTTAACAAAAGATATTGTCATGCCTGTGGCAGAGATGAAGTTATATGTTGTTTAAATGAAAATAGGCTACAATTTTTTTAGCTATTCTTTCTGTTTATGTTAATATCTTGCAAAGCTTTGCATGCTTAGGGTTGTTAATGACATGATGACACTAACAGATAGGCAATAGATTCATTATGCTTATGTCACATGTTAACTGCTCAGTATAAAGTTTTTATCAACAATAAATGGTTCTTTTCAGGCCACCTACAGAGTGGATTATCCTTACCCACATGCTGTGGCAAATGAAGAAGAATTTGTAACCAATAGTGGAAGAAGGTTAAAAAAATTAATGGACACTTCACCCTATGAACAAAGTCAACTGACACATCCAAGTAAGCCGAATTTAAACTTTTTGTTCCATGTCTTAATCACATTCTCATTGTGTTGTGCACATAATGCTTTTAATTTTCATGCTTTTGCAATTTAATTGTTTAGTGCTGATAAAAATTATGGTTTAACTGCCTTATATTCAGGGTTACCATTTCGTGCTTATTTCTAAGATTTGTGCTTATTTCCAAGGGCAGTGTCTTAGAAAACGTGAATGTGCTTATTCCTAGGAAACGTGCTTATTTTTGAAATTTTAGCGGAAAAAATGAAATTTTGCGGATGTATAAAGATCTTTTTTTTGGTCCGCACCGATTTCTTGTAAAAAAACAGGACTCTGTGGACGCGAAGACCTTCCTTTTTGGTCTTCATCAATTTTTAGTGGAAAAACAGGACTCAGTGGACGTGAAGATCTTTTTTTTAGGGGGGTCTTCACCGAATTTTAGTGGTTTCACAATAAAGAGCTTTTGAGTTTTGGGTAACCTAACTGCAGCGTGCTTATGTTTTGGTATGGTCCGGTGGTAACCCTGCTTATATTGATCTGGTCAAATTTAGAATGCAAGTATATATTCTTTCGACACAAAGCATCATTAAATCATTATTGTAATGCTAGACACTGCTAACTTCTGTGTTTTGATTATTATTATTATTATTAGTAGCATTTTTGGTTTCTTGTCACAAGAGAGCAGTTTAGGCTCTGTAAGTTGCCAGCAGCTTGTCTAGAGACTTCTTTCCAATTGCACAGCGAGTGAACTTCTCGTTTTTCTTCTAAGCGCGCAAAATTCCTTTGCAGGCTGTCCACTCTCTTTTTTTTCATTTTCCTTTTTTTTTTTTCATTTTTTTTTGCTTCTTCATCTTTTTCATGTTTTTTCATTTTTTTGCGGTCGTGATGACCTTTTTTTTGCTCTTCACTAGCTTTTGCGGGAAAAAATGACCTTTTTTGGTCTCTTCACTTGACTTTGCGTCATGGCCGTAACTACCGTCGGTGCAGCCGGTGAATGCACCGAGGCCCCAGCACAAAGGGGCCCCGAATCACTGCATCTTATATTTTTTAAAAAATTTCAAATAGATACATTTTTTCAAAAACTTTTTTGGAAATATAAAAATTTATAATCATCCAATTTATTTCAAATACTTTTTACATACCGCTGTTTTACGTCTGGTGGGGAACATCATGTTTATCCGCTTTATTTAGAGAGATTGCTTTGTGAGTTGTGACGTAGTTATGCGTAATGTCTTGAAATGGTTTCAAGATAACAGCAGTATTTTAAGTTGGAGCTGTGTGACTTGGCGCTTTGTCTGGTTGGTTTATATCGCGTAAATTAATTTTTAAGAGTAGTCCCATCTACTCGAAGTTGCTAATTTTTTCTGTTGGTTAATTTTGTGCGCTTCATACAAATTGGTAAAAATTTACTTACCCTCGTCAAAATTTATTTAAACGTTATGGTTTTGTGTAACAACATTGCAGAACTCTTAGTTAATTGACTGCAATATGAAGAGAAATTGTCAAAGCGAAGCGCGAAGAATTTTCTGATGACGTCTGTCTGTTGTTTCCTAGTCGGATGCTCAAATCCAATCGTCGTTTAGAGAAAAGGTTGCCCAATTAAAATCCGCTAAAGAAATGGCTTTTTTTGATCATCGAAAACGCGTCACTTGCTACAAGTTATCCTGACGTGTGCACGGCATGCATGATGTTATGATGTATACGACCGTACCTGCAACAGAAGCTGCTGCCGAGAGGGCTTTTTCCGAACTCAAACTAATCTTAAAGCTTCTTTAGAAGCTCAATGTCTCAAGGAGAAACTTAGAGGTTGGCTTTGCTGTCGATGGAGAATGAACGAGCTCAGATTTTAGGAAAGTTATACAACAGTTAGCCAGCGCAAAAGCAAGACCGAAAATCTTAATTAAATTGAGGTTACGTGACTGGCAATAGTGTCGGAACAGACAAAATTGCTTTTTGATTGGTAATTGTTGGGTAATAATATTTGATTATTTCTTTAGTTCAATCTATAGTATATGACTTTTATCAGAATCTCCAAAATTTTTGTCAGAATTAGTCAAAATGCATCAGGAATGAAGAAACAAACGGAGTATCAAATCTGGTATTTAGTTATTTCATATAAACAAAAATTGATAATTTAGCAGTCTAATTGTGCAGCACCGCAACTAATCTGCTATTTATATACTTGACCCCTAAAGTGTCCTTTCAGAAAAATGCAGGTGTCCTTTTCAGATACTGTTCCCCCTTACTCTTTCGACACCCCCGACAATTGGCATCAACAAGTTGTGTTTTATTATCAAATCAAATCTTCATTATACTCGCGGTATTGCGCCGAAGCGTGTAACGAGTGGCGGGGCCCATCTCCGCAGCGTAGTGCCTGAGCTACACAGCTCCGAAGGAACGTCACAGCGGTGGCGAGCCGTTGGCGACACTGTGCCGATTTGACCAACCCGGGATTTGAACCCCAGACCTCCCGCACCGATAGCGTGTGCGCTAAGCAACTGAGCTAACGGCATTTGCCTCGTTAATGATCATGTAAGGGTAGGCTATGGCACGTTAATTCTTAAATATCGTAAAATTTTGCTCTCAAAGCATCCTTGCCTCAAATATCAAAAGATTTTAGTTTACGACGTATACTTGATCAAATATATTACACAAAAAAATGTTGTTGAAAGATGGGGGCCCCATATTGGATGTTTGCACCGGAGCCCCGCCTGGCGTAGTTACGGCCCTGCTTTACGTAGAAATTTGGACATCTGCGGACATGATGACCTTTTTTTTGCTCTTCTCTTGATTTTGTGTGGAGATTTGGACATCTGCGGTCATGATGACCTTTTTTTTTGCTCTTCACTTGATTTTGCGAGGAAAATTGGACATCTCCGGATTTTTTTTCATTTATTTTAGTAATTTTTTCATTTTTTCAGCAAATTGCCATATTTTTTTAAATTTTTTTGTTGATAGCTGGCTGGACAGCCTGCCTTTGAGTGTGAAACGTCATGTATCGGTACTGTAAATAGCTATGTATTCAAATTGTCTTAACCTGACTTTGTATTCAAATTGCCAGTCTACCATTTCTAAAAGCTGATGCTTTGTCCTCATGGCGTTAAAAAAATATCTGATCAGATGCAGCTCCAGACCGTTAGCTGCATAAAGTCTTTTTGGAGTGACAGACTACTGTACTGTTGTATTATTTTTAATGCAAAGTTGGCTCGGCAGCTGATATACGCAAGTTTGCTGGTTTATTGCTGATGAACGGGTGAAGCGTAAAACAAGCTCTATACAAAAGTCTCGTCAGCCTTGCTACGCACCGCCAATCCAGGCTAAACTCATTCCAGACTGTAAAAGACTCTTTTTTGTATTGCTTTACTTGGACATCTCAACTTCATCTCTTTTCTAGGTTGTACCCTATTTTTAACAGGCGACTGACCCCAAACAACGATACCCAATGAAAGAGCCTGTAACTACTAACCCCAAACTAAGTTACCGGTAGCCTAACTAGCCTACATCACTAGAAGCCCCCATGGCAACCTACTAATTTGCAGCTGCAGACGCGTTTTGACCTTATTATGGTCTCATCAGTGCAGCATAGCAACCTCCCACCTTCCTGAAAAAAAAAAAAAAAAATTCTAACCTTCAAAACAACTATACCCTTCAAATCTAAGCCTCTATTCGTTCTGCTCAAGGTAGAACATTTGAAATAAAACCTTCAAGAAAATAATACAGGCTGGATTATGATGTCACAGATTCCCTGTAAACAATCGACAAGAATAGAAATGACCGGTTGGTTTAAACATTATTTTCCCGGTAATCTGAGAAGGAATTTTTTGTTTGAGGTTTGTAACTATACCAGTTACCAAAGCCTGCAAAAAACCTCTCTGCCCAACCCGTTCGCCCGTGAAAAAGCGGGGGCAAGGCAGGCATTGTGTCTGCGCATGCAGTTCAGAAAACACAGTGAACGTCAGCGCTTGTCGGTGGTTTAAACATCAATATCCCGGTACGTTTATCGAACTGCATGTACAGTTACAGGATCCAGCAAGATGATACAAAGAAGGATATGTAAGTCAAATAGAATTTTTCTATCCGATACTTTTCCGATAGGCACCTGCAAAGTCGGCCAACAACAAAGCCCAATATGTCAGGGTAAGAATAGCTCCAACAATAAGAGTACAGTCTTTTAATGGAATGGAAAATGGTACTCCCCCATACAGGTGGGAATTGAACCATCCACTTTTGTCATAATTATGAGTTAGATGAGAAATTTGCAAGGGACATATTAATGTTTCGACTATAACAAAAGTTTATAACTTTTGTTATAACAAAAGTTTATAACTTTAGTATAAACAAAAGTAGTTAGTATATAATAGTATATAACAAAAGTTATATTTAGTATATATTATTATGTATATTTAGTTATATTATGTTATGTTATATTATGTAAGTTATATTATATTATGTATATTATGTATATTTAGTATATAACAAAAGTTTATAACTTTTGTTATAGTCGAAACATTAATATGTCCCTTGCAAATTTCTCATCTAGCTCTATACAGTTATACGGTATGTGTTTTTCATCATATTTTTAACTACAAGCTTTCTGTTTTGTTTAGATGCTTCTTTTAATCCCTTGGTTCCCCCTGAAATTTCTGATAGTTTGCAAGCTGAATTACATCTTAGTCTCGATCGATTAAGTGAAAATTCGTATGACCAGGACGATTTGAATAGGATTAAGGTAAGAAAACATTCTTCTGTTCGTGAAAAAGTTATGTAAAGTCATTGCAAATAGTATATAGTTTTGTAACTGTTCAACATACTTTTGGAGATTTTTTTGTTACTTATATTGCATGCCATAAGTAAGCCCATTACAACAATGTCAATGCAATGTCGTTTTGTTTCTACAGATGAAAAGTCAGTCCGGTCTCAGACACACTAAAACGTACCCCGCAGTTGGCAGTTACTCACAAGTAGGAGATTTTAATATTCAGCAACATTCTGGAAAGCACTCAGTTCTTTCGCAGGGTAAGACTTTTTTTTTTGCATGAGCTAGATCTTGTCTTTTTGTACGTGTGCTATATTTGCAAATTTGTAGTCCTACTGGCTAGGGTCGTAACGTTATTGATTCAAAACTTATTGTTGAATCTTGGTGCATCAGTTGAGACCGTCCTCTTGGTATCTGGTAGACTGCCCGTTTTTTTTCCAGGTCGGGTCATATCAAAGGCCTTGGAAATACTAGTCGCAGCTGCCCGTCAGGGGCTCGACACTAGCGGGAAGTGTGAAGGGTTAGGTATATCTGTGTTGTTTGTTTTTTATGTGCATTTCGAGCGTTAAGTTATTCGTAATTAATTAAAACTTGTAATGAGCATGGCTACACAATGAGTGCTTAAAGCGCCTGCTCTTCCGTATCTAACCTGTCTATCTTTTAAAGTGGAAAAATTCCATCCGATAGCTTTCAATATGACAAATTTGGAAATGGCTCAGCAAAACCGCTATTTGATAGCTTTTCAGTGAAGTAATGTTAAACATACATGATCTGATCCAAACAACGTTTAGGTATTTCAGTGAAGAGTGTTGCAGATCATACAACATCGAACAGAGAAGAAGAGGAGTACATTGATGATGATGACATTCACACTGTGGTGGTAGATGACTCTTTAACTTTAGATGAAGGAGTCAAGTCCTCAAGTGCTAAAAAAATAGACAATGGCGAAGAACTTAGGATGCAAAAACAGTAAGTCATCATAATTAAAAATTGGGAGTTAAAATAAACTCTATTTTGAAATGTTTAAAATTTAAGCATATCACATTTTTGTAGCATTCTCTGAAAACTTTTTGCGTTATGCGCTTAGTTTTTTAAGTCAAATATTAGATGCCCAAAATGCCTGTAGGGTCTGGTTAATATATAAAAAGGCTATTTTCCTCTATTTCCTCTATAACTTTCCTGTTTTTAGGGATCCAGTTTTTATGTTTAGGGACTCCGAAAAGGATTTAGAAAGATCTGGTTATGCTGTATTTAGTCTAAAGTTTTTGTGCAGAATTAAAGATTTGCAAAACAACGATCCATATTCGCATTTACGTTATAATCCTCATTGGCGAAATGATGCTGGTCGCACTGCAGAGCAAGAAGACTCGATCAATGCGGAAACTCGACTTTCACAAAGGTGGTTACTACTTCCTACGTACTGTAATTGATAATGTTTTTACCTTAATCAGTTTAACTTTGACTAAAGTTTAAACGCTGGTTTTTGTCGAAATGTGTGGACCAAGCTTTTCAATCGCGGGACTATCAGACGCCTGTTTTGCGTTTGGGCCTCACTCGGACCATGAGATATTTGCAGTTCGGTTCGCATTTGGCTTTCTGGCGTTTGCCGTCGTCACGTTGATGGTTTTGTGTGGCTTTAAATGTATTTCTACAATTCTAGAAATTGTGCTTTGTATTTTCTTGTTTCTTAACTGCAGCAACGCAGCTTCTTGCTTGCTCTTTACCTGGAAAGGATTGATAGTACTGAAATCACTTCATGCAGCACCTGTTGTGATTCAATCCAATATTTACTCTTAATTCTAATGTCTTTATTTCCCCACTATTGGTTGGTGGAAACGAAGAAATTATTTGATATATATTGTATCTAACAACTGTCTTTTTAACCTCAAAAAATCTTTAAAGGGTTGTGCGAAAAGCTACACAGTTTTTTGAAGAGATAGTGTCTGCATTTTACTAAGTAATAAAATGTTGTAAATAAGAGCATTTGCCTGCATTGTTTTCATTACCCTTTCTTGTTTTTAGAAAAACAACTAATTTGGAAGAAAACGCTTTGCTTGATTCTCCCAATCCGTTAGGTGGCGCTATTAAAATCCACAACCATGAAATTTTAGGAATTAAGTGAGTAGTTTTTCGTTAGTTTTAGACATTTTACAAATTTGCAAAGAAGTTGATTTTACTTACCTTTCGCAATAGCTTGATTTTGACCGTTGTGCTATGTCTTTTGTAGTTATTTTAGTATTTCAAATGCTCTGAACGATTAAAATGTATTTTTCACAAATGGTTTACGTTTGGACGTATTTTCCAGACTTACCTTAAGTTAGTTTTGCACTTGGGCATTTGATAATTTACGAATGATAACTAAATAAGTTAATTTTTTAACGTTGAAGTGAAATTCGTCAATGCAGTAAGGGATACAGCAAAGTCACCTTGCAATTTTGGAATCGAGGTCCACCCGAAAATCATGTGACAAACGATCGGCTCTAGCCGTGAGTTGAACCTGTCGTGCAAGATCCTTACACCAATCGCGATAATGTTAGCCGTGTTGCTGACAAAGTTATGTCAGCTGTTCGTTTCTTGCTGCTTTTTGTGTAATCGTGATTTCTTCGACATTCAATATTGTTTTGTTTGTATTGAACGATCAATCAATTGAATTTATTGGCTGTGCTTTACACAAAATAAACGAGCAACGACAAATATACGAAAAAAAACTGCGGGGAGGCTGTGAATTAATCTCACGGTCTTCGAGTCAGTAGGCATTATGTGTCATTCTTTACATTAAATTTCCAATTGTTTATTTAAACTGTAAAGCACTTCAGTAAAAAACTGAAAAGTGCGTCTTGTTTAATCAAAAAACTTTACTTTTATGACCTTGGATTCATACGTTTCGTATGTCACAAGTTAAGCGGTTGCTGTATGCACGACTTAGTACCCTGGTGGTGCTACTAAAATTGTTTCAGCAATGGCTAGACGCCGTTGTTTCCAATAAAAATTTTCTTTGCACTTTTGTAATTAACTTTTTCATTCATATCTTTCTTTAAAATTCGTTTATACTTTCAACCAAAGTATCAAATATCTCTTATTATTCTTACTCTCGCAAACTCAATAGAATTATCATTTGTATCGAATGAGCTTGATACAGTCGCCCTCAGCTTACCAGCGAGGTTTATAGTGATAGGTGATGATTTCAAAAGCGCATTTAAAATTGAGTTAGCAAAAATCGGTTTCTTAGCGATGGTAGTAAACTAGTTATTTCCTAAAAATGTATTAGTATGATAAGTCGCATGTGAACCGAAAACTACAAGTTAAACTTCTTTAAAAATGTAGATTTTCATTTTATCTTAGGCCGTGGAGATAAGAATTTGAGTTCAAGGTAATCGCAGATCATAATTATGCTAGTTGATTTTCGATTCAAAGATAATGCTTTCAAAAATGAAGTGATGACGCACTGGACTGCGTTTTGCTCACGCTACGTAAGCAGGTACGTCATCGTTTCGTTTTTGAAACGAAAATCTTTGACAAGAGATATTTGAATTTAATTTTTGTATATTTTTAATCATCTATTTTTTTGATCGTAACAGTTCTAGTCATTGCTATTTTTATTTTCCATTTTTTAATTTTTTCCTCCTGAATCAGAGATTCTCCAGTCCGATTGAGCTCCGATCCTTCTCGTTTGCTTCGGATGAACCAGAAGTATGAAGAGGAGTTTCATCGCATGTTAGAACAGGAAAAACAGTGGCAAGGTATAGCGTTCGAATCCCTGAGCAGTTGAATGCTTTTGTGTAACATGTAGGCCTATTTGAGATTTAAAAATGCAAACTGACGTAAATTTTTTTTACGAGTGCAATTAGTAACTTGCCACCTTGGAGAATCATGTTATTTTGTTTTTAAAACGCAATGCCATCCAATAAGTTGTTGTTAGCATTTGAATGATTGGGATTCAGAGCTTAATTTCTTGCTGAAATGTGCGATTTGGAAGTATGTTCTCGCAAACGAGAAGATGTGTGTCTAGTTTTACAAGTTTTATAACTATGGCTAAAATCTCCAAGTACCGTTAGAGCAAAAAAGCTATATTTTACTTAATTTTAGATCCAGTTGAGTCAAATTCTGTCACACTTTCAGAAAGTTTGGAAAAGAATACTGATAATACTCCTATTTCACAGTAAGTTTTTAGTGTTTTGGTATGATTTGAAGTTTTAGTAAAAATACGGCTTTTGATAAAAAGTATTTAAAAAATGTTTTCTTAAGATCAAAGCTACAACCTCCAATATCATACAAAACGTTTATACAAGAAAACGGAGTTATTGTCAAACCTCCTAGTGTTCACACACCGTCATCAAAACCTCACCGTAACTCTGTCTCAGAATATACACCCACTGCTACTGGTAAGTAAAAATTCTTGAGTAAACTAGCGTTTTGTTTTGCAAGATTTTTCCGCTAAGTTCTGCGTAGTAACTTTCTCAGTTTCCAGAGCTGCAACTTTAGTTTACCACTAGTCTGTATTAAAAATGTGTGAATAGTTACTGTCACAGCTCTGTTTACTCGCAACAATAAATTATTTGTAAGTGTACTAGTTTGAGGAGAAAAAATAAGGGCGCAGTAGTTTTTAAAACTAAACGTTTCGACAACGTAGATTCTGCCGTCATTGTCAGCAGTGTAAGCAGGACAGTACGAAATCCATGGCTTTGTTTTCCCTCCTAAAGTGATTTCGTCCCATATTTTTATATACTGGTTCGTTTGTTTTTGTTCATTATGACCGTGGTCGTCAGGCAAACAAGCATCCCAAACAAGTTTCTCGCGTCGACAGAAAAATGGCTCTATTTTTTAGCCAGTTCAATTTTACATTAATATTTTTGCAGTTGAAGATTCGCCGCAGCAGAAGCCGACTTCCGTTCCAAATTCCAAAGTTACCGGAAGTAGTGCAAAAGAAAAAAGAAAATCGGTTGGTCCAACACCGCCCAGGGCTCCCAAATCTAACCGAGATTACATTGAGCTTAATAAAATAAGGTACGATAAAATGCAAAGGTTGTAACTACTTAAATTCGGTTTATGCATGATGATGCAAGAATAATTATTACTGCTTTCTCTTTACTGGGAAATTTGGCTAGTAATTTGTGTAGTGTAAAGTCAAGTGTTTAGTTTGTAGCAATGCCAAAGTTTGCTTGAATAATTGATTGACAGTGCAGAACTTAAGAATGGCTTTGAAAAAAGCTGTTTTTGCGTCAGGCTTCAAGAAACTCTCTGTCATAACTTTTTTATGTAGCTTTGAACTTTTCTCAAAGCTAAACAAAAAAGTATGCGCCCAACTTTGTTGTCTGCCGAGCTGAAAATCGCATTTCATTCCGGAGATAGTTTTTTTAGAATTAAGTTTATTTTCAATTACTGCACAACCCTGGGCTTGCTTTGCACATTTAAAGGCATCTTGCCTTTTTTCAAATTTCAACCTGCTCAATGAATATATGCTTTAGTTGGCAGAATTACGAATACTTAAACTTCATCCACTTAATTTGCGAATTGTGCATCTTTAAATCCGTTGCTAGGCTTGGAAGAAAAAGCAATTCGGCATCGTACCTTGAAATGTATTCAAAGAAAAACCGATTACTGGAACAAGCTAAGCTGACGCCACGTAGGCCTTTGTCTGATGTTCGGAGAAAAGAGGTGCGTGCAGTTTAAATTGAACTAACTTAACAAACGTTTTGACTCTGACTGTATTGGATGCCTCTGTGATTTACGAGGAGCCAGGTTTGAATCTTGCTTGTGCCTCAATGTTCTACTTCATTCTCTATTCAGTTTGTATTTTTTGTCATTTGACGATGAAAAACTTTCAGCTAAAATAAAATTACTCTGTCTTTTTATCTTGAAGTTTTCTAGCGCAATCACTAGCTTCGTACTTCTTTACATGGGTATGGTAGACTGTAGAGCAGACATGGGCAAACTACGACCCGTGGGCCAAATCCGGCCCGCCGGCACTTACACAAACTTAAACTCCCACCGTGAATTGAGCGGAAGACCTTTTTTTCTTTTATAGAGATCATGGATGGCAGTGATTTTTGAAAAAGTAAGCCTCAACGTCAACGGTGCGAAATTGGAATAAAAAATAGAGCTCGATCGATATGAATTTTTTTAGCCGATACCGATATATTTAAAATTTAAAGGCCGATACCGATATCTGAAGGCTTCGCTTCTGTTTTGATAAAATTTGTTTTTTGACCTTTAACCTGTTGACCGCCACTTCCAAAAGTTGTTAGACACAAGTTTACATTGAGATCTACCATCCCTGAAAATTTCAAGTCTCTGGCTTCAGCGGTTCAAAAGCCTTAGACTGCACAATATTGGCAAATTTTATCAATTTTTTGACCTTTAACCCCAAGTCACGTCACATAACGCATTTATAGTTGGTACAATGCAAGAACCTGGTAAGATACACCAATCCTGTAAATTTCAAGTTCCTATCTGTTTTTAATCAATAGTTATAACTCAAACAACATATTTTCTTATTTGATTTTTGACCCCAAGTGACGTCACATGCAAATATTCTCTGTGAATATTTTTTCACCCTTATCGAGATGCATTGCGTATATATACTTGATAAATTTGAAGGTTCAACCTGTTTCCATTCACAAGTTATTGGCGTTTGGAAAGATTTCTTTTCAAATTTTTTAATTGACCTTTAACCTGTTGACCGCCACCCCCCAAAATTTGTTAGACACGAGTTCACATTTAGGTCTATCATTCCTGAAAATTTGAAGTCTCTAGCATCAGCGGTTCAAAAGTCTTAGGCTGCACAAAAAACTGTTCAGATTTGTTTATTCGACCTTTGACCCCAGGTGAAAGGTCGAAGACAATTATCCCAGGTCAAAGATCGGTAGTATTACAAAGGTCAAAAGTATTACCAAAAGTCGAAGACAATTATTGGGCATAGTTTTGTCCACACATTGATATGCATATACTCTAAAAATTTGAAGGTCCTACTTGTGGTCATTTGAGTGTGCGTGCACGCTCTTTCTAAAGCATCGTTTTCGTGCTTGAATGCGTGCGCAACTGCGCACGCAAAAGCGCCAAAAAACCTTGCATTTATTAGCAAAATCGTAAATAAGACGTTTTTGTTGATCGCCGATAATTTATCGGTAGAAAACGGCCGATACGATATATCGGCCAACCTCGTTATCGGCCGATAAATATCGGCTGACCGATATATCGGTCGAGCTTTAATAAAAAACGAGGAAAACGCGATGAAAACCTTTTATTTTGGAAATCACATTCGTACGTGGACCATAATCTCCAAAAAAAAAGGGTCTTAACCTTATTTTCCAATCAGCGTGCGGCCCGCGGCTTTAGCAGTTTTTCCAAGTCTGGCCCTTCGTGGGAAAAGCTTGCCCACCCCTTCTGTAGAGTGATTAGACCACTGTGCGGCATGTTTTACAATCTTAGTAATTCAAAAGGAATAGTCAAAAAGCTAAGTTTTTGATGCTGTATTTTTTGATGATTGATACGCTTTTTTATTCCATTCTGCAATGAAACAATTTTTTGATTTTACTGAAGCAAGTGCGTTGTTTCAGGATCAAGTCAGTTCAAGCGCGAAAAAGCTCGAATTAAATTTGAATTCTGAAAACCCTCCTGCTACAGTTGAAGAACAGTGGAAAGAGCAGGTAATTTGAAAGGCTAGAGACAAGCTTTGTGCATGGCTGTAATCGTAATATTTTAAATTACATGCTGTTGCTTAACGATACAGACAAAATACCATTTCTATACAAATACTTGCCGAAATCTTGACAACCTTGACTTAACAAGTTTTAGGAATGTACGTTCATGTTTGATAATAATATTTCTTTAGTGTTGGTCTGGTTTTGATGAAAATCAAAAATCAGATCTTCATTATACTGACGAAAATACGCCGAAGCATGTAACGAGTGGCGGTCCCATCTCCTCGGCTTAGCGACGGGGCAACACACCTCCAAAAAAACGTCGCAGCGGTGGCGAGCCGTTGGCGACACTGTGCCGATTTGACCGATTCAGGAACCAATCCCCAGACCTCCCGCACCAATAACGTGCGCTTAACAACGCAGCTGACCGGTCGGTTATGCGGTTTTGTTAAGTAACTTTTAAAAATTGAGCCGTACGCTGGGCTATAAAACAAGTATTTGGCTAGTTTGCTCCATATTTGATAATAGATTGTGTGTTGTACAGTTTTTAGGATCGATTACTTTGCAGGCTCAACGTTTGAAATTAGCAAAAGAAGGGAAATCCCCTGTCTCGATAAATCCCAAAAGAAGCTTACTACGCGAAGTGGGAAACCAAGGGGTCACAAAACCATCTTTCTCTCCTCGTTTGCTTGTCGGGGGTTCCCAGCGTCCCCCCATTAGCTCTCAGCATTCACCCAATGGAGAATTTTCCCCCAAAAGAAACGTGTCCCCTCGTCGTGAGGTCAACGCAAGCCCAAAAAGTGATTTTACAAACCACCCTGCTTTTTCACCATTCACGCAGCCGGACTCATTCAGTAGAGAACAGTTTGAAATTGAATCTTTTCCCTCCAAAACCACAAACCAAAATCACCACCAACAATATTCTAACTCGACGCCTTACTACAACAACGAACCTTACCAGCGGCAACCATACTCAAGCGACCAGCAAATCATAACACCAAATTACACCAGCGATATGATACCAGCTCATGGTTTTCATCATGTGCGCCAAGAGGATGTACGGAACTTTCATCCCAGTCCATTGATGCAGGTACACTACATCTTGATCATTAGTCGTTGTTATAAAAAGCACCGAAGTTACTTGTAAAAGTTTGATGTTTGAAAGCGCCTTGAATTGTCATGTTCAAACTTATTTAAAGTTTTCGTTTTTTTGATATTTAATAATCAAGTTTTAGTCTTTGAATACTGTTAGCGCTTAAAGTATAGCTGAAACCTGTAGGCCTACATTTAGAAAATGTAGAATTAAATTTTATATTTGTTTAATAGCGGCAGTTTTTGCCTATTGTTGCTGTTAAAGAAGCTATCGAATATGAGATATTGATAAATTGTGTTTGTGTGCTTCAGGCTCATCATCAACATTTCGGTCATTCAAAAGCACCAGATCCTCACGCTGTTTCTCTTAAACATGATTATTCTCACTATTATCAAACAAATTACGATAGTAGTATGGGAGGTAAGATACGGTAAAATAAGTTGTGCTGCTGGAATTAGGTCTTCCCTAGCCTAGGGTGACCAAATCGGGTCGAAGAACTTGGCTTAAAGACAAAATTTTACGTTTTGGGTTAGGTTTAGAGTTGGAGGTTAGTGTTCAGGTTATGGCCCGGGTTAGTTCTTCCAATGCTGAGTAGGCCACGGCGATAGTCGCGCTCACCCTGCAGAATCTGAGATTGCAATTTTTTGTTTCGTTTTTCTACTATAGTTCTGCATCTAGTGCGCTAGTATGTGCGTATTTCGTAAGCCAGGTACGACGTATGTATGTTGTTTACCAATCATATGTCTTTCTATTAACGTTCGTTTTGTCTTCCTATTACCTACGTTTGCCACATTTTTTTTTACAATGGACTTGCCTACCAGAACAACCTGCTTAGGCAATGATTGTGAAATTCTAATGCGATTGAGAATTCTCATTTCTCTAATTTTTTGTCATAGTTGTAAAATTTTATGCTACAGATCAAAGGCATCGTGGCGAAGACACAGTACCGGTGCCAAGTCATAAATTCAATCCGGAATTGACGTCCAATTATGCTTCTGATGCTGACAGACATCGATGGAACGAAACAGACTCATCACTTGACCCTTCAATTTACAAAAGTATTGAGCAGAACTGTTTGCTCAAGTGTGAATTAGGCAGACGTATTGCTTTGAAATTGTGATGCGGTTGAATGATAACAAACAGATACGACATTAAAAAGCGAACTTTTGAGTGGTAACGGCATTGCTATCGGTGCGGATGGTATGGTTTCGATTTCTGGCGTTCAAACCAGACGCGTTGTCGCCAGCTCGCCACCGCTGCGACGTTTTTTCGGAGCTGTGTTACCCAGGCGCTAAACCGCTGAGATGGGTCGTGCCACTTGTTACACGCTTCGGCGTAAAACCGCGAGTATAATGGAGGTTTAATTTTGATTTGTTTGCGCTAGTAATCCCTTTTTTAGATTTTGATTCAACTCGAAATAACCCCGTCCCTCGCCTTCCCCCTATTCTTGGCACCACTCAAGTGTCGCCCAGGCAGAAAGAACTTCCCAAAAATACGACAGATGTTGAAATTCGACAAAGTCTTTCCGATTCTGAAGCTATTGGTGTGGGAAGTTATCTTCAACAACACGAGAAAAAGAAAATGAAGCCTTCATACAAAGTAATGCCCTTACAGGAAGTTTGCACAAAGTACCTCAACCAAAATTGCAATGTCTGGACCATTTTATGCGGAAGTTTTTGGGGTAGTTAAGAATTAAAAAATGTTATTCTACGCTTTTGCGTCTCGAAATGTCAAAGCACTGCTGAATTAATAGTACTGTATATAACAGTAAAATTCAGGAAGGTGGTGGGTTGGTGGAGCTTGGGCCGCCGTGGCCTTTCCCTATCGGAACCGCCAATAACAGTATCATCTTTTGCTTGCAAGTACAACGTCAAAATCCTGACCAGAAGTCACGCTGCTAAGAGTAAGATACAAAAATTTAAAGTTTGTTGCTGCGCTCCACTAAATCGGTGTGTTTGAAGTTTATTTGGTGGAGCACAATCTCGAGGAAAGTTTGTTATAACTCATACCGCCGCCTTGCTGTAGTAAGCTTTTTGGAAAACCTGTTCAGAGTAGTCTTACCACCACTTAATGCAATTAGGCATGGTGTTACACAATGGGTGCCCTTCGTAGCACCATAGAGCAGAGGTTTTCAATCAGAGCCGGCGGCATAGCAGTCAACTTAGGGGGGCCAAGCGTTTATCAGGAGGGCTAAAGTTTGAAATTAAGCACAAAAAACGCTGTCTTCAAAGGAGTGACGTTGTTGAATGGGAGAGCCTGCCCCCCCCCCCCCCTTGGCGCCGGCTCTGTTTTCAACTTATGGGCCACAAAGCTTGACTAGAAAGCAACAGCAGCTTCTCCAATCATGTCGTTATGTTCGCTTTGTGCTTTTTATTAAAAGTTGTTGGGCCACCCTCATATTTTATCATTTCAGTAGGCAATGAGCTGAAAGATCGAAAAATCCTGCCGTAGAGTGATCGGCTTTTAATGTCTTGTCTTGCAATGGTGTACTTTACGCCCGGCACATTCAGTAATGCGACTGAATTTTATCTTCACAGCGATACACGTTGGAAGATTACAAAAGTTTGAAACGAGAAATCAATATGGGTGGACTGGGACCGGATTTAGTAAATGCTAAAGCAAAGGTTGGTATAAAAACATAAAACACGCGTCTTAAGCTTCGATTTTCGCACCAACTCTTGAACGTTGCTTGTCTGTCGCGGGTAGGAATGGGCCACCAAGACAGAGAGAACTCGTCTCATACGGTAAATGTGCATTAAGTATTCCAAAACATACCGTTAATCGATTTTTTTCATTTAGTTGCGTACGATTTATTCTCTTACCTTGAGAAAGCGATCAAAGCGCTATAACGAGCTCGCTTAAAAGTTGCCGGCCAACCACTGCAAGATTGGATAATCCCGCTAAATACCTTTCCTGCCTGCAAAGCGAATGAACTGGTCACCTTGTTATCCACACTGTTCAGTAATGCTGAGCATCCAGCAAAGAAGCTGTCAAAATATTTTTAAAGTTTGTAAAATCATTACTGTTGGCCTAATAATTTACTGGCTATTATCTTTTTACTAAAGTTAGTCGTTGGCTTGAGCAGCCTTGGAATAAATACCGATTTGAGTGTTTTGGGGTAGCCCCTCTTTCCACTCGGCTATCTGAGCTTCAAAAATATTTAGATGGAAAAAGTAAATCGAGCCAAGAAATATTCGGAATTTATTCGCAAACAACACAAGACAAACGTGGTTAATCTCCAAAACAATACCCTGGAAGGGCGAGGTTTGGACGAAAAATATTATCCGGTAGAAATTAAAGAACGCTTCACGCTTGGAAGTGCTGATCAGAAGAGAGAAGAATTGCAAGAGAAAAGAAAAAAGGTTGGTGTTGACTTGATTAGATTGACATGTTTGAGCAATGAGCATTTTTGTCAATGAGTTAGTTAAAAACAATCTCTGTCTTTCTCTAAGATTGGAATATATTTTGCGATGTTTAAAAGATGGCTAACTATATCTAGCATGCTAAAAAGGTGGAAAAACGATAAAACTTCGGTCTTCGCCTGAACAAGAAAGCGCTGAAGTTTTTTATGCATTTGGTGTATGAGACTTGCTTAGAGCCTTAGACGTTAAAGTTTTAATTACTTCAATGAAATAATTTTGTGCTTGCTTAATTTGCTGCTGTAGAAATACCTCATGTTTTTTAAAAACCGCTGTACAGCCTGAGTGTGAGTAGTACGAATGCTGACGATTATTGCCAAAACGAAACCCCAATCAACGACTTCATGCGGTGAGGGATCTGGGTTAAATAAAGTTGGCCTACTTCTGCGTAGTGTGTTTCATCAACGATATAGCATGGAGGTACCGAGCGTGAGATTGCATTTGATAATTTCGGCTGATTTAAGGAGCGCAAGCTCATCAGTTCAATAATTTGGGAATAACGTCATTGATTTCCAGGCATTGGACTACGCTAGGCAAGTCCCTAAACCGAAACCAATTGTGCCAGTGCCATCCAGTAATTTCTCACGATCCACATCCCACGAATCTTGCGATTCCGACCAAGCCAATCACGCTGCAGATTGGGAGTTATTGAAAAATCTAAGAGATAGACATGAACGCGAAAAGGCGATTGTGGCAGAGATGACGTCACCACACCGGATCACGTGACTCACGTCATTGTGCTTAAAACCATCAGTGGTTAAACATAATTAATTTATGCAAGGCTAAAGAAAATCCTTTGTGTGCTGAAAGGTTTTTAAGGGGAGACAGTTGCTGCTCCCAGAATTAAAACAAGCAGTTTTTGATAACTGGAAAATTTTAGGTAGCATAACAATTTTGTAAATAATCTTACACTTTAATTAATTCTGATAGCTTTTTTTAATACCGGCGAGTGTTTCGTTTGTTGTATAAAGTTTTTTGCAGAACAATCTCTTAACTCCTAATTTCTAGTTTTGGTGGTACAAGTTCTTATTTTTAGCACTAGTTGCAGAACAGGCTGGAGGTTTGCGTAAAAAGCATTTTGCAAAGCAATTTATCGATAGTTAAATCATAGAAACTATATTTTTTAGCTGTTTCTTCAATCGTACTTCTGTGTAAATGTAGGTTAGTGCAAGTATTAGTATTTTCACTGGTTTTATGATTACTGTGGTGCTGTGTAAATTTTCACTGTGCCTTTGTAGTACGTATTTGTAGAATGCTGTTGAATATTTCGAATGAAAAAGCACAATCAAAAGTTTTGTATTCAGTAAGTTTGCTAAGAATTTATTGAACTGATACATCCTATAATTTTTCACTGGCTAAAAATCCTTTTTGGCAAGATGCAATTTTGCGATATTACAAAATTTTGACTAAAATACACTTTCAAAAAAATCGTATTTTAAAGTTTTGTTAGAATTTTAAAATCCCGCAAAACTGCATACCGGTATTTGCGAAGTGCATGCTCTTGCAAAAAATTCCAAAAAAATCTCATGTTGAATTTTTGTCAGAATTTTGCTAAATTGTATTTTAACGAACTGTAGGCCTATGCACTTAGTAGAAAATGTAATTTCATCGTATTTTGAAATTTTTGCAAGTGGATATTCTACACTTGCAAAAATTCGTCAGAATGTTAATGCATTTTCGCTAAGAATTATACACACTTGACACTTGTAAGAATTCGCAAATGATGAAATATCGCAAAATTGTATAATTATTTGCAAAGCGCATACACCAGGGGTATATTCTCCAGTGGTTCAAGGTATTCAGCGCAAACCCTGCGATATCACAGGCACACACGTTGATTACATTTAACTAAAATATTTGGATTTTTTCGTCGTTAATCTTTGTAATATCAGCGCAATCTGAGTTCTCTTTGCTTCGATGAACGACAAATTGCTTTTTTTTTTAACGCTGACAGATGATGCAGCATTCTCTTGTATGGTAGGTTCAACCGATACCGTTAAACACAAGCGAGCCAGACTTTTTCATTATATTCTGAATCATATAGCGGAGTGACTTTCTTTCCACACGACTCAAGTGCAAAAAATGTCCTATTTGAAAGTTGAACCCAGACGCAACGTCACAATACATGCTCATTGCTCAATCACGCCACAGCAAATTGCTTTTTTCATCGCAGAAGAATGACGCGATGGTTCTCTCTTAGGGCATGTTCAACAGACATCGCTGAACACAAGCAAGCCAGACCTTTTCCATTGTAGCTATTATGCGGTTGTAATTGCTTGCGATTTTTGTAAGTGTGGCGGTCAATATATACAGGGTGGTCGCTAGAAAAGCAGAAAATTTGTAGGTCACTACGTTGACCTACCTTCATTATATTCATTATACTCGCCGTATTACACCAAAGCGTGCAACGAGTGGCGGGATCCATCTCGGCTGCTTTGCGCTTGGGCTACACAGTTCCGAAGAAACGTCGCAACGGTGGCGAGCCGTTGGCGACACTGTGCCGATTTGACCGGCCCCGGATTCAAACCCCAAACCTACCGCACCGATAGCGCGCGCTTAGCAACTGAGCTAACCGGCCGGTACTAAAAGTTATTTTTTCTAAAAATAAATAGCAGTTTGACAAATTTTCTGCTTTTCTAGCGACCACCCTGTACATTTCAAAGTTGTTGGTCAACTTCAAGTTGTAGGTTAAATTAGTGGAATGGAAGTAAGTGTTGACAGTATGATTGAAAAGCCGTTTTGTAGCAGAAATTACGACGAAAATTAAGTAGCAAATTAGGCTGCTTAAAAAGGCGCTTGATGTTGGTTCGCGTAATCGCATTAAACTTTCAAGCACTTCCACACATTTGTTTGATAAATGGCTGCATGCGGCAGCAAATAATGTAGAGGAGCACACTTCTAAAAATGCTCACCCCTACTATGCCACTGACATACACCAGCAAAAATTTCAAAAAAATCAATTTTTAAATTTTAGTCCTAATTTTAAAACGTAAAATTGCATTTTTGCCCAGTGTATGCACTTGCGAAAAATCAAATGTTAGCTTCAAGTGTAAGCCTATGTACTCGATAAAAATAGAATTTTTAAAATTTGATTTTTTTGAAATTTCGGCAAGCGAGAAAATGCAATTTTCTTAAAATTTTTGCACACTTGGTAAAAATGCGATATTTTCTGATTGTGACAAAAAATAAAAATTAGTGATTTTTTCAATTTGCCAATTCTGGCTAAATTTTAATCACTTAAAAAAATTTGTAGTTTTTAAAAATTTTTGCTGGCGGACAAGGTGATCGTTGTTGCACAGTGTTACGACGCTTTACACCAAGAATAAGATCTTCTATAGCCGCAATAAATTAAAATCGCTCTGCTCCACTCTTCCATTTTAAGTTTATTTCAGTTGGAATGATTTATAGAGAATGGAACCCACGTTTTCCAACTACGCGGCAAAGAATTTACTGAAACCACTGATGAGACTAATAAATTTTATTGAGATTGACTTTTCCCTAATGTCGCACTAACAATCGTAAAACTTCTACCGAGACAAGAAACTACATTAGATTTGTATTAAAATCACAACTCGTACGTTGAAAACACATCCAAACATATCAGTGTACAAATGCAACAGTGAAACACGATGTTTTACCAAGTACCAGAATCGTCATGATCACCACAATTAAAAAAAAACGCAAAAAGCAGTGATCAGCCAAAAAACTTGACAATTTCGCACAAACCATTTCATTCACAATAACGTTAAAAAAACTTGGTCGCGTACACAATGTCAGATAAAACGTAAAACAATGGACACATGTGCAACAAAACACACAATCAACAAAAGAAGTGCTGCCATAGTCCACTTGCGTCTTACTTTAGATTTGTTTTCATAAAAAGTGCTCTGTTCTCTTTTTCTCCCCAAGCAACTCTGCTTCTGTGAGCAATTCGTCATCATTTTCTGACGTATCATTTGGCAAGTCTTCTCCACGTTTCAATTCGTTAGTATAATATTCTCCTGTTAAACCGGAATAATCAGGATTAAACCGGAAAATTCACGAATAAACCGGTTGTAATAAGGAAGTAATCAACCTTATTGAGCGTTCATTTAACACTCGCTTTACTTGGACAAATTCAAAGTACTTTACAACTGCTCTGATACAAAACTGCACTCTAAATGGTTGCATACAATGCAAACTTGTTATCCAGAAGTAAAACTGTCGTTAAAAATTTTAACTGTCAGAATCGCGTTAAAAATTTTGGAGTCGACAGATCAGTTTTTCACTGAGCAGACAAATCATAGCCTCACCTTTATGGGACATGAAATATCGGAGCAGCAAGATAACTGTTACGATCAAAACAAATACGGCCACAGCTACAATTCCAGCAATCACGGCTGCACTTGGTCCACCCTGTCGGAGCTCGGGAGTAACTGGTACTGAAATTAATATCATTTAATGAAATGGCAATAGGAAAAATCTCTTCAAGCAAAAAACTGTTTCAAGCAAAACTGAAATTCACGTCAAGGTCAAAAGCAAGCAACATGTGCCACAAGAAGTGTTAGTCACTCTGGATGGAAAGCATTCTCACATTAAGAACCCCAAATAATCAAAACGAGCATATAACCGTGTGAACTTATACAAGGATTAAAATCATTAATTTTCAGCGAACCAGAAGGTTGAGCAAGCGAGCATGCCAATGCTCGATCGATAAACAAGATGCAGCAATAATCTATCAAATAGGCGTTCACTGTAAGTGAAAATGCAACACTAAGGGGGTCCTCTGGGTAAAAGCACCTCAAAATTGTCAATATTCCATGCATCGAGGTGAACTTTACCATCCTAAAAATGGGTTTTACCATGCTTTAAAAGTTGACAAAATAGCACCCAAGCTTGAATAACCAACGTATGGAGTGGTAGATACTACTTTTTCATTTACTAATGCTCTTTTTCATTTACAGTGTTAGGTACAAAGTTTAATTTTTGATCCATAGCGGAACAAAATTTTCAGGTTGGGAACATGCAACTAGAAAGCACAATTTTTAAAATTAACAATTAAAAAGTAACTTTCACCACGCCCGCATAAAAATGCTTCGAATTAATGAAAATTACAAGCCTAGGCAGTAGGCACTAAACACAACTACTAACACTTCAGAAAGCTTAAAGTTGTACACAAACACACATCCCATGCGTTTGGAAACATTAACTTATTGTACCACACAGCAACAAAAAAAGCTATTGCAATGAAATAATAAACAAGCAGGCTATGAAAAATCACCGGCCGCCATGCAGGTATGTGAAATGAAAGTTAAAATGGATATTCAACCTGATAAAATTAAAAATGGATACCTGCAATGGAAGGGAGATGATTTAGTCCGTCTTTTTCAGTTGGTAGAACTAAATGCAAAGCCACCGATTTGTTAGTACTACTTTTAGGTTAGCCATTAACTTTTAGCGATGATTAAAATGATTAAATGTGATTAAGGATATCAATCAAATGTAAAAATCATTTTAACAAAGTGAAACAAATTAGCAATTAACCACATGCAAATGATACAAGTGTCACGTATGTCAAGTTTAGCAGTAAACACACACAAAAAAAAGAACTTTAGTTATACTTAAGAGACCATACATCATTTTTAATATGTTTTTGTAACACCTACGCCCTAGTCTCCCTACGGTTTTCCCAATGACAAAATTCCACCTTACCAAAGAATTAGTAGCCCTAACTAACAACTACAACAGAAAACAATTATGAGGCTTGCACTGTCCCAGTCAAAATAAAGGACCGATTAAATTATGGCAATAGCTCATGCAATTATAATGTAGAACTAACAATTACGAAGTGAGCTTGAAAAATTTGAATATTGGCTAACGCTTGTTAAATATTTCACGACCAAGAAACTACTGCCGGATTATTGTCTTCTTGCAAGATATAAATAACAAGCATTTAGTAAGAGCGACAAGAAATTGAGATTTAAAACAATTCGAGTTGTTAATACGTTAGTTTTTGAGCTGATGTCACGCAAAAGTAGCTAATGGATGGAGTTGCAGTAGTATCATATGAGTATTTCAATACCTTAAAAACGCAATTTACAAAGAAAGGCATCAGGGTTTTCAATTTAATCTTAGAAACGCAAGCTAGTATCGATTAGAAAGCTTTTAAGCTAGAATCTAAACGCTTAAGCTTGTTTCAGCTTTCACAGCAACATTCAAATGCTACAACACTAACCCATGCAAAATGCCAGTTTGGTACAATAAAGCAGCTACTGCTATGACAATTTTAATGCAAACAACATCCAAAATTAACACGAATGAATTAACTACTGTTAAGTAGTAGTACAGTAGTTTTTCATAATTTCGAATCAAGAAAATGAAAATTTTTAAAATTTAGAACCGCAAATTGTAACATACCTGCTGTTGTTGGCGGTGCAGTGGTAGTAGGCAAGGCTGCAACACAATAAGCCAGTACTAAAACATTTCTGTTCGACAAAAATCACAATAATTAAAGATTAATGGGTGATTTGAGATACAACGAAGCGATGGTCAAGCAATTACGAATATTGGCACAACATCGAAAGCTAAAATAACCGTATTAAACAATGAAAGAAATGACAAATTACACACTGAATTACCATAAACTTGAAGCTGAAACGATAAGGAGGCGTCAGATCCGACTCCATTTGTAGCGGTACAGGTAAACGTTCCGTTGTTTGTTTGTCCATCTTCATCAGGGACTTGAACTTTTTGTGTCAGAATGCGATGGTTATCTGGTGAAATAAGTACTTTCTGAAACATTTCCCATGGCATTAAATTATTACAACAATTTACAAGCGAAAGCAAAAAGAATCAAACTCTTAACAATAACGAATATTCTACGCTTAAAAAAAGATTCAAAACTTAGCTATAGGAGACTCCAGCACCAACACAATCAATATTTCAAAATTTTCACTTATATCAACAACTTAACGCTGCTCTTGAAAGCCATGCAAGTTTATCCCAATTGCACCAACTCTCAGTTCCGTTGATCAGTTTCAACTCTCGAGGTAAAGCAACGTATCAAAGCACCACAAATGTAACTGATCACTACAGAACGCCATAGTAACACTAATTTCTCATACCATCAGTGAGTATAAAATTGTTAGGGATTCCACTAAAGGGAACTAAAGGGGTTTCTTCTTTATGTTCATCTTCAGAGTAGGGAGTTATGTCTGGGACAAAAGTCCAGGTAACATTTGGTTTTGGATAGCCAATTGCATCACAAAACACAGAAAGGTAAGTTCCTTCTTCCAACACCACTTGGGACTTGATGACGCCATTTCCATTCTTCAACGTCACACTGGGTGGGTCTAAAGCAAGTTATGTATAAAGTTTTACGAAAACGAGTCCAATTTTAAACAGCGCAGTGATCGCCGTAAAAACTTACCATCCGACAGCAAAAGATGGGCGAGTGGATAGAGCGCCTACCTTTGGAACGGTAAGATAGGGGTTCGATTCCGACTTAGGTCAAACCAAGTATAATTATTGTTGTGTGGCTGAGAAAAGTACCTTGCGGGATTCCCCCGTCTAACAGTGGTAGACGGACGACCGACAACTGTGGTAAAGTAAGACGAGGCGGCTTACAGCGATACTGTGTTATATACAACACCTCAATTCAATCAAAAAATTGAACACAAAGATCGAGCATTGTACCTCGGAAACAAAAAAAGTTAAGAAAAAAACAATAAATAACAACTTACGCAGAACATTAACTTTTTCCAGTTCTATGGAGTAAGGTGTAGTTCTATTCTCATGTTTGATTTTGCAATAGTATGTCTCATCCATATCAACACGATTGAAACTTTTTGTCAAGAATATAGTTGTGTTTGTCAGTCCATTTCCACATTCCTTGACATTTATACTAGTTTCTTCATTGGAAATCTTGTTACCTATCGAATCTTCAAACCTAAGCATATGCTTTGATGATAACAACAATATTTTAGTGTCGAAACGTCTAAGATTACAGAAAATCGCGTAATTTTGCGCTTGAAATTTTCATACTGGCCAAGCACAAATGTTGGAAGCGGTTATTATGTCTCAAAAATTCGGTAAAACGTAACCTTTTGCCTCCGTAATTGATAGCATAACACGCGGATTAAGATAACAAAATTTCGATCATGCGTGTTTGGAAGATGAGGTGGCTGCGGTCTGAGTAGAAAGCTAATATTTTCGCAAGTTGAGCAAAGGCAAATACAAAAGGAAAGCTTGAAGTTAATCCCTAATGTCATCTAAGTGCTTGGTGCTACTTTTTGAAAGTGGAGCACAGTTGAAACGTCAAGTTTTAAAGTACCCTGAAATCGCAACGTGTCAAGCAAAAACTATTTCTTAATGTGCTATATTGTACTCTAAAGTATGTTAACAACTTACAGTTTGAAACAGCAAAAATACGAATTTACACCGCTGATGGAAGCTAATAGCATTTGCATTGCAGATCTGAGAAAATATACCAAACTGACCAAAAAAAAAGAAACTCATTACCAAACTTAGTTTAGTTTCCACATAAAAAAAGATAAAAAACAGCCTCATTAACAGTTTGTACGTAAAAAAAATCGCAAAAAATAAAGATGCAAGTTATGTTGTATATATCAATTCCAAGTGAAGTACCTACCACATTTTCGGTGTGGGTTTTGCCATATCAGCATGGCAGGAAGCAACCGTCTCCTCTTTCCCTTCCTCAACGACTGAAAGCAGACTCTTGGCGCGAATCGTCGGAAATTCTAATCACAAAAACTTGTTACAATTCATGAGTGTCTTCGAAATGACACTTACGCGTGAAATGTTGAACAATTAACAAGAAAACAAACCGAAGAATTTGAAACTTTCGCTAATAAGCAACTGAACTGAAATGCTCAATTAAGAAAGCCTAACGTCACAAATGCATTGTGTGATGCCTAGGCATTGTTTCTCAAAAATATTCAAAAAATGTTAGTTTGCGCGCATAACTGAAATATGTTGTATTTGGCATGAAACTTTATAGTATTTGGCGTGACGTATTTCGACGCGTGATTCATCGAAAACCGAAATACATCGCTTTGATCCGAAATTGAACATTCGAAGCGAAGTTTTTTGGCGCGGGCAGATAAAGACTCTAACGAGAAGAACAAAATTAAAAAGGAAAGCATTATTTTTATCCACAACTCTTCCCTAAAATAAACATTTAATGTTAATCTAATGTTCAAACCATTGCAAAATTGAACAATGAAAAAATTCAAATCTTCATCATACTCGCGTTATTACGGCGAAAAGTGTAACGAGTTGCGGAGCCCATCTCCGCAGCGTATGCCTGGACTACACTGTCCCGAAGAAACGTCGCAGCACTGGCGAGCCGTTGGCAACACTGCATCCGACCTGACCGACCGCGGATTCGAACCCCAGACCTCCCGCACTCATAGCAATAATGAAACAACTGAGCTCAATAAATTGTAATCCAAGCAAGGCGATGCAAAAAAATGTCTTGCCTAAAATTATGGTGCCAAATAGTAGCTTACAGTAGGTATTGCGTGTTATGAGTTGTTTCATTTCAGAAACGCATTTTTTAAACAACTCAGTTCAAACTTGGGCATTAAACGCAGTGATAGGTGAACGCGAATTAGGCGAAACTAGTATCACTTTGACCACGAAGCGAAGACAATTTTTAGCACCAAACCTTAGAAAAAGAGCATTATACATAGCATTGGTGACCGTATTATATTGGCGATGTAAGGTTTAACATACGCGTGAAAACATCACTTTGGTTACAAAGTCAAATTGAACATAAATATATTACTCAACAGTAATGACTGCAATTGGTTCTAAAATTTCAAAGAACATTGACTCAAAATAAAAGTGATAACAAATGATCAGATGAAAACATAACTTACTCAGTGTCACACAACTATGATATTTAAAAAAAACACGATAAATTGCTATGACTAATGAGCTCATCGCTTACCGAATAAAATGTACAAAAAGATCTAAATAAGGCTTCTATTTGCAACCTGTGTGACTTTAAATTGCGCTCGTTTATAACACACTGCGCTATGCTTTCTCGTTTAACATCAAAATAAGGGGAACTTAAATCGTATCAATTGGTTAGTTTAGTAGGTCTAGCTACCGAGACGGGTATAGCATTAAAAACGGCCAAGCAGTAACACGAGTAGGTTGAAGACTCCTTGTGACGGGTTCAATTCGTAGTTAGAGCCTATCACCTTGACCCATTTCCATTGTAGCCGGCATGACCTGAAACACGTAGCCTCCTTTACCGTTATTCACTGCTCAGTGTGTCGTGTATATACTCTCTGATAATTGGTTCAAACGAAACTTGAAATCAACAATGGTGCGTTTTTCGAAAAATTTAACAACGCAATGTCTCAATCAGAAATGGAACATAACCAAAATTAACCACTGTTGCAAAGCCTGCAACGCGTGACACTGTATGTTAATCAAAGTATCGTGCATATCAATCAAGGAGAATTCTGCTATACCGTAAAAACAGTGTATCAAGGTTAAAAACATAAAAACACATTCAGTTCAAGTTTATGGTTTCGGATATTATTGATGTTAACAAATAAAGCTTAACAGAACAATCTACAGCTTACAAAAAAGCAGTTTCACTTACGGTTTATGGAAAGATTGGCGTGGGATTTCAAGGTAAATTGATTAATTGTTAACTGGCAACCGTACAAGCCTTCATCTGTAACTTTCACGGGGTCAATTTTGAGTGTAAGATAACGGGCTGTCTCTTCATTGATCAGGCTGAAATAGAATAGAAACGTTTTTTATAGAACACTATATAGTGTTCTTCAGCGATCCATAACTGCTAAGGTATTGCAATGCGTCCATAAAATAACTATATCACCACATCCACATTAATGTTGATAGAAGGGTCCACGTTAGGCAAAAATGTTATAGTTAACGAGACAAAACTATTCGGTGTTGCAACTCGTCAGGGTTGAAAAATCTCATCTGTGGTGTAATAAGCTCGAATTACGAGCCGGCCAGGTTAAGGCATCGCATTCCAATGAACTGCCCCTAGATTACGCTACTACTTTGCGTGCGTGATCACGTCTACTCGCGCCCCGTCGAATAACTGCGTACTCGCAGCAATTACCGTTTGATCTAGACAGTGTACGCAAGATCGACTCTTAAACAATGGGAAAACGTCGTTTGAACGCAGGCGCAGAATCATCGATTTTTGCTTATTACCTCAATTTCCAGCTCTCATGTTTGCATGTCATTTTGAATGCCGAAGCAACACTGCAAAACCAAGTTTTTTATCTTTTTTTTTTTTTTTTATCTGCAAGTGTGTAAGCCATCTTTTAGCCGCATGAAATCCAACAATGGTCGTGATAGGAGTACCGGTAATAACAAAAAGAGAATTATATTTCATCATTACCTTGAATCGAATCGTGATCTTAGTATACTGTCATCAAAAAGGAGTACTGCGCCACCTTCCATCCAGGTACGATGAGGCGGATTTTCTTCGTCGTATTGAGCATCAAAAGCACAGAATAATGTGGCTGTTTTATCACCCCCGGGGCCAGTAACTATGTAAGTAGGCATTCCTTCCAAACTGGTCGGAGTAGTAGTTTTTTGCGCAAACGTGCCTGAAAATACAAAAATTCATTTAAAGTTACAATTCCAAACAATAATTCACCACGTACATTTAACTGTTAAGTAGCAGAAGAGAAAACACTTATTTCTTCCAGCACTATTTTCACGTTGCATACTGAGTCGACCCTTACTGTTTTTTCACAAAAATTAATTGCAGAAAATAAAAGCATTTACCAAAAATGTGAGTTCAACCCAAAGCACGCTGTAGCCAAGAAAATCATATTTTTCTCTTTTGGTCATGCAGGGAATTATATGCCGTACGAAGCACATTTATAAAGGTCTTGTCTTGCCAAAGTGTGCTGCACTAGTTTGAGATTCAGTATTTGTCACACCTTCGCTCCTTACAAAACCAAGACAGGGGCACTCTTAAAGACAATAAAAAAATGTAAGGCTATAGGGTGTAAAAATGAAAATGCCCCGTACTGCCATGATGAAAACACTGTTTCATTCAAGCGCCTATTGACTATTTGCCAATAACTTTCAGTTTTGTGTTAGATAGTCAGTGATGTTAAACTATGACGTAATTCCAAGCGTACATACGCACCCACGCAGAAACAGAATCACAGCTGGTGGTCAGCGCTAGAGATGATTTTGTTATTTGCACACAGCTTCAAGAAAGTAAAAAATCGAAACTTTAAAACGAGCCAGAACTTATCAGTTGCGATATTCAAACCAAAATCGAGAACTTGTGTCAAAGATTTTAATTTTCCGAAGTTTTCAAGGCATATTAAGCTTCAGCCATGCGATAATAATGAAAAATGAAGAACCAAATCTACAAATAAAACTTTCATACATGAAAGGAAAATAAATTAAATTATTCCATAAGATTCTTTCAAGGCGTAAGCCCTCTTGAGTAAAGCGCCACCACCCCCGCATTAAATTAGTAGCTAAACACGGAGTTAAATAGTGACGTAATTTTAGTTTTCACAAGCACCCACACACTGTTGTTTGATGAATAACTTTGTAGCGAATAAAAGCGTATTTATAAACATTGTAACACTCATTAAACTCAAGGTTGATTGGACATCAAGATTAGATAGCAGCCAAAACACAAAAAAATTAAATTGTCAGCGACATGGTCGAGCGGCACCGCGAGCACGTCGCAGATCCTACGTGACGGGTTCGATACATCGCTGGAGCCGATCGCATCTGATCTGACACACATACCGGGTGGTTGGGGACTCCAAGAGTGCAAGCTCATTTCGCAGTGTCCCTCAATTACTGTTGGATTTTTAGTTCAATATAATTTGAAAATAGCCTCAGTAACGAATTTTTCTATTTTTAAAGTGTTTTATCTAAAAGTAACCGCAAACTCCCAGAGGAAAATACAGGCAATGCTCATAGCGAATTGTGTGAAAGCATAAAAGGCTGAAGTGCTTGAGTATGAAATTTTGTTTCGAATGCTGGCTCCAAGTTTGATATCCAGCCAGGGCCATGTGGCTTGTAAGAGTAATTGCAAAAGGTCCCATTCCTGCACCTCGCCGCGCAAAAACATAAAGCAACCCAAGTTGGAACGCACAAAATCGCTTGGTTCATATCAATGTAATCCGCATAATAAGCATTATTATTGGGTTATTAACGAAAGCCTTACAGCTTATATTAGTCAAAAAAAAACCAAAAAGGCAGAAAGTTTTCTTAATGTGTTGACAAGAACAGGCAGACTCAGATTTACAATACCTTTTATATGATTTAATGTCGGGTTGGCACTAGCTACCAGTTTTAAGAGATACCATAGGACCAACATTTGATAAGCATGTCAAAGAATAAAAATTCCTATGATCATTCAAAGGCACTGGAGCAAGGAAATAACTTACTTATGTCCAAGCTTTCTGAAACAAAAGACGTCGCGTACATACGCTAACTGGGCAAAAAATACAAGTGTCTTATTGTGATGATGAAGCCGGTAGACGACGAAAACTTTTTAGAGGTCATAAAAACAAAACTATGAAGTCCTCACCGGCGAAAACAATCAGTCTTTAACTCTTTAATGTAACAAAATCGGATCAAGGCTTATCAAGCAACTGAAAGAACGATCAATCAAGCCATTTTCAATTTTTGACAGCAAACAACTTCAATCTTTTTGTTTACGCAAACCGAAAGATTGGAGACGTAAAACGCCTATCTTAGCAGAAAACGTAAACAAAAATCTTCATATTGACTTGTACTCCACAACTGGTTCAGACACATAAATTCAAATGCTATTTTTAAGCCGAATCAAAGAATGTCGTAAGGTACTATATGCTGCACGGTTGAAAAAAAGTTTTAAGTACCAAATTGTCAAAGGTGTCAACGAGCAGAAAATCAATTCTGCAAACAAATCACACTGCAACGTTTAGCCCAAACATGGTAGAATTGAACATGCTGACAATGCAAGCAGTTTTGCTTTGGTTGTATCAAGTGTCAAGGATAAAAGCCTAGATTGCAAAAATTTAAAAACAACAAAAACAAGCCTTAGATCAAAACCGATGAACTAGCCATACATGTAAAGCGAAACTGCTGTTGGTACAGCATACGAGTATTCTAAAACCAAATATCAAATACATTAAGTAATGTTGACACTAAGCACTGGAGCAAATAATATTAATATTCTATTTCTAATTCAATACTTGTGATTTCTTAAAATCGGCTTTTCGATGACCTTTGTCAAAAAAATTTAGCTCAATGAAAGATGTGATCTTTGTTCAAAAACCACTATTTATTGAATTTGGGACCTGACCTCAAAAGAATGTCGAGAGCGTTGTAACAAAGGATGCAACAGCAAAGTTCGATTTTGGCGCGCTTTTATTTCACACCATGCTTTCAACAAACGGCGAAAAACTGTCACCAAACTGTCAAAAATTAAGACTTTCTTTCTAATTTTACTTCACCACAATAATTCCGCAGTACAAAAAAAAAAAAAAAAGAACAAGTATACGAATAAAAAATGCACCAATATTATGCATTAAATCTTTGATTGCTCACTATGGCGTCAATTTCGAAAAAAAATGGTAATCGTCGAATCTTCACTGCCGCTGAAAGAGCCTTGTAGTATACACTAGAATTAAGTGCACCACTACCAGTTCGTATAACATGGACAAAGGGTGTAATTACAACAATACTACTTTGAGCGTAGACAAAACTGCGATACTGATTTACGCTCATATTTTACAGCAATTAAACAATTAGCAAAATATATTAAAAAGTCGAAGCAGAAAAAGTGAGATTGAGGCACGTAATGTGGTTAGGTGAAACGAAGCGCATCTGACCTTTTCGAAAAAGGATTACTATGATAAGAAATGTAAACACACTAGTACGCATTGTGTGCTTCGGAATAACAGGAACTTATTCTAAAACAACAAAGCAACATTTCATATACCGGAGTATGCGCTGTGTACGGTATAATACAGTATGACTTACAACGCAGTCAGATCCAATTTTAATGGTACTTAACAGCAAATTCATTAGGCCGAAACAAAGTAATGTAGAACACATTCGCAATAAGTGAATTAGCATGCTTATTTTGTAAGTTACGGTCGAAGTGTCCTAACTGTTGAAGCGACTAAGAAGTTTTTAAATCTGACCTAACGCATGGAGTTATCAAACTATTTGGCATATCAAACTGTACAAGCAGCTGGTGGTCATTGCTCCAATATCGATATTTTTCGAAGGTTTTGAGTCCAGACATATACTATACAATTTGACGTATACATGCTTGCCTATATTATAGCTGACTTCAGCTAATCTTTTTAAAATTAGCGCTAAAATTTAAAAATAGCGAACTTAACAAATAAAGTAACATAATATGCTGTTAGTACGAGTGTAAGTTTCAAAACGGAAAAAGGGATTATAATTTCAGAGTAGGTAGGAAGTTAGTAGACATCTACAACAGAACCGTTTTATCTTCTAAACGCCAACGCTTGTGTCACTTATTTTAAGTCAAAAATACAAACAAAATTCGAAATACTATTAACGAAAGAATTCTTTTACAGTTACAAAAAGGGTATAAGACTGTGACAAGATAAAACAAAAAAACTATGTCAAAAATATTGCTCTGTAAAATAGCACGCGTGGCGTATCAAAAACAACTGCAGAAGCTTAAAACAAAGGAGAAAGTGTAGATATGGATCAGTTTCTTCCAACGTTACTATATTAATGACAAAAAATATGAAATGGATCAATTCCTCTCTTAGAACACATACATCAATACAAACAATAACCCGTCTCATTCGCAAATTCACATTGAAAATTCTCCTTCAAATTAGGTGATTTTAGGTACATCTTGCCATTTCAAAATCCAACAAAATTTAGCGAACAAGTGTAAATCTATACGGTAAATATGCTTTCTAACAACACACAACCATCAGTTCTAATTAAATATTTTTTGTGTATAAAGTGTAGTCAAGCGCAACACAAACTAATCCAAAGGCACCAATTTCTCGTCATAATTACAGGGTCGAGGTAAGCAAAGATATTAGCGTTACGTGCTTTGAACGCTGAGGTAAACTGCCTTAATGCTGAATAAACAACGTAGGCTAGCATCGTACATATTACCACTAGTGCTGTAATCGCCTTTAACCGATTAAATTTCTTTTCACATCTAAGACCATATGTAAATATCAAAGGGTGTAGTAGACTAAGAGGTTATGGCTATTAGCCAAACATGTTTAAAGACGCAACTGAACCGTTAAGACCACAAAGATCCAAGAACAACATACGAACGTATTCACAAGCCGACAAGACAGTATAAGAATCTAGCATTCTGACAGTGTTTTTGCTGTCCTTACTTAAAAACTTATTGCTTTTGTTACTTCAGATACTTCAAATATGTACCGTTTAATTTTTACGAATCAATTACCATAATTAAGCCAAGAAGCACCGAAACTTACAGCAAAATATAACACTGCCATACCGGGTGACTGCTGACTCGAAGAGCGTAAGCTCACTTCGCAGTCTCCCTTAATTACTGTTGAATTTTCTGTTCAATATTATTTTAAAATAACCTCAGTTATTTATTTTATTACAAGCGGACGTAACGGATAGATTGTATCAACGTTCATATACAAAACGTATAATACTTTTGCAAAAGCAAGTAACCGAGTTCCACCCAATCTCATTATATGTTATGTGATTCGAATACTGATGCAACGCATTTGAAATTATTTGCAAAAGAGTTCTGGCATAACATAAGCACATGTTGGCGTATTCAAGCAAGCAGTGCTAGAGTGCGTAAATTTTAAATAAATGTCAATGATGTGTATTTCCATCGAAAACAACAAAAATTCATGAAACTGTAACGCATTAACGTTTACAGGGAACTAAAAATGAGAAGACTAAGTAGAACGTCATTGGACCTGATATTAGCTTTGGAGTGAGAAAAGCACAAAGATACTACCTCGTTTTCTTAACAAAGACTTCACAAAAAGCCCACGCTTAAAATGGAACACTGCACGACCAACCAGGCAAAAACTAACTTCATTACATTCGCTTTTGTTAACACTATCTCCAATTGTTAACAACTGAAGCAAGGCTTATGTTACCAAGCTTTCTTTTTACGGCTATTTTTTGAATGGCGACAACTCAAGAGCACATTGGTGACGTTGAGCGGCAAAAAGGTTTACGACGGTCTAAATATTTTCCTTATATAGCAATGCTAGGATGAAGTATTACGACATGAAGTATCAAGTACGAATAATTTCAACACACACCAAATTCACTTTTGTAACATAAAAAATTAGCCTCCCATCATAGCAATAGATCGTTAAACTCAATAACAAACTTTTCACATAGATTTTATGAAAGAATACGCATTGCTATTGATCTGTCATTTAGTTCTGAAAATACTGTTTGATAAAAACTATTTACAGTCACGTGTAGCAACAACGCTATGGAACACTTTCTTACAGCTGAAGATGTAGAAAGTTAGTCAAAAAACATTAATATCTAAATAACCAAAGCCTGCTCACACATGCTCTTAAACTGAAATACAATCAGAAAGACTAGACACATTAAAGATTATACCGGTACCGGTACACGAAAGTGAGATCCATTTACTTATTCACAACCACAACAAACAAGTTTTACACGATATTTGCAGAAAAATAAAACCATTAAAATTATCAAAATCTATTCTACAGCTAATTATTTTGATCTGCTACTGAAAATAAAATTGCTACGAAACCATATCCAAAGCATTTATAATATTGCGAGGTAAAAAATTATTAATTATAAAACCAACAGTGACAAATAATTTTGACAAATCTTACAAGCAATATCGCTCATACTTTGAAGCGAGTTATCAAGCAAATGAACATGGATGCAATCAGTTGGTCAAAGACCTCAGCAACCATAGTGAATACCCGATTCGGTAGAGCAGTACAGTCCAACTACATTATATCGCAGGCCATAAACAGCTGCCACTTATCCCGCGAGCCAATGTTTAATACTGGGCTTCTCAATTGATTTTGGTTTGTGGACCACTATGCCTATTGAAACATCTCCGTGGACCCCGAAAAAGGTGATAGGTCTCCACTGCAGAAAAACCCATGACTGGTGTGTGAAGGAGCAAAAAAAGGGTCTTCAACTTAGAAAAGCCCTCTTCTAATCAAATAGAAGGTCTCCCTTGCAGAATGACCCGCGAATTGACAATAAAAATACATGCGTGAGCAAAAAAATTATAAAAAACTACATCAAATTCAAGTAACAAGATGTGGACCTTTTCAACGGGCCTCATGGAGCCATTGAACAGGACGCTATAGACTCCCAGTTGAGAAGTATTGGTTTAATAGAAGATGTTGCCACTTCTAATTATGCATGAAACAAGACCTTTAAATGACCTTCTTGGTCGTTTGATAATAATAGGACTATCAAAAACAAATCAATGTGTGGTGAATATAATGCCCCTTTTGATTTCGTAATACTGAACTTATTTGGCAACATTTTCTAAACTGCGATACTGTCTGTGCCATTGTGTCGTCATAATAAATAACTCAAAGGTTTGCATCATTATTGCAGTGTTGGAATTCTTTTTTCCGTGTCTAGCTTATCTTGACAAAAATAAAAATTAAATTATCAGTACCAGTAACTCGTCTTTTCTCAATATACTTTTTTGGGTAAGGCTAGACGATTAAAAGTGATCGTGAAGGACTCGATACGACCGAAAGTTTTAAGCAAGCACGTGGAAGTCGAGTGTTCTATCATTTTGCCTGTTGGCCTCGGCTTGTCCTTGTTGCTGGTGACGTGAAACTGCCCTTCCGACTACCACCATTGCAACAAACTGAAACATAATCCGTTGCAACTCGATGAATAACACGCCACAAAAGTTATGAAACAAAGTATTACAGGCTGTTCAGGATTAAATTCAAAAAGCAAAAACGTAAATGCAATCGAAATCTACAAAAACAACGACTAAGTAAATGTTTTCCGACCTAAACGTGCTAATTACTCGTAATCTATCGTGGGCCAACAAATTACTTCGCGGGCCTGCAGTTGGACCACCCTGTGTAAGAGGGACAATCACTACAAAGTTTTAAAAAAACTATGAAAATTACATACCTTTCAGAAGACTAAATATAATCAGTAAAGCATTTAATGTATTCCTCTTCATTTTGCTGGCAATCTTTGATTTCTTGCTGCTTTGTGCACGCAAATACAATGTATAAAAGAGAATCAAGTTTCAAAAACTTATCTTTGGAAAAATATAGGTCCACTATATATATTTTATTTACAACATCAGGTAAATGGTATCAGCATGATTCTGAAATAATAAAAATTACTATGCAGAAACAGGACAAAAAATTACATTTGCAGGTGATGCTAGTCCCAAACTAACAAAGACTAAACGAATTTCACTGCAAAAATAACGAGTATCCTTCAATGTTTTTATCATAGATCCACCAACAAAAACTATAAATTCAATCGCAAATAATTTGCGGTGTTTGTGCACTTTGCAATTTATTAAACACACATAAATAAATAAAGCAGAATAACGATATCGGTACCAATTTAAACTACTATCGCAAGCCCAGTTATCTCCCTAACTATAATCCTATCCTAAAAAGCATCACTTTTAATGGGATAAACAATATTATTGACAAATGATGTTAAACCAGATGCGATTTGCATTTATATAATTCTAAACTTTTACCTCTGTGTAAAACGTAGTATATCTTAATTAGTCGAAAGTGCACAATATTAGAAAAAAACTTTTATCATTTGAGATAAATCAAAGGGGTCGTATAGATCTAAACAAGCGCAAAAGTGATACTATGTATGCGTTCAGGCAATGAACACTGTTTCGACCTTTCAGGTCTCATCAGTGCAGTTGGTGTGACTGACATTAACTCAAGATAATATATACATATGTCTGCGGATTTTTTGCTTATGCAACTGCACTGGTACCATTTAAATACCAATGTCATATTCTTACGTGTGGCGTTGAATCCAAATTTTGATCTCAAATTTGTAAAAATTATTAATAAATGGAGTAAAGTAATGGGCCTATGTGTCTTATCACTAAAAATTTGATTAATGTTGGGCAACGGTGTAGTGATTATTGCCACAAAAATACCAACACTTTTAATTTATTGCAGGAGAGGAACAACAAAATCACTTGACACAGTGACAGTTAACAACTTTTTAACATGAAAAAAATTATGATCATAGTATATATGACTGGGTGTTGTTCCCTGTGGGCTATTGACATTGTTATTTTGTGATGTCACAATACCAACGGCAAACTCTTCACATTACCTAGTATAATATAGTCTGCAAGTGTATCAGTACCGGCATTGCTTTTAAACACTTTAGGCAGAATATAAAAGTCGTTAAAAAAAGATTTAACAACCACTTTACCTGTTTATGGTTTATGTCTATTAAACAATCAAACATGTCTACAGTATTTAAGCACTTAAATATTCACAGATATATTTTTTCCAAAATGACCTTTTTTCAGTAGAGTTAGTCTAGCAGACTAAACTGTTGAGGCAAAACTCATCAACCACATCCATAATAATATAATTTCTCTTATACTGGTGTATCAGTACTAACATACACTACAGATTTATGTTGATCCTTGGTTTGATAGCGCAAGATTACTGATCTGTGTAGAGGCTTATGAAACAGTGAAAATTCAATACACAAGCACAAAAAACGTACATCCACAATGAACCATCAATAATAATCCATATATATAGCTATGACAGATAGAAGGCTCTACTTGTGAAAATGCCAAAAGTCTGAGGCTTCATTCAGTCAAAGGTACAGGGTATGATGCAAGGCAACAAGAGCATTTGTTACAAAAAATTTTTGCCCAATTTTTGACTTCAGTTTTAACTCATACATGGGCTAAAGTTTTTACGAAGTGTCTATTTCACCGAAAATTCCGGTTACCGAAGTTTGAAAAATCGTACTTGCGTAACCATTTTCAGTTCCTGTAGTGCGACTCTCACAGTAGCGGAACTGTTAGGGGATGTTTTCGGTTCCGCAAACCACGATTTTCGATCTTCGGTAACCGGAATTTCCAGTGAAATAGACGCTTCCAAGTTTTTAAACTCTAACCAGAATCAGAGAATCTCCAGCTTGAACTACAAGCTGCAAATTTTGCCTTTTCGAAATCAAAATCTCACCCAAAACACATTAAACCAGAACTCCATAATTTGGGTATGAAAATTATTTCTCACAAAAAAGTATGAGAGATGTGTCGCAAAAAATTTTTCCACCTTTATGTTTAACTTTAATTTTTACTCAATTTTTGAATCAAAGCCTCAAAAATTGTCTAGCTCCAATCCCAAATCCTACAGTAACTTTAATTGGGGTAGAACTAAAAATTGTATGGGACCACTCCCGTACGATCCCATATCTTTTCAGTACAGTGCCCATACGGTTTTCAGTTCTACCAAGTACGATAATTTTTGTCAAATTTAGGGTAAGTTGAAACCTCAATCAAATTTTTTTCAAAAATAATTTCAAGTTTGTGCTCCGAAACAGTAAATTTTTGTTTTTAAGAGGCCTACAGTACAAGCTGGAGCTGTTGAGTCTGGCAAAAGAGACAGAGTTCAGCCCTGGCACTTACCGGTACTTACCATACTCTGTCGACATGCACAGTGCAACATGTTTAATGCTAGTGGACCCCCTGACCAAAAACCTACCATGGACTATGCGCTTTCTGCATCATAAATAAATTTTTGATGTCATGATTACTTTTTTCCATCATGACATCAAAAATTTAATTATGATGCAAAGTCTGTGGGCTTTTGGCCCACTAAGATTGGACATGTGGACAGGACAGGGTAATTGTCTACCGAGACTACCGGTACAGCTGCATACCAGGCCTCAGAGCTAATAGAAACAAAAAGAAAAAAATTAACCACACCAGCCTGCCAGCTCAACTTTTCCAGACTGATATTTTTTAAGAGCACCTATTTCCCTTTCAGCTTTGAATACTGGTTAACTAGGCCAACCGGTCTGTGGTATTACAGGTTATAATCTGATAATGGTCAAAGGTACGATATTCTACTGCTCTAAAATTCAGCTACCAAAACAAATTTAATCTCCCTACGCACGAAAATCATACTACCATGTAGTACAGATTACGCCTATCTAGGCCAGGCCACAAAGCCGATAATATATCAACCAAATCCTCACTTCCCAAACCCCACGCCTCTCGACTATCGTTTCGATTTCGAATTAACTTCCTAGCAAGAATGCTCCTTCAAATTTTTTAACGCAAGAGGATCCGGTAAGACAGATATTACACCATGATTACACGGCGCGCTTCCATTTCCGGCAATGAGTAACCACTAGAATAGACGAAGTTTTCTGACCTGTAGAATAAGATTTGAAAAAAAGGAACCAAACTCACGCTTGATTGATAAGAGTGCAAACCATGTTGAGCATTGGGGAGATGGTTTAGCAAAATTGACCATTTTCGGATACTAGGGGGATGATTGAGCAAAATTGATTATTTTTCGACATTGTTGGGATGAAATTGGCTCGTATGGGCAATTTTCCACTTCCATGAAATATATTGGGGGGATGCTGCCAGATTATTGGGGAGGATACATCCCCCCATTCCCCCCTGGATTTGTACTCATGTTGATCGAATTTCCGAAAAACATTGCCAAGTCACGTGACAAATCTTAACCTACAGACCAGAAACTTTGTCTATTCTAGTGCCTACCTCTGCAATGAGTATATTTTGGCAGTAACTTTTATTTTGCATATTTATCATCCTATCACGAGAAAGCGATCAAAGCGCTATAACGAGCTGGCTTAGGAGTTGTCAGCAATTTGTCTACCACACCACGACGGGGAAATCCCGCTGAGTGCCTTTCCCACCGGCACAAAAAGTAAATTTTTCCCGCTTGTTCTCAACAAAATCCGCAGAACGGATCATTATTTATTGGTTACATTGTTGTGCGACTATGGAGGTCACACTGGTTCCAACAAGGCAATTGCCGCCCATCTTTGCATACTTTGCAAATTATTATTAATATATCATTTTTTTCTTCTGCTGTGAGTAGGTCTACATGGTTAAAAGTGGAGAGGGGAACCTTGACTTAGAAAACCGCAAAGTTCATTCGGTCCCGCTGATCTTGCTATTATTAACTTGTAGGAATTTGCCCCTTTGCTTTTTTGACTACGACAAGCATTAAGTGAATTGGCAGCACTGACTCTGTGCATTCGACCGATAGAGTTAAGCGAAGTGGCTAATTTTTCACTCCAGCTCCAATCCGATATTTTAAATGCAGACTCCGACTCCAATCCAGCTCCGAAAGCCTGGAGAAACACTTCGATCCAAAAAACTCCGAAATAGAAACACGCTCAGAATAAAATACAACGACAATGACGCTTCATCCACACTTCACTTTTTTTTCCCTTTACAGATTCATAAATCAGTTTTTCTCTTTTTAGAAAAGCTTTGGCTTCAACACAAGATTTTGGTATCAATAACATCTTTTCACGAGAAGCTAAATCTGCGAAAAATCATTTTCAACAAAACCGCTACAGCGTTTTTGAGAGTCACGTGATGCGTAAAGAAAGTGTAAGTGCAAAAATTTTACAATCACATGGCAACAGTGAGGTGGAGTAGGGGTTAGTGTGATAGACTCCCACTCGCACGGCAGGGAATTAATACCCTCCTAGGTGCTGATTTTTTGTCGGCGCATTATACTGAACTCGCTGTAGCGATTCTGTTGAAAATGATTTTTCGCGTATTTAGCTTCTCGTCATCTTTTCATAATAACTCAGGAACTATAGCCACAATTACACTAATTATTTAACTTAAATAACATTTCATTTGCAAACCATTAAATATTAATAAACATACCATACTAGTAGTCATGAACAGAATAGCATAGTTTAAGCTTTACTGTTTAGTACAGGCATACCGGTAGGCACTAGGAAACCTTGGTATAATGAGTTGATATTTATCTGTTTGCACAGTACAAGTTACTTACCGCAGTACCGTATGGCAAGTTAGTACTGTCTGACAATACCAGTAGCAATTTGTTAAAAGATAAACAGTAAGCAAGTTCGGTAATCGTAAATTTCCGGTGAAATAGAAGCTTCCTAAAAACTAATCGAACTTTTGGAATGGAAAATTGGAGATGCGGTAGAACTGAGTTGAAAAAATTTCAATTCGCTGACTTCCCGAGGGGCTAACCGCATATTCTAATATTTCCTTTCCAGAAAGCAAAAATATCTCGGTTTGATAATCTAATAAAATCTACTACCAATTACCAATTAAGTTACCAACAATCCCCTCCTTTTAGAAAGTATTTTAAAAGTTAGACTCCGGCTCCACTCCGACTCCTTTTTTTTTTAAGTTGACACTCCGGCTCCGCTCCGACTTCGGCATAAACATGTGGACTCCGGCTCCAAGCTCCACTATATTCGACCGTTTGACTTTCGTTTTTGGCTGATGTCAGAGTTGTCCATAGACCGGAATAGGAATTTGTTCCGGCAGGAATATATAGATTTTTTAGGAACTGGAGCCGTAATGGAATTTTTTGCGGCTTACCGAAACAAGAATTCCGGTTGACTGTTTAAAAAATGTTACAGAGCTTTTGCCTTGATTGTTTGTTTCAATTTTCATCTTTTTGCTAAAAAAGTTGGTTAACTGGGTATAGATTCTGTGTGTTTATGTGCATCAGGGGCGGCTCGTCTAAGGGGACTGCGGGACTGCAGCCCCCCCAAAAATATTCCAACTGTAATATATTTTTGCACAAAATTAATAATTATTATTGATCACGATAGTACCGAGCTGAAAGTTCGAAGAAATTTGGCAGCACAGCAAAAGCAGCGAGTGCCAAGTTCATAAATGCCGTAACGAGCGGGACTGCAAATTTGCAGTCTTGACGTGATACAATAATGCTTTTATGACATCGAAGTGAGAATAGAAAAAAGGTAGTTTTTCGCTTCACTTACTTTGGTTCTTTTTTTGAAAAAGAAAACGTCAGCTAGGCCGAAATTTCTGCAGTCCCTCGCGCGAAACTCAGTCGCATGTTACATGCGCAAGGTTATGATATAAACAAGCCAGACTCGTTGCGTTGATTTGTGAATAAACTTACCGTAGTAGCATGTCAATTTCCTATTCTGTGAAGCGTCTTCGGGATATAAAATTCAGTACATTAACTTTACAAGAAAAACTATCTATCAAGCAAGCTGGAAGGCCTACTCCAAATTTGAAAATTACCCAAACTGCCAAAAGTCGAGGTAAGACATACACCAGGCAGTTTAACGCTAATATTTATCAACGGTGTGAGTGGATATGTGGATGTGAATACTCAAACGCTTTGTTTTGTTTTCCGTGCCTCTTATTTGCATTTCATGATGGCGACACTGCCTGGACCGAAATAGGACAAACGGATTAAAAGAAAATACCAGAAAAAATTAAAAAGCACAATGAGTCTTCTCGGCATATTAACTGCGCCATTGATTTGTCTCATCTTGGGCGGGCCAATGTTGCAGCAGCTTTAGACACTGGGCATGCCTTATCTGTAGCTCGTCATAATGAAAGTGTTACGAAAAACCGTGCTGTTTTATCAAAAATTATCAATTGTATAGAATTTTGCGGTAATTTTGAGTTGCCTTTAAGGCGGCATGACGAGCATAATGACTCACTTAACCCCGGAGTTTTTCGAGGATTGCTAGACTTCATGTCCAGTTTGGATACAAGCTTTAAATCGCATTTGGAATCAACGGCAGTTTTTAAAGGTTCATCCAAAACGATACAGAACGAACTTTTGGGGTCAATTTTGGAAATTTGTAAACAAGAAATTAAAGATGAAAATAAGTAAATCTACAAACCTTGCCGTTATGTGTGATGAAACAACTGATATCTTTGACAAAAGCCAAATGGTAATTGTATTTAGGTACGAAAAAAATGGTGAACCGGTTGAAAGGTTTTGGGGCTTTTTTCAGCCCACCAGCCTAACAGCACAATCATTGGCGAGTATCTTATTAGAAGAACTGCAGGGTTTGGTGGGGCATGATTCAGATAAGCTTATTGCTCAAACGTATGATGGCGCTGCCGCACTGAGCGGTATTCGAAATGGCGTACAGGCGTTAATTAAAGCCGTATATCCAAAGGCTCATTTTATTCATTGTTATGCTCACCAATTAAATTTAATTCTCCAAAAAGCTACATCTGCAAATTCTAAAGTGAGAATATTTTTCAATAGTTTGTCCGGTATTCCTCCATTTTTTTCAAAATCTCCGCAAAGAATGGCTGCTTTGGAGCAAATTGCTGGACGTAGGATACCGTCATCGCCTAGTACTAGGTGGAATTTTCAGAGTCGCACTGTGAACGCGGTGAAAAAATGAGAGAAGCTTTGATTGCATGTTGTGATAACTTATCAGGCTCACAATTCCAGCACACGGGCTTCGTGGCTTTGGGTATCAAACATACTTTAGAAAGTCCAGATTTTGAGTTTTGGTTGAATTTTGATTATGCCCCATGTTGATCTGCTATATGGCCTGATGCAGTCACGTTCAATAGATTCTGCATTTGCGAACACAGCCATCGCTCATTTCAACATATCAATCGAAAAAATTCGAAATGAGATTAGCAACTCCAGTTCTACATCAGACTCCGAGGCTAACCAACCAAGGCGTAAACGTAGGTGCTCAAATTATGTTCCAGATGCCATACAAGTGTGTGACAGCATTACCGCGCAATGCAGTGAACGCTTTCGATTTAAAGGTCATCTTGCAGCTGGTCAGTTGCTTTCGAAGGATAATTTGCCATCTTTTGAAAAAGATTTTCCTGACAAAATATTAGAGGAAGTCGTTACAGCGTATCCTGAACTGAATAAAGGTAAGCTGAAAACCGAACTGTCTGTGCTTTATGAAAGAAATGATATGTGGACGTATTCAACTGCAGTTGCATTAAGCAAAACTATTGCTCGAGACAACTTGCACGAAGTTTTCTCTGAAATTTTAAAGTTGCTTAAAATTCTTGTTGTTACTCCGATGACAACAGCTGAACCAGAGCGCTGCTTTTCCACCCTGAAAAGAATTGAAAACCTTTCTGAGATCCACAATGAAGAACGAAAGACTATCCGCATTGTGCATGCTTTCAGTGGAAAAAAGCATGATTGCTGGCATTGCGGACTTCAACGAAAAAGTTTTCGACCATTTTGCTAGCGCAAAGAATCGTAGGGTGGCATTTGTTTATAAGTAAATATTGCTAGAGATGGTCAAACTCAAACAATACGTCTGGTCACTCCATTTTTCAATCATTTTTGCATAAAGAGAAACTAAAGTAAAGTAATCGCCATAACATACTAAGGTATCAAGTGCTTCATGACAAAACCTGCGAAAATTGTGTGATTATTTTTTTTTGGGAAACGTTTCCACATTGCATATTGATTGTATGAATGACTTTTGACTCTTTTTAAATTCTTTCTTTACATAAGTTAAGTATAAGCCTGGTCTGCGATGCTATTTTTTAAGTCCCGACTAGAAGTTTGCGACTTCCGAGTTCTTCCGGCTACAAAGCAAAGCAGTAAGCCACTGTTCATAAAAGTTCTGCTGTATAAACTACAAACAATCAGCTTTAACTTTTGTACAATGTCTTTATTGCTTCACTTTTTCTTACTTTTTATTTTGTAGTTAGTGACATTACCTATTTCCGCAATAATGCCAAAACTACGGCAGTGCCAATAAAGTTGTTTTTAGTATTTATTTGATTGTATCTTGATTTTTCAATTTTGTACATACGAAGATTGAAGAGCATAACTTTTCTACAAAACTCACGGTCGTATAAGACTAAGTTAGCTCCCTTTTGAAATAAATAGCAATGTCTGACGGTATGGTTTAAATCTTTGTTTATCTTTGCATGCTGAGACACTGCGATAGATTAAAAACTTTGTTGCTTTTTCGTTTTGTTTGCATAATTTTCTTGCATTATGCCACGATTGCCACCTCCCACCTATGTTTTGCATTTGCGTACTATATTCTTCTTTACAAGTATTTATTTCATTCTTGTGATTTTTACCATAGCACGAAATTGGCTGTATTAACATGGTCGTGTTTTTTTTAGTTTAACTATTAATGTAGGCTAAAATTTGCCACTTCCAGTTCCTTCAAGCTACAATAAATCGTAAAAGTTTTAATTAGTAATACGATTAGACTTCCAAGAAAAGTAAGAGTAGGCTACCAACCTACAGGAAAATTGCAGCCCCCCCATTAAAAATGTGCACGAGCCGCCACTGATGTGCATGATAATTTTTCATATTGGTATTGACATAATCGGTATTTACTGGCATTAAAAATAATCATAAACTGAATGATGACACCTTTTGCTATTGTTGTAGATTAGGAACATTTAGGAATTGTTTTTTTCTAAAATTTAGGAACAGATCGGAATAGGAACAAAGGCTTTAGGTTTGGAATGGAATTAGGAACAAAATTCTTCGTTCCGGACAACTCTGGCTGATGCCAGAGATGTCCACGGATTTGGATTTAATTGGACTGGATTTTAACAATTTAACCGGTTTTGGACCGGGTTAGGATTTCAAAGTTTTTTACCTTTCGGATTTGGACTTAAGTCAATCGCAATAAAGTGCGTAAAACCAGTCAAAATGGTAAAGGAATAACACGAGTTCAACACAAATATTATCATTGTTAATTTCTCGATTTTGGATTATTTAGGATTTGGATTTTGTGCCTACGAAATTTAGGATTAGGATTTAAGCTTACGGATTTGGATCGGATTAGGATATTGAAAAGTAAGATCCAAACTAGAGATGAGCGGACTGAGATTTTTTCCACTCCGAGTCCAGTTCAATATTTTAAAATGAAAATCTAATCCAATCCGACTCCGTGAAAAAAAGCTAAACTGAGAGTCCGCAGTCCAATCTTAGTCCAAACATAAAACACTTGACAAAAATTTCTAATGGGTTGTTCATGATCACATTTTCACAGAGCAACCCCTCCAATCTAAATTTAACTAACTGAAGCTACTCATTAGTCTATAGGCCTATCTGTATATGTTGCAAAATAGTTTTTAAGACTTACTCCAAAAATTCCGTTTCCAAGTTATGTATATGCATAACCTGTCGATACTGCTTCCACAATAACAATTAGTTTTGTAAATAACTACCAGTACCATATATCATAAACATTAATAACCCATACTGTAACTACCGAACAATAGACACTGATAGACCTAATGCTTCAGTCAAACTGCAATATATTCTGTAAAAAAAAAACTAATATTAAAATTCTTGTAGTTCCACTAAAATCAATCAAATAAGCAGAAATAATAAAGCAACGAAGTTTTTACAGACATACACACAATACGGGTATGCAAAAAAATCTGCAGTGAACACTTATGCTTACTTAATACTAAACTGCTAAAAGCAGGTATCAGCACTACACTACCGGTACTTTACCACAGCAAAAAAGCTGCAACTGTTGTTATCTCTGACATCATATACCACAATTATAATATAAGTTGGCCATTAAATCTAAACAAAAGACCGAAAAAACAATTTTAAAATTTAGCTAGTCTATGATAGTCTTTGAAATGAGCTTACATTAACTCAAATTAACTCAACCTTTGTTTATGCAAATGTCCCGGTATCTTCTATTTCCATATCTTTGTTTACTTTTCAGGCTTTGCACAAAGGTTAGGCTACCGTTAGGAAAGATATCTCACATTTCCAGAAGCCTGTATAAGTTTATAGCCTAGCAATCATCAGGTTATATGCATTCTTTACAGTTTAATACCGGTACGATAACCGGTACTGTTTCAAAAAAGAACATTTACCGGTACTGGTATTTATTTTCAGATTGACAGTCTCCAATCAGCACTACCGGTGCCGGTAACTGACTAACCAGCTCTGAGCTAAGTAATTAAAACTACCGGTATAGCCTAGGCATAACTGATCTACTTGTCTACTATTCAGCATCAGACTCTTTGACTCTATAGCTGAACTGATTTGTAATCGTTATTTCATTTTCCCTTACTTATTCATGTTTTTGTCAAATATGACGAATCATAAAGCGGTAGTGGTAAGTCCTACTAAGTACTAAGCTTAGAGCTAGTCTAATTAAGCCTTCAAAACTGATGCATTAGCCAAGCTGAGACAGTTTATGTCTATGACGTCATAATCGAAGAAGCCAAATTTTTAGTTTCAACGTCTCAGTGTGAATTGTGAACTGCAGTAACGAGCGAATACACCTTTTTAACGCATTAGATTGGATTTTTCTTTTTTTATTTTATTTAGTTGCAAATATATCCTCCTATCACGAGAAAGCGATCAATGCACTATACGAGCTCGCTTAAGAGTTGCCGGCCATCTGTCTACCACACCAAGGTGGGGGAATCCCGCTAAGTGCCTTTCCCAACGGCACAACAAGTAAACTTGCCGGCTTGTTCTCCACACTGTCCCTTCAATGCTGAACGTCAAGCAGGGAAGCTGTGAATACCAATGTTAAAGTCATTGGTTTGACCCGACTCGGAATCAAACCCGAGTCTACAGCTCAAGAGACAGACGCTCCATACCATTAACTGTGTGGCCTATCATGAAGAAGCAAAGTTTATGGTCTGTTGGATTATTCCATGTGGTAGACTAAGTTCAAGTTTATTTCGTTACATAAGTTAAATTAATCACAAAAAAAAAAAAACAAGACAACATAAAGACACACCGTTAAAGTTATGTGCAGTGTTGTTGAAATTGTAACAGGAAGCTGCGAGGGGACCTTTCGGTCATCGAGTCGAGCAGCCACCTTAGTCATTTGTAGGGTGCTAGACGAATTTACTGCATCTCTTGGCTAATTTATAAAATTTAATGAAATGTGGATATATTAATATCGCATCGACCTATTGTGAGTGTTGAGTGGTTTTTGTAAACATATTTGTCATCAATATTATGCAGTCCTGCAATAGATTGCAATAGTTATGCAGTCCTGCAATAGATTAGAAAAACTACCAGAGCTGTCGCAGCCTTTCTTATCATTACAAGATGGATTTTAATGTTAGCGAACTAGAGTTGGTGAGTCACACGTTTAGGTATCGGTAATACTCTAGTATCGCTACAAATTTACTGTATGTGTGCATTAATTTTTGTTTTTGTGCTTTGTCGAAATAAACTACTACTACAGTACTACCGGTACTATCTATTCAGTTTTATAATGTAAAAACGCTTGAAAGTGTTGTAAAAAAATACCCTAACTTTATTTATGCTTGTTGGATTTTAAAAGTTTCTACTGGATTTTAAAAATTTGAACTGGATCGTTTAAAATAAATTTCAAAAAAATTGATTGTGTTTTAGACACTTCAGCCTACGTGGTACGGTAAATGAATTGGATGCAGACATTCATTTTTTAGAAACCTACTTTTACATGAGGTTTAAAACAATTTACGCAATCATTTTCTTGCGAAAAAAATTTTAAGGGTGTGGAAAACCACAACCAAGAGCTCGGCTGATTTCATATTTAAGTTTAATTTTGTGACTGAACCTATTTAATTTGAAACAAATGACAACTTTTGCAAATCTGCGATATAGCTATATGCCTATGCTCATTGCTCAGTGCTTTGAAATAGCAAGAAATACTATAGGCCTAAGCTTGAAAACTGCTTCAAAAATTAACCACCTAAAGTGCCTAAAGCACAACCAATTTTCTTGAAATTTACTTGTCTAAAATCAAGAGCTTCCCGATCGATTGAAATTTTAAAATCCAACAAGCATAACTAAAGTTACCGGTAGGCCTACGATCTTTTTTGTGACACTTTCAAGCGTTTTTACATTAGGCTTGTAAAATATAGGGGAGAGTTGAGGTAAGTAGGACATCGCCCTTTTCTCGAAAATTAGCAGTAGGCCTACAATGGTCACGTGCTTTGGCACAAACAATCTCATTTTTGCAACCTATACTACCACACTAAGTTAGGTTTCTTGGAAGAACAGAGCAAAGTTATTTATAAAAAACTGATTTTTGATAATGATCTGGATTTTGAAAAAATCAGTTCAGCACTCAGCTTATCTTTTCTTTCTTAAACATCAGAAAAGTAAGTTTTCAGTCAAAGGTTGGCAGGTGCTTTAGCAATAGATTTGTATTACTTTTGCATTCTCAACGTTTACCTTCATTCCTCTGCAAGACTATTTCCAACATGGCTGCCCAGTGGGATAAGCTTTGGCCATTGCAATTTTATGTGACCGATTACAGGTCTGGCCAACTTACCTCAACTTATATTCAAACCACTGACGCTTACTTGACTCTACAGAACGACTAGTAAAAAGTGCTGGTGCGAGTGACGATTTCTTCGTTTTGTTTTGATATTCATTATTTTAAACTTTGTATTGCTTATTACATATCGTTTGTATTCAAGAAGTGGTGTGGCCAACTTACCCCACTAGTGGGGCATGTTGGTCATTTTCAAAGGATATTTTTAAGTCAGCTATGCGAGCAAAGTTGAGGTGATATTTTTATATTAGTGAATTACATGCATCATAGAAGATGGCGTAGCTGCGCATCGAACCCGCGAATCTAGTTCCGGAGCCTAATGCACCAACCACTTGGCCAACTCACAATTATGTGGCTTAAAAAAAAAAAAAAAAAAAAAAAAAAGTTGAGGTGATATTGAAATAAGAATGATATTAAATGAAAGCCAAAAGCTTTAAGATTTTGAAGATCTACTTGGATCGCTAATAGCGTTTACCATAACAAAAATCGTACCGTAGAGCGAGACAGCGCTGTTTCTGGCTATTAGCCTTCATCAGCCGCCCTCAGGTAAGAAACATTCATCCTCCAGGACGAATGATCTTGCCAGGATCACTCATCCCTTCGGATAAATATTTCTTAAAGAATTTAACCTTTGTGGTACGCATATCCACTCGTGTGGCTACGTCACCTTTCCAGTCAAACTCTTTACGTGGCCAGGGTGAAGAGCAAACAACTAAAAAGCAATGTCCTTCCTGGCCTACCGGACGGAAGTCGTCATGACTTCCCGTCCGGTAGGCCAGGAAGGACATTGCTTTTTAGTTGTTTGCATAACAAAAATATTAGGAAATTTAAAAAACGGCCAACTTACCCACTCTTCCCTAAGCGGTGTTTGTCCTTTTGGAGCTAGTGTGATCTCCATGCTTTCTGCTCCATTCCTGAATTTCCTGTCCGCGCAACTTATGCGAAGTTATGCGGACTTTGGTTCTTCAAACTGTCCCCTTAATGCTGAGTGTCAAGCAGGGAAGCTGTGAATACCAATTTTAAGTCTCTGCTATAATTGTCATTTTTTTACCTCATTAGAAGAAAATTCAGACGAATTCTTGGGGTTGAGGTGAAACCACCCCAAGAATATTTGGCATGCAATAATTCCTAGGGAGGGTTCAGACTTCCCAGAATAATAGGCCAAGTACCGGCAGATGCAAAGCAGTTTCATGCACAACCACGATTTGCATACGTTCAATACTCCATCTCAAAAAGATTTCGTACACTTTTCTCCTTCTTGTGTAACTTCTAAATTTCAAACCCGAATTTAAAAATTGGCGAAATGTCGGAGGGTGTTTTGTTGCCAGCAATGTTAAATTAATGCCCATTGCACATTAGCACAGCCGAGAAATTAACTCATGCTGAGGAGAGCTGACAAATTAGAGCAATTTACCGACTGATGCTTTCTGAGATGTAATGGTCTTACCGGTAATTAAAACTACAGCCATTAGCCTACATTGCTCGAGTTCCCGGAAATATAGGTCTATCCTCAGTGGCGTAGCAAGAAATTTTAAAAGAGGGGGGACATAATATCCTCATTTTTTTTAAGCAAGCATATTGTTTTCGGCAGAACTAATTTGGAGCTGATTGAGAAACAAAAAAGGCTTTAGGGAGGGTCCGGGGGCATGCTTTCCCTGAAAATTTTGAAAATTTACATGTTCTGGACCCAATGGCTATTTTAGTGCTTTTTGAATAGTTTTTAGGCAAATTTTGTTTAAATTTTTGACCCTAATTCCGAGTGCTTCGTCAAGTATGATGCATTTTGTTCGCACATTTTTGATTGTGCGTGCTTACGGCGTAGGCTAAGGCTTATCGCTATCGAAGAGGTTCGAAATTATGGAAAAATTGTATACGTCAAAAACATTTTTGAAAATGGCTGGTGGGAGGATACATACCCCTTATTCTACCCCCCTGGGTCCGCCCCTGGCCATAAGCTACAAAAACCATCAAAAAAGTCTGGCATATTTCAGTCACTTGGTACCATCAGTTTTGCTCTTTTTTACTAAAAGGCTGAGTCAAGAGGGTAGGGCTATGACACTATGCCTCCCTCCTAAATACGCAACTGCCTATCGTCGTTCTTTTTTTTTTTTTTTTTATTTTAATATCTAGTTTGTAAATTACAGTAGAAACTTATTGTTGTTGCGTTAACCCGTGGCAAAAATTGTTTATTTAATTGTCGTATCATGATTGTGCAGGGGGAGGGGTTAACTTCTCGATTGGTGGAATCGTTTTAATTGTTTTACACCGCTTTGATACATTTATTACGCTCAAAACGTGAAAATGTTTGGCCTACAATCTTCAAGGCTATAGTAAATTTTATAGCACAGTCACACCTTTCTGAAAAACTGATTAGCTCCTTGAAAGAATCAAAATAGAAAATAGCATCTGTTGTAGGAACGTGACAGAAAAGAGCGGAAGACTGCGTCAAAACGTCGTAATGATAACTTCAATTCCTTCGCCACTTGGGATAAAATCAAAAAAGGATGTAATCAAGGACGTTTATCAAAATTTTGATTTCCATAAATACCAAAAATGACAAAACATTGCTATTTCATTCGGAAGAGACCGGCAATTTGAAATTTGCTGACATGTTTCCCGAATAATTATTACTTGACGAAACAGCGCAATGTTATCACTTTTGTGTCGGTGGAAATCGTAATTCCCGATGCTCTAGATCAAGTAGATTAATGAAAGACAAATTGCATGTACGTGAAACTGAACAGGGAAATAGCATATAACGAAAAAAAAAAATTCAACCCATTCATAAGCAAGAAAAGAACGCACGAAACTCAGTTATCCGAGTGCGCAAGGATAGGTTATCTGACTCCGATGCTATAAAGCTTCCATTATAAACTGTATATATTGAAGTGGTGCGACAATACGATTGTTTTGGAGTCGGATTTCAAGATCAAGCAACTTCAGATGAAGATTTTAATACCATTTTTGGTCATCTTCGTTTTTTTTGCTAAAGGTGAGACTAACGTACGCACAAGGGCGTTGGAAGTACTTTTAAGTAGAGGGGGCTGAAATTTGTGTTACCATACCAACGTCTGGAGGACTTCGCCCCCCAGACCCCCCTCCTTGTTATCGCAACTTACGTCAAGCGTACCATGCACTTAAATTCAGTAAAAGTCACTTGGAAACAGCTTGATGAGCTCAAGTTTTCCTCTAGCTAGCATAGCACACAGTAGCTAGATCGACGTTTGTAAACGCGTAAACCTCCTCTAAATGAACTTATTATCTGTTCACCAGCTCCTAGTCTCAGGCTGCTAGGCAGGAGCGTATATTTAGAAAGGAGGCATTGTGCCATCCCTCCTCCTTTTTTTGACTCTGCCTTCTAATAAAAAAGAACTAAACTAATGGTGCCAGGTGACTAAAATATGCCAATCTTTTGATGGTTTCTGTAGCTTATGGTCAGGGCTGAGGGGCGGATCCAGGGAGGTATAGGACTAGGATGAGAGGTATGCACCCTCCCACCTGCCATCTCAAAAACGTTTTTAATGTGTAAAATTTTCTATAGTTTCGAACCTCTTCGATAGCAATAAGTCTTACGCCTTAAGCAGTGGCGTTGCGAGAAATTATTTTGTGTGTTTGAAGTTCGAACTTGGCCTTTAACTTTAAACTTCTTTTCAACATGTGAGAAACGTTTGTGGAGGTCAGCAAAATCAGGAACAGATTTTGGTGTAATAACCTTTTAGGTGTAGTAACCTGTTGGCAGGAAGCACAGGGCCCCCTTAGTTAGACCCTGCTGCCATCCAATTGCCAGATTTGCGTTGATTGGTTACCGCACCATATCGGCGCATTGTGATAGGCCTAGGCCCTAGGCAAACAAGTGCAAGTGGGGAAAGTTTTTTATCAATCTAATGATATTGAAAAATAGAAGTGAGAACCACTGTCGCCTCACACTGTTGAGGCATTCGAAATTATTCACTACGCTTTTTCCGCATGAAATAAATAAGTTTTCAACTGCTTGTCTTCTACTTACTTTCGCTTATATAGAGCAGCATAGAGTACCGTCTAGGCCTATATTTGCACAACTACATTATTTCGGGCCGAAATTGGAATTTTGATTCTTTCGTTTTTGGTTCGGGCCGATTTGGGTTCAGACCGGGTTCTGACAGTGGGTGTCGGCTTCGGACCGCGTTGGGGCTGAGAAAACCCGCCCACGTCCAACTTTGGTTCATGCTGCACAAAGTTTTCTGCCAATGCGCGGGCTTGCATGTAAGTATGGTCCCCGAATTGGAAAATCAACCTTCAATAGGCTATGAATTAGGCTACTTACAAAATGAGTGTCTGAGAAAGGGGCTAAAACGACAATTGCTTCCCCAAGCTCTAGCTTGTATATTTTATTAAAGGTCACAGACGACGAATAGCGTGTTTCTGCTTCCATCTGGAAAAGTTTCAGCATTGGAAGGCGTAGTTGTCGTTCAACCCGTATTATTGACTTATTGTTGCAGTGCATTACATACAGGGTTGCGAGCTTGAACTCGAAAAAGGTTGATTGAGCTTTGAACTTACGCTAAACTTGACAAAAATTGCTTAAACTAAGCCCAAATCCGATAAAATCTACTTGAAATGAGCATGATCGGTAAAAATTAGTGAACTCAAACTTGAACTCCCAAAATATTACTAATGAAGAATTTGAACATGGCTCGCAAGTTTTTAGTGAACGAGAGCTCGATTTAAAAAATGCTTGCGAGTATGCAACATTGTTCATATAGGCCTAGCTGTGTATGCCAAGCTCAAGATCTTACTTCGTTTTCCATTCCTCGGGTTACCTTCAAAATGCAAAGTTATGTAAGCAAGCAGAAATCAGGCGTGGATTCAGAGAAGGGCGATCAGTTACCCCAAAACGTCTATAACAGCCAACAGGTTCAAGTGATGCTTGTGTATAGCCTAAATATTATAAGTTGATATGTCCAATGCCTCACCACGAACGTGTCATAAAATCACGAAGTAAATACTGCTCTCACCCTAAGCAAGAGTTTTCAATGCGCCCCTGGCAGCAATCATTAACAATTTTTGGTGTGGCTCCATGGAGTATCGGACTCAACTTTGAAAACGCAAATGGATCGCTAAATCCAAGCAGAGTAGCCTAGTTGTCATCCAAATAATCAGTGGCGTAGCGGCGGCCATAAATTGCAAAAGTCATCAAAAGACTCTGGTATATTTCAGTCACTTAAGAACATTTGATCTTTTTTCACTATAAGTCAAAGTCAAAACGAAGGGCATGGCACAATGCTTCTCTAACTACGTCCGGCTAATAATGGTATTGTCTTCAGGTCTGCCAGTGGATAATTGGTTTTTGGAACCGGAACTGGAAGAAAGTAAAGTGCTTCATTCAGGCTATGTGTTGTTGCAAATTTTCTTAAACAACTTTTTTTGCAATAAAACATTTTGTTATAGAGCTTACTAATCTTCTTCAGTAATTTTTTTTTTTTGAATCCTCACGTTTGTAGTTCAAAAACGATTGCCGTTTGAGATTTTGATATGCCAATTAATAACTTTTTTTTATTCAAAACCCAAATCTTCATTATGCTCATGGTATTGCGCTGAAGCTTGTAACGGGGAGTGGTAGGCCTACCCATCTCGGCGACTTTGCGCCTGGGCTACACAGCTCCGAAGAAACATCGCGACGTTGGTGAGCTCTTGGCGACACTGTGCCGATTTGACCGGATGGGATTCAAACCCAAGACCTACCGCATCGATAGCAATGCCATACAACAACCTAAGCTAACCAAAGGAAAATTTTTGTAAATGTAAAATACCTCACTGTATCTAGAAAGATTTTGAATACACGACAAAGACTTGTGTTTACAGTTTTTCTGCACCCCATAATTAAAATTTCATTCTTTCAGTTGAATACCACAATCCCGAAACGTTGTCTGAACATGATGAGACAATTCCAAACGAAGATGAACCGCTTTCTGATATTGCTGTAAATGAACTTGCAGGTCTAGAAAAATATTTCTAAACTTTAACTACAAAAATAAGAGCCAAAAATAATGGAAATATTTGAATTTTCGAGACGTTTCGATTTAGGCTACTATTGAACCATCGTCAATCAAATACACTAATTTGAATCAATCGAAACGACTCGAAAAATTTTTGTGATTAAAGTATTCAAAAATTTCATAAATTGTGTCCCGATATTGTAAATTATTTGATCATCTTGCTTATGTGGTGATAGATCAACTGCTGAACCAACATGGATAAAAATTTTCAATTAAGTTTTAAATCCTAATCTCTGATCTATCAAAATCATGGTGATTATCAATCCCTTGAATTCGAGGAATAACTCCTTAGAGCGTGGTCGGCAAACACCTGGCCGCGACCAGGTGCCGGTTCGCGAAGGGTTCGATACCGGGCCGCATACTTATTCAGATTAAATGCTTTGAAACGTTTTTTTTACTTTGGAGTTTAACACCCAATTGGTTTTGGACGTTCTGTTAGATTGGATTGCTTGGTTTTTACACTTTGGGTGCGATAAGACTTAATTCGGTGCCTAAAAGTGTTTTCTAATGTCTGCCTTGAATGGCGTTTACTCAAGCGTTGTTGCATATTATGACATAACACGACAAAAAGGCAATCAATCAAATTAATGTCTTGTTTGTGTTGGTAAATCTGTGATAGCAGTAATTGTTGTGGCTTTTTGTAATAACTGTGTTAGGTTGATGAGGGAGATAAGTAAAAAAATGGCGTCCGAAATATTACAGCAAATTGAAGTCAGAATTAAAATAAATTATGGCTACTGAAACTAATAATCTAAAATATTACAGTTTTAAAGTTTTAACGTAGATATTTTTAGTCTGATAATAATGAGTGAAAAACAAACATCTTTGCTGAGATTTTTTGGAAATAGGTCAGCGCTATTTCGAGACTCTGACGTCGATGACAAAGGACCTACGACATTAAAAAACGTTAAGGGACATATTGCGGGTATCGTGGAGTCCCATCATTCCAAGATGGAAGAGCCTGGTTGCTGCAAAACAAGCTCATGGTTCTCATTGAATCACTATTGTAATATGAGCTGAAATAAAATTTCAGGCAGTGTCTAGAGCACTGGCCCGGTTTCCTTAATCAAAATAAGTCTGTATTATTCAATTTCTTGTCAACCATTGTTTCGTCCAGGTTCGATCTCACCAGAAAAGCTCAAAGTAGTGTAGATGAAGACGTATAAAGAGTCATTTTAACGAAGTCCAAACAGTTTCTGCTTGCGGTACTTACCACAAATATTAAAATGCTGGGTTATTTAGTAGCCCAGTTTGTGATTGTCTCCGCCGACACAAACGTTTAAAATTAATCCATTTCCTAAATTTGATGACATGTTTAGATCCAAATTGGAATGACAACGGCGTTAAGTGTCCAGCGTTGGAATGCGCCAATACTTGCCTCATTCCTGATTTGGATAGAAAGGGATGTCTCATGTCCTGCAACTGTATGAAAAGTGGACTTTGGGGCGACATCTTGCTGTCAGGTAAGAACCAAAGTCCGTATAACTTCGTATAAGTTGCTCGGACGGGAATGGAGCAGAGACAATGGAGCAAAAGATGTGTCCAAAACGACAATCGCCTGCCTATCTTTTATAATGTAAAAACGTTTGAAAGTGTTACAAAAAAAGTCATAACTTTAGTTATCCTCGTTTGATTTTAAAAATTTCAACTGCATCGTAAAGCTCTTGATTTTAGCCATCGTTTAAAACGAATTTCAAGAAACTTGATGGTGTTTTAAGCTCTCTACATGGTTAATAATTTGGACATAGCCTACTTAGTAAGTTTGGAAGCAATTTTTACGCTAGCAGCATTTCTTGCTATTTTAAAAGCATAAAATATAATATAGCGCAGATTTGCAAAAAGTAAAAGTTATTGTTTGCTTCAAATTAAATAGGTTCAATTACAAAAATTTGAACTTCAATATGAAAGTAGCCTAGCTATATTGATCGTAGTTTTCCAAGCCTTTAAAGATTTGTTGCAAGAAAATGATTGCGTAAATTGTTTTAAACCTCATGTAAAAGTTGGCTTCACTGTTCGTGCATAGAACCAGGTTTTTACAACCATGGTAGATTGGAGTGAGGTTGTTAACTTCTGTCATGTTTCACCCTTGGACCATGTGTAAAACGAGCCTCTAGTTAATTTTAAAGTGAAATCAAACAGTGAAATCAAAAAATAAAATAGATACCTGTATATTTTTCCCGCTTGAATTTTGCTTATTTTTCGTTTAACAAATGGTCCAAAGCTCAAGGGTGAAGCACGACAGAAGTTAACAACCACAACTACCAATCTAACGTGGTTGTAAAAATTTAGTTCTATACAGTGAAGCTTTCTTTTACATGAGGTTTACAACAATTTACGCAATCATTTTCAAGGGAAAAAGTTTTAAAGGTTTGAAAAACCACGACCAATAGCCAGGCTAATTTCATAGTGAAGTTATATCTCTGTCCAAATTACTTACAATGTATAGAGTGCCAAAAAACACAACCAATTTTCTTGAAATTTGTTTTAAACGATAGCGAGAGTCAAGAGCTTCATGATGCGGTTAAAATTCTTAAAATTCAACAAGCATAACCGAAGTTATGACCTTTTTTTTGTAACACTTTCAAGCGTTTTTACATTGCGAAAGATAGGCAGGCGATTGTCTTTTTGGACACATTTTTGCTCCATTGTCGCTTAACAATATAACGAATAATTCGCTCAACTTATACGTGAGTTAAGCGGACTTTGGTAAAAACTGCCTGCAAGAGGTATTATTTTATAAGTAATAACTAGAGCCTTTTTTTTGACCTAAAAAAATATATTTTTGACTTTATTTTCGTAAAATTTTGACTTTATTTTGACTTAACCGCTTCCGCGTATTATTTATGTCTTGCTGCACTTTATTAATTCAAAAATTCAATAAGCGCCGGAGGCGCAATGAAGGTTTAATTTCGTCGAAGACGAAACGGCCATTCGGCGGAGCCGAATATACTCAAATTTACTCAACCCACCCGTGTACGCTCAAACTCACCTAACCCACCCAATCTCCCAATATACTCAAACTCACCTAAATACTCGGACTCACAGAATAATCCCTGAACCTCTTACCGGTAATATACTAAAATTTTGACTTTATTTTGACTTAACCGCTTCCGCGTAGCCTATTATTTATGTCTTGTTGCACTTTATGAATTAAATATGTTTTATAATCTGCAATTTACATAAGTTTTTAAAGAAAAAGGTAGCCAACTTCGAACATTTTCTCAATTACTCAGTGTTGAAGCTAGTGCAACAAAGCGACGCATGACGTTAAAACCTAGGATAACGAACCATTGTGTGTACCGGTATTAATTAGTGTGTAATACAAACATTGCGTTGCTATCAAGGGTGGAAACTCAAACCTAAACCTAAACCTGAAAACCCGGTTTTAAAGGAAATTTTGGAAACCCAAACTGAAACTGACACCCACTGAGCCAAAATTTTGAAAACCTAAACTTGAACCAAAACCGTTTTTTCTTGAAACGTCAAAACCGAAACTGAAACTAAAACCTGTTCAAAATTTTCTAAGGTTTTGGGTTTTTAAAATTGTCATCACCATCATTACCTGTACAGTTCCTTTAATGCTGAGCGTCAAATAGAGAAGCTGTGAATACTAATTTTTGAGTCTTTGGTTTTACCGAACTCGGAATTATACCCAAGTTGACAACTTCTGAAGCAATTACTCTCCTCACTCGGCCATCTGAGCTGCTACTTATCATCGTAATAAAACAAAAACGCCAAGAAGTAGAGGATTTACATAATACGTATTCACAGTACAATAACTTTCTTGGATGAAACTTAAACCGAAACTGAAACCCAGAAACCGAAGCTGCGCGTAAGCAAAACTGAAACCGAAACTGGAACCGATTTTTCAACTGCCGTGAAACCAAACCAAAACTGAAACCTGACATCTGGGTTTCAACACACCGAAACTGAAACTGACACCCTAACGCCAAGTAGCCAGGTTTCCACCCTTGGTTGCTATCGCAACTGTACTGTACACTAACAGTATATCTATGATTTTTTTAACGAAAGCCACGCAGTATAATTGCAAGGACGTTTTATTGTAATACAGCATCATATATTTTTTTACGTTCTTAACATCAAAATTTCTGTCTTTTCTCAGTAATTTATTGAGCATAGAAAACGACCTCTCGACAGCAGCAGAGGTTGGCTGGGCTTTTTGCAATAGTGCGCAGCGTGTTGGGTCAATTGTCAAGTTGGTACAGTTAATTATTGTTTCTAAATCAGAGTTGGATAGTGGTTTGTTTATGTAGTCTTTAATTGCGCAAGAATCATCATCGAATTGCATATTCTTCAGCAGTCCGAATGCTTTGGTTGTTGTGCAGGCCTTTCCTTCTAAGAACTCTACGTTGGCTGCTAGAGTCCGGTATTGATTATTTTAACCAAGTCCGACACCAAACCTTCCACATTGATAGCGTCTTTTGCTCTGCTGACTAAGAGGCCTGCACTTGTCCAATTGTTGACAATGGTACGAACAGCTGGAAGGTTCTCACTATAATATAAGGCAGCTCTAAGCCAAGTTGCCCATCTTGTAATTACAGGGTCAGGAGGAGATGGCAGACCAGTATCATGAAATTCTTTCTTGCGATCTTTGTTTTTGATTGTTGCTGCCTTGATCGTTGCTATTACTTCATCAATATTTTTAAAATGAGCACGCACACGCATAGCGCAGTTATGTAGTAAGTGCGCAACGCAGGTGACATGCATCAAAGAAGGGTATAATTCCTTTAACGTCTTTCCGGCCGAAGACATGTACCGAGCAGCATCAGTCAAGAACAATGAAAAATACTCGCGTTTTATTTCAAGATGTCCCAATACGGTGTGTCAGGGGTCGGCAACTCCTGGCACGCGTGCCAAAACTGGCACGCCGTAAGGTTTTGCATGGCACGAAAAGCGATTCCGTGCGCAAACAAATTTTAAGCTCTTAAGATTTAACAAATTTACGTTTGAATCAATGAGAGAGTTTCAGTGTAGTGGGTTCAAACATCACTCAATTATAGAGGTATTTCTCAGTAAATAAGACATCTACCGACGTGAAGACCTTTTTTTTTTTTTTGGTCGGTACTAATATTTTCAGAGAATCAGAAGACATCTACGGAATGAGGACCTTTTTTTTCTGCACTGATATTTTCAAAGGAAAATAGGGCAACCGTTTGGCACGCGGAAAAATTTTTATCTTGACACTATCAAAAAATGGCACGCTGCGCCTAAAAGATTGCCGACTCCTGCGGTATGTCATCCACAGTGTGCAGAATAATACTGCTATTAACATTGCGACCGCTGTCAAGTGGATGGCAATTAACGAGGAATGTCCGATTTGGAGCATCTAAGCTGCCCACAAGCACACTAATATACTTTTGTTTAGCAACCTCTGCTTCATCCACAATCAAAAAATGTTTTTGTCACAAAGTAATTCTTGAATTTGTTCCTCTTTTTGGGATGCCACTTTAGCAACACATGCCCGGGCTGCAGTCTCCGAAGGCAATACTTTTCCCGTTCTAGCAAACAGAGACTTTAAAGAAGGATGGTTCAGTTTATGAAGTGGGATATCTGCAGCTAAGAATGAAGAAACAACCTGTTCCCTGAAGTTTACTTGATCGAAATGTAAAAAGGTTTGCTTACTTTGAGATTTGCTCTTCGTCTCCAATTTTCCTTGGGGTTGCTTACTTTTTCGGTGGCTTTCCACAAAAAACTTTTTGTCGCATTTGACTAACACGTCGCAAAGGTTACCGTACATCGCAAGTCGCCGGCAGGAGTTGCCGCAAACTCATCCGGATATTCCTGGCAAGTTTGCCTAACTTTCGCTATAGAAGATTTGGCTTGTTTTGGCATTCTTTGCTTTGCAAGCTACAACTTAAAAGACCACGTGTAAAGAGCGCAAAGCTTTTATAGGATTAGATTAATTGTTTAACAATTATGTATTTATGCATCAACAATAACGGTTCATGCATTAGTGCTATTTCCTTCTCAATTACCGCACGCATTATTGTGACGATAGTGCAAATATTGTAACTATTTCAAAAGTTTAAAATCAAATAAAACTGCGCATAAAATTTTAATAGTAGCTCAAAAATTCAAAAAAATATTTAAAAAATATAAATTTGTTCGTTTTTGTGAGGAAATTTTTGATAAAGACAATTTTGACAAATTTTGACTTTATGCAAAATTTTGACTGTATTTTGACTTATAAAATCTACCAAAACAGACTCCTGAACACCTGAAACGAACGTTAGTACACATTTGATCATGTAACAAGGTCCTGAAAAAATTTTGACTTTATTGACTTTAGCGGGCCCTAGTTATAACTTTTTTTCAATTCTATTACATTGAACACCTGCATAGATTTTTTTGCCAACCAACTTAATTGTTGTACAGCAGGCTTACGTATTAATGGAAAGCATGATTGCTTGTAAAGTGTGGTTTTCGTTTTAAAATTATAATTTAAACAGATCAAGAATCACATATAATAATGCTTACGGAGCAGCAGGCCTATTCCACGTGGGTCACCTGGGTCAAAGTATGTAAAGATCAAGTCTTATTGTCTTAAACCAGATAATAAACTTTGACGCTTTGTAGAGTAAATTTGCCTTCAGTTTTGTTGAAAGATGTCCGTTCTCAAAAAATCATCTCACAGTGTCTTCAATGAAAACTACCGCCTTTGTGGGATCAAGTTATTATCTGAACTATCAAAAATTATTTCTGCCATTATGAATTTAATCATCGTAGTTGATACCTGCACCTTTTCTTTTTTTTTAGTTTTTGTGTATAGGCCTATATGTTGTTTTTGTCTTATTTATTTTTTTGCCTCTTTTGTTTATATGACCTGACATAGTCTGGAATAAACCTATTGATTGATTGATTACGACCTCTAATTTATGTGACTTATTTTGCGCTTCTGTAACCAGGTTTCAAGAACATAAAATTGACTCTCTCAAAGGCTTTCAACCGGGGTTCCACAAGTTCACAATTTAAACTAAGTTCAAGTTTATGAGAAATAAATTAATGCACGGGGTTCCTCGAGTCTCTGGAATGTTTTATTGGGCTTCCGCTCCACCAGAAAGGTTGAGAACTACTGCTCTATACCTCAAATGATTTTCAGTTCGATTCCTACTGTCAGTTCATTACTCTCTTCTTTTGTTGGTTCGTTTTTGACTATTTACTCTTGCTCTACCGCACTCACGACTCCAATTTTTTGAAAAAACTTCTAGCCTTCACAACTCCAAAATTGATTCACGCGAAATGGCTCTCTTCAAAAAACTAACTAAACCTCGAGGTTGTTTCCTTACATCAACCATAAAATACAAAATGCAATCAGGAAGCCCCCGAAGTGAGCTTGTGCTACTCGAGTCAGCAGTAACGATCAAAATCACGAGTTACATGTGGTCGGCTCTAGTCATGAATCAGTCTCTTACGAAGGCTCTGTCAGACTATCACCAACCGGAACCGCCGTGCTATGTCACAGGCAGAAACGGTTGTGACAGGGTAAATCGTCAAGGTCAAAGACAATTATTTATTTGGTCTAGGCCTACTCATGTCTTACGAAGTAAAACAAGTCAAGTCAACGCAACGAAAATGATTTTTAGAAAATGACGTGAAGATGCTTGAAGTGAATGCTGTCAACAGAGCAGGGGCGATGCTCCTCCCGCGCTGGAATCAAAAAGTTATGTCCTACAAAGGAAGAAAATTTTATGTCATACCTTACGCATTATCGGCCAAGTTTCGTGAGTACAACAAAATTTGATCAATCACAATTGTAACTGTTCGTAATTAAAAAAGAAATTCAGTGATTGAAGTATGACGCTTGAATTATACCTACAATGTCTTACTTGGACTAATTCAAACTTAATCAAAAAAATCTGATTATGAGTGGGATTTAAAATTTTGAACCCACAACCGTACCTAATATATTTTATCAATGTAATAGTACAAGACAAGGAATGCTTTAAGTCCACATTGTGCAGGCCATTCTCAAATTTCGGCCCATAACAATTATATATCACTTAACTCTTCTGGTGCTGAACACCCCATAGGGGGGAAGCTGCGAATACCATTGAGTGTGACTTATCGGAGAATAACATCCAGCCTCCCGGTTATCAAGCATGCGCTGTTAACCCATACACTGAGCGCCGGTATTATTATGGTAACGACACAAACAATCATACAACTCGACCTTTCAAAACTTTAGAAGTTAGAAATACCGGTATAATTAACTGGCTTTACTTATTTTCATCGATATTTTTCAGGTGGCAACACGAACGTGCTTAACGCCATAAAAATGGCTAGGAAGGAATTGTATGATAAAACTTGCATTTACTTGACAGGAAGAGCGGATAATTCTGTAGCTAGTGTAATTTTTGAACCTGGTTTACAATGCAAGTCTCAAGTGGGAAGGCGAGATAGCGTACAATCGGTAAGGAAAAGACAGTTGTTTACCAATGTTGAACGTATAAACCTGTTAGTGTATGAGCGTGTGATGAAAGTCCAGGTGGGCGATCGCTAAATATCATATCAAATCTTTGTGATACTCGCTTTATTACGCCGAAGCGAGCGGCGGGCAGACCTCCGCGGCTGAGTGCCCGGGCTTCAAAGAAACGTCGCAGTGGTAACGAGTTGCTGTTGACGACACTGTGTCTGATTTGACCGCTCCAGGAATCAAACCTTACACCTCCGGCACCGATAGTGATGTCTATAATCACTACGTCAACTGGCCGAAAAACTTCTTGGTTCATTATTGGCGGATCTAAGGGTGAGGTTGAGGAAAATCTGAATGACAACAGCCTATTCCAACAAGACGTCACCAGTGTAGGGCACTCGGTACTTTAAAAGTACCGTTGGTACCGATACTTGCATAAAAAGTACCGTCGGTACCGGTAACAGTGTTTTTTAGAAAAAGTACCGCGGCACTCGGTACGGTACTATAGTCAGTTGGACCATTGGACCGGTTAGACTTAGGACAACACAATAACGTGTTCACATATCAGTAGCGACAAGGTAGCACCAGAATGTTCTGCACCTTTGATCAGTTGATCACTGACCACTACCAGTCACTACTCACTACGCATTTGGCAAGAAGCACGATCCACGCCATGCAGAGGCTCACCATGGGTTCACACTCGGCACATGACTCACAGAACCATGAGTTCAGCGAATTAGATACGGAGTTGAGTATTATTGTCTTCATTCCATAAACAAGGGAAGTACCGAGCGAAGTACCGTTTTAAATTAAAAAAAGGACCGTGCTACAGGTACTTCGGTACATTTTTAAAAAAGTAACGATGGTACCGGTGCTAAAAAGTACCGCGGTACAATAGTACCCGGTACTGCCCATCTCTGAACGTTATTGTGTGTCACCTGTGACTGGGGACGTAGCTGGAGGGAAAGACCAATTAAACAGGCCAAACAATTCAAAAAATACCTGTTAATGTCAGTGCGGAGGGCAGCCTCCGCACTTGGCAGATTTCGGATTTGGTTTGCTGACGAAAAAAATAAAGGCCCGGTACCCGGATCTCAAAAACGTTCCTCACTACTTCAGCTTAATTTCGATATCAAGTATGAAAAATTGATGCAGATTTCAATTGGATCGGATTGTGTATCCAAAGGACATGTATTGCACGAAATTATGCACACGTTGGGCTTTTTTCACGAGCACATGAGACCAGACCGTGACGAACACATCATAATAAAGAAGGAAAGGATCAGACCAGGTCAGCTGTTGCTACATGTCAAAAGTAAATGTAATATTAGGCTATAGTTTGTTCATCAACCGACGAAAATAGCTCAAGCAAAAACAAAAGTAATTCCAAAAAATACGAAACAGCGACAAATGAACGTAAAACATGTGTCAAAAAAAAAAAAGAAACACTGTTTAAAATGAAAAAAAAATGCTTCACTTCATGAAAATACTTCACCGCTAACATAATACTTGGTTTGGCACATTTACTCATTTAGTTTCGAACTCGTAATACTTAATTTAATCGATCAACCACTGTAGCTCGTATTTACACGACTCACGAATTTTATACGCTGATTTCGGGCAAGCTTCGTCCATGCAGCTTTGTTAAAATTTGGCCGCTTTTTCCTGTCGGTTGCCAGACGCTTAGGAACAGGGCCGGTTTTAGGCCGGCTTGACCGATTTGACCAAATCGGGCCCCGCGCTGGTGGGGGCCTTTTTCAGTACTATGAGGTTCAAAATACTTCTGAAAATGGTAAAAAATTTTTTATTCGGTCGCACATGTGCTTTTCGTTCCACTTGACCGGGCTACGTAAATGTAATTTCGTCCTAGATTGCATCACAGACAGCCATTGTTTCGAGTGAAGCAGTCATTAATATGTCGCATTTCAGGTAATGTGTTAATTAGCAAGGTACAGGGCCGGTTTTACGCCGATTTGACCGATTTTATCAAATTGGGCCACGCGCTAGTGGGGGTCCGTTACTGTATCATGAGGCACAGAATAGAATAAAGTGCCATAAGTTGAACCACTGCTTAATGTGGACCATTTCTAGTGTCTCCTGTTTAGGTAAAAAAATCGGCAAATCGGTAGCCGCAAAAACCAAGCATTGGTAAAGAAAAAACTTACGCAGTTGTTTGATCGCGTGGGTTTGCTGTTCACAAGAAAATACCAGTAGTCTATATAGTTTTGGGGGGGGTCATTTAATTTCCAGTTGCAGCTTTTTAGCATCTCTATTTAAGAAAACTTGCTTTCCACTGAGAACAATTGACACGTAAGTTAAATTGTCGAATGTACTCCATTTAATAAAACCAAAAGCTTTGAGAAACCTTCAAGATTTATGGTAACTAAGCCAATAGTGCAGTATTAGTCAGTTTTCATAATATGCAGTGGCGTTAAAAGTACTTAGAGTAAGAGGGGCTGAAATCTACATTACCACAGCATATTTTTAGATAAGAGGCTTCTCTCTCTTAAACCCCCCCTCTTCTTATCGCAGCAACGAACAACGCACAATACAATTACGTCAGTACCAATGAAAGTCGCTTGAAACAGTGGCCAGGGGCGTGCCCAGAAATTTCAAAAGGGGGGGGGGGGGGCGCGATTTCCTATTTCTGTTCCCACTGAAAAAAAGACCCAAATAGAAGGTCCTCACGGCCTCCGACTTCCAATTTTCCTCCCAAAATCAAGTGAAGACCAAAAAAAAAGGTCTTTATGTCCTCAGATGTATCTGTTTGTGGGGGGGGGGGGGGGAGGGCGCGGTTCTAGTTCCGCTTCCCCGGAAAATTTTTTTTTTTAAATTTTCATACTGCAATTAAAATTTTAGTGCTTTTTGAAAAACTTTAAAGCAATTTTTTGTTAAATTTTTTCACAAGTCTCGCTCTGAGTTATAGTTGAACTGCAATGGAGTTTAGTAAAAACCTTTGGAAAGGAGGTTACTAGTCTATGAGTAGAGAGCTACCGTTAGCCATTGCTAAAGATTTTGACTTTAGAAATATTTTGAATGATTTTGCTAATAAAAAGCTAAAAAAGTCTTTTTCTGAAAGAGTATAATGTATTGCCTGTCTTGATATTAAAAGTAAAACGATAAAAGCATCCATATCACCTTAATTTTTTTCACGGCAAGTATTAAATGTCTATTTGTCGGTTTGTATAATATGTTTTCGTTTATGAAATACATACACCAGAAATATTTTTCTATGAAAAGTGGGGGCCCCGCCATCTGATTTCTAGTTGGGCCCCGCAGTTCCTAGCACCGGCCCTGCTTAGGAAATAAAAGTTTTTTCAGTGAATAATTTGCAGATTTGCGACATTTTGTTTAAGATATTGTACTGATTTTGTAAATTTTCCTAATTGTCCAGGGCTAAAAAAATCATGTGGCCAACTGTATAGTAATTGTAAGGCACCACTAAAAGCACTATAGTTTTATCAAGTGATGGTGTAGACTATAGACAAACCTTTTTTCTAAGAGATAAAGTGAAAACTTTTTCTTATTATTCATAAACATTAGTATTCTGCAACTTTTAAGCCCCATACCATGTTGGTAGAACCTACACTTGACAAGTTACTATGGCCAAATGAGCATTTTGACCCTCAAACCCACTTTAGCAGATGTTGCTGCCCCCCAAAGCTAGCAACAGCTCAAATTGATTTTTTTAGCTTTGGGCTATTTGTAAGTTTTAAGAGCTACGATTTTTATAATTAAAAAAAAAAAGTTTTTCACTTCACCCTCAACTGAAAGTTTTAGCGCATAATGTCATATTATACTGCATCTGCTATGTGGCAATCCGGCTGTGACACTACTGTGTATGGGTTTCTGTGCACGTGTGTTGAAGTTGTTCAGACCAGTACACTAGGATGTTGCACATTTTGGCGAATTTTGAGTTGACACTTGCCTGGGTGAAATCGATGTGTGAAATGGGTCAACTTAAACTTGTGTAAAATTTTTCTGATTTTTATCAATGTTTAGAAGTGTTACCCCTCGATTAAAGTATTTTGGGGGGAGCGTGAGCTCGAAAAATGCCTAAAAACGCGATAACTTAAAAACTACACAAGCTATGAACATAACTTTGGTGTCAAAAGTTGCAGAAGACCGACATTCCTATCTAACTTCTGTAGAAACATGTGGGCTATCTGCAACAGAAATCGAGTTATTTTAAAAAAACGTATTTTTTTTTTTATTGTTGATGATTGAGATCAATATCAACAAAAACTTATATTTTCTCAATTCAAAATACATCAGTAATCATTAATCACATATCCTCGTATTTTTTTTTATCAAAGTCTGCGATAGTGAGTGATCTTTCTTCTTTTAACTTTTTTGTCTTCCATCACCGTTGACGTTTTTCCAATGTATCGCTCGCAACTTCCGTTGTGATTGTCAATCGCTTTCCAGAATTGTTGCTCGCAGTATACAACACAAGGAGCTTTCTTGCTTTCTACGGAAAAAGAGCTTTTCACAGGTTTTCGATCCCACAACATATCTTTCGTTGGTACTTGCAATGGCAGAGATTGCTGAGAGGATTGCAGGGCTACAATGGGAAATGGTGGATCATCTGCGTGCACTCTTAAGGCATCATTAGGTAGATTTAACCAAGAAGCGGCATGACTCAAAAAACATTTTTTGACTACCGCACTCAACAGCTCTTCATCATATTGCTGGTAGCACAGGAGAAGCTCCCTAAGAAAAATCATATTTCCAGGGCCATTAACTGCACGTGGCTTAAGATGGACTCACATGAACATTGGAGCATACACACTACACACTTGCCACGAAGCCGACAATTCGTCGAAGACGATTTATTTTATCAACATCGAGCGACATGGATGGAGAGCCGAAGGCAAACAAAGCCAGCCTCAGGTACCCGTTGGCTGTTGTCATCCAAGTAGCAGCGTGGCGTAGTGGTTCGGAGCGTCGTTTTTACGACGACCATGATCGCAAGGTTAATGGTTCACCTCCCAACCTAGTCTCGTTGTTGCGTCCTGGGATAAGATGCTTCACGATGATTATCTCTGCTTGGTGGAGTCTGGCAAGCAGCAAATGAAAGAAGTCACAAGAAAATTCAAGCGGAAAACTTGGAAACAAAGGCAACTCCTAAGCGAGTCTGGATTCGTCCTACGCACAGCGCCTCCGTCGCTTTCTCGTGATAGGAGGATAAAGATGAAGAAATCAAAAAAAATCAAATCAAGTACAGAAGAAACAAAATTTGATTGCAAATTAGGCCTGCTAATGAGAGCATTGCGTATTAATTCATACCCAGATTGACAAATAGCTTCTTGTTTGTAAACAAGATATTATTTCATCCTCTCGGGCACATGCATAAACAACGCACAACATCTTTTGACTTTGTGTTGTGTTATTCATGCATGTGCCCGGAGGATGAAATAATATCTTGTTTACAAACAAGAAGCTATTTGTCAATCTGGGTATGAATTAATACGCAACGCTCTCATTAGTAGGCCTACTTGCAATCAAATTTTGTTTCTTCTGTACTTGGATGACAACAGCCAACGGGTACCTGAGGCTGGCTTTGTTTGCCTTCGGCTCTCCATCCATGTCGCTCGATGTTGATAAAATAAATCGTCTTCGACGAATTGTCGGCTTCGTGGCAAGTGTGCAATATGTATGCTCCAATGTTCATGTGAGTCCATCTTAAGCCACGTGCAGTTAATGGCCCTGGAAATATGATTTTTCTTAGGGAGCTTCTCCTGTGCTACCAGCAATATGATGAAGAGCTGTTGAGTGCGGTAGTCAAAAAATGTTTTTTGAGTCATGCCGCTTCTTGGTTAAATCTACCTAATGATGCCTTAAGAGTGCACGCAGATGATCCACCATTTCCCATTGTAGCCCTGCAATCCTCTCAGCAATCTCTGTCATTGCTAGTACCAACGAAAGATATGTTGTGGGATCGAAAACCTGTGAAAAGCTCTTTTTCCGTAGAAAGCAAGAAAGCTCCTTGTGTTGTATACTGCGAGCAACAATTCTGGAAAGCGATTGACAATCACAACGGAAGTTGCGAGCGATACATTGGAAAAACGTCAACGGTGATGGAAGACAAAAAAGTTAAAAGAAGAAAGATCACTCACTATCGCAGGCTTTGATAAAAAAAAATACGAGGATATGTGATTAATGATTACTGATCGCTTTTATGTATTTTGAATTGAGAAAATATAAGTTTTTGTTGATATTGATCTCAATCATCAACAATAAAAAAAAAAATACGTTTTTTTAAAATAACTCGATTTCTGTTGCAGATAGCCCACATGTTTCTACAGAAGTTAGATAGGAATGTCGGTCTTCTGCAACTTTTGACACCAAAGTTATGTTCATAGCTTGTGTAGTTTTTAAGTTATCGCGGTTTTAGGCATTTTCGAGCTCACGCTCCCCCCAAAATACTTTAATCGAGGGGTAACACTTCTAAACATTGAAAAATTGAAATTGAACATTGAAAAATCAGAAAAATTTTACACAAGTTTAAGTTGACCCATTTCACACATCGATTTCACCCAGGCAAGTGTCGACTCAAAATTTGCCAAAATGTGCAACACCCTACAGTACACTGTAAAACTGCTATGTAACAGCACGGGCGGTTATTTGGATAACGCTTAAAAGCCCACGAAGTTAGCGAATTGCTTCACAACAAGTTCGGTAATGCCACGACGACAACTAAAGTTTTTCATCGAAATGGTTGAAGTTCTACAGCTACGTTGAACTAATGGGAATTTTACACACAGAAGCATTGGGCCAATTTCAAAAGTTGACCAAAGGCAAGGTTGAGCATTTTGAATCTCCTTATGACGTCGGTTCAATCACTCACTACAGCGGAACAGCTTTCTCAAAAGACGGATCGCCCACTATATACGATAAGTATATGCAAGGTTTATGTTCATAAGTTAGCTTAAGTGGGGTTCTTACGCTGCGGTTACTCTAGAAGCCGGATTCGGCAAGACAATTAAGCGGCGGGAAACACACCAATCGAGTAGAATGGGTGTGTCGGTTCAAGCATGTTCAGCGGCGCCGCCGGAAGGGGGGGCTAGAGGAGAAAGTTGCCCCCCCCCACTTTTCTTTTGGGCTGTTTTTCCAGTTCGTACAAATCCGCTGGTAAAATTTTTTCGAGGGTATCCCCCGACCCCCCAAACTTAGCCCCATTAGTCGGTTCGTTGCCCCAAAATTTTGTCGGTTCGTTGTTCCACTGATGAAACGAACCGTGAAATAGTAAGTTACTGTGTGACCTGTAAATATTTTTTGTTTCAAACATATACTGATCGACAGGTTTTGCGTTCTTACATAACCGCAAAACCATTGAGTCAGTATACCGAGGAACAGGGCGTATTCAGGAGGGGCCATTGCGCCATGCCCCCCCCTCCCCCCTTTTGACTCTGCCGTTTAGTAAAAAATAAAAAAACTAATAGTCCCAAGTGACTGAAATATGCCAGACTCTTTTGATGGTTTCTGTAGCTTATGGCCTGGGGCGGATTCAGGGGGTAGGATGAGGATATGCACCCACCCATCAGCCATTTTCAAAAATATTTTTCATGTAGCCCATACAATTGTTTCATAATTTCGTACCTCCTCGATAGCAATAAGCCTTACGCCTTAAGCATGCATAATTGAAAATGTGCGAACAAAACGCATCATATTTGGCGAAGCACTCTGAATTAGAATCAAAAAATTGAAAACAAAATTTGCCTGAAAATTACTCAAAAAACACTAAAATAGCCATTACAGCATGTATAATTTTCAAAAATTTTCCGGGGGAGCATGCCCCCCGACCCTCTTAGAGCTTTCTTGTGTTTCAATCAACTTGAAATTATTTCTGTCGAAAAAAATGTGGAAATTATGGCCCCCCCTCTTTTAAAAATTTTCGCTCCGCCGGTGCTCATAGGATCAGCTAGCTCACAGTGGCGTACGCAGGATTTTTCAATGGGGGGTTCAGTGACGTCACATCGTGATGACGTAAAATACTACGTAAAATATTACGTCATCACGATGTAACGTCACTGGCAGTGTCAATTTAGGTCGCTATCGATGCGGAAGATTTGGGGTTCAATTCTCAGGCCGGTCAAATCAGACACAGTCTAGCCAACGGCTCACCACCTCGGCGACGTTTCTTCGGAGCTGTGTATAGCCCAGGCGCTAAGTCGCGTAGTCGGAACTCGGGGCCCCGACACTCGTTATACGCTTCGGCGTATTAACCTGAGTATAATCAAGATTTGATCTGATTTTTTTAATGGTTGAAGGAAAGCGATTGGAGCTAACTGCATAAGTACGAAAAGAAAAAAAACATTGAGCCAAGTGGTTGTTGATCAAAAAAAATAATCAACCTACCTAACAGTTAGCTCCATTTGCTAACATTTTCTTCTGACAAGTGTAAGACAAAAAGTTCCAGGGTGACTCTTTTATATTATGCTATGCTAAAACTTCAAGTACATTAATTATGGTTAATGTAGAGAAGGATAATTCCCTTTCCAATATCAATGCTATCATCGACTTTTGGTGAATAGCAAGCAAATTCAACAGCCACATTAAAGTCGACAACTCAACATTCAACCTGTCTGTGCTTTGATGTATTTTAATGTAGGCTAATACAGTAACTGCAGTTTTGGTGTTCTGTTAGTCTTTCAAAACCTATTGACTATCTATAAAATGTCTCATGTTAAGATTGACTTAAAATAGTCGGTTGGGAAATTTGATTATAATAAAAGTATGTGTTGGGAAACAGACCAAAAAAGGTTAAGAAACGCTGAGCTAGCTAATTGTCATTTGATGTTTTGTTGTTTCGCTATTATCTGCTCAAAAGTTTTTTTTTAAATTGGAGAAAATTTAAGTGTGACATCATAATAAAACTCTAAGAGCTTTGTACAGGAAGTGCGGAAAAAATTCAACAATTTTGGCGATTTTGTTGACCTTTGTCACAAAGTTGCAACTGTTAGTACATTGGTTTGATGGTATCAATGAAGAAAAGAAACGAATATAACAAGTGACGCTATAAGCGTTTCGTTGAAGTGATATAGCTATAGGGTGTACTACTGTAGTTATAACTTTTTGAAAGAGGGAGCTGAAAAAATATATGGAGGTCTTCAGCTCCTCTCAGCCGCTACCTTCCAACGCCCTTGTATTCACAGCTTTCTTGCTTGGCGCTCAGCATTGAAGGGAGTGTAAGATCTGCTTCAAAATGCCGCTTGTTAATAATCAATCAAGCAGCGATTTCTCATTGTGAAGCATTTTTTCCAAAGGTAAGGGGACAATGAAGCTTGGGTAGGTGGGAGTAGCACCACGAGTTTGAGATTAACCCATCACGCCTGGCTACTGACAATTTGTTGTAGGCTACTTGCGCGTTAGGCCTACTGCGTGGATTTGATGATAATATGGCTACTAATCAAGCCTAGCAGCGTAATGCTAAAACATCACGTTGCTGGTGTTAGTGATGAGCTCACGATTTCATTGTTCTTTACTATAGTTCTTCTTATGACATTAAAGCTCTTCTGACATTAAATGATTTCTTGATTGAATAACAATAAAATCAGCAGCACTATCCGAAATAAGCCATCATCAACGCCTTCTTCCTTGATGCTAACTTAAACCGAATGCACACAGCCCGTGGTTACGGGTCGGCTTGGGGATTTCCGGTACGTGATGTCATCAAGTTGCAACGTCATTTCCCCCCCCACTTTTTTGACCCTGGCGGCGCCACTGAGCATGTTTGCGATTCTTTATACAAGCAAACTTTCGGAACGGCAGTAAAAATCTAGATTCTAGGTCGAAGTTGATTGGGTACAATCATTAAATTGCGATTAGCAATGGCGACTATATGGTGACGAATATTTTCGGGGTAGCAACATATGTACATCGAAATGCAGCATTTTTAGTTGACAAAAATTGTATTTTAATTGCGTTTTGCGTTGCCCCTTTTGCATACAGGCGGCAAGCAATTTTTCCACCAGCTTTGTTAGCTTTTTGGTTGCTGCAGCCCCGCAGCTCCTATACCCGAGCCGCCAGCCCGCCACTAGTATTCATTTAGTTGTATATGCTGAATATTTAGCCTAGTATTTTGAGAAAGCAATCGAAGCGCTGTAACGAGCTTGCTTAGGAGATGCCAGCCCTCTGTCTATCACACTAAGATGGGAAGTTCCGCCAAGCGCCTTTCCGAAAAGCACAAGTAAACTGCAGGCTTGTTCTCCACACTGTCATTTTAATGCTGAGCGTCAAGGAGGGGAGCTGCGAATACCAATTTTGAAGTCATTGGTTTGACCCAACTCGGAATCAAACCCGAGTCAGAGGCACACGCTCTTACCATTCGGCCACCAAGCTGTCCTAGATCGTCTGAGCTAGTCAACTGTCCTATAAATTAGTACATTTTGCTGTAATTAATCCAACTCCAGTGCGCTCAACAAAATATCCTATGAGCAAGGAAATTTATCAATTTGGCCTACTACAAAACAACAGAGCCGGTCGTGATAAACTTCTTAAATGCCTCCCTCTTGTGAGTGGTATATAGTTATAAACTGTAGGTTGCTCCTTGTCCGTAGCTCTAATGCAAACGCGTTGGTTAAAGCGAGCATCTCAGTCCTATATTCTCGTGATGAAAAATGCAACTACTAAGTAGCAAGCACTAGGTCAGTTATCTCTTCATTCTATTAATTATGTTTGCAGAAAAACCATGCAGCCAGTAGGGTATCAAAGAGAAAAATTATCTGTAGAAGATGCTGCACAAATCAATGCAATGTACGAATGCGACAAACTATAAAGTAAGTCAATACCCGAAAAATTCAGAAAAATTTTGGTGCATATTACTGCAGTACCAGGAGCAGTTTAGACCCCACGGGGTTAGGGGCAACTTATAAAAAAATTAGAAGCGTTTTTTTTTTAGCGGCGGGCAAATGCAGAGTAAATTCCAAAAAAATGAGGAGCAACTACGGCTACTCAGTAGGGTGTTAACTTTTTTCACTTTTTTTGAATTTGCACGAGTTTATGCGATTTACAGGGCACAAACCATCACAGAAACTCGATGCAAAATTTTTTTCAAAATTATTGATGTTTTGATACTCTGGGGGGGACGCGAAGATTTCTAAGGGGGCGCGAAGCCAACTTTTGTTGTACGAGGGTCAGTCAAAAAGTAATGAGCCCTGTTAACTTTAACCGCTTTAACCTTCATATTTTTTCTAGAAATTTTAAGGGTGTTTAGTAAATTTACTGCTTTAAAGATAAATTGTAAAAAAAAATTGTTTCAACGTGTCCACTTTTGGTCTTGTGTTTGGGAAATGACGTCATCACTGGATGTCCGTCAGAAGCAGAGAGCTGTGATTGAATTTCTTGTTTCGGAAGGGGAGCCACCAAAACAAATTTTCGAAAGATTGGTAAATGTTTATGGAGATGTTTCAATAGCCTACAGCACTATGAAAAAGTGGGTATCCAGGATTAAACACGAAGAAGATGATCCAAGTTTGAGTAGCCTCCAGGACAGACCAAGAAGTGGAAGACCATCTTCAGCAGTCAATCCTGGAAACAGTGATGAGGTTGAGAAATTGATTAGAGATGATCGTAGAATCACTATTGATGACATTGCTGAACGTGTTGGAGTTAGCCATGGAAGTGCTGTGAATATTGTTAATGAGCTAGGCTTTGCAAAGGTTTGCGCCAGATGGGTTCCGAGGCAACTTTTGGATTTTCACAAGCAAGCCCGTTTTGAAGCTTGTTCGGAGCTTATTGAGTGTCACAGAAGTGACAAAACTTTTCTCAGCCGTATAGTGACAGGAGATGAAACCTGGGTTCATCACTATGAACCTGAGTCGAAAAGATCATCCATGGAATGGCGTCACCCCACATCCGCAAGAGCCAAGAAATTCAAAAGTCAACGTTCAGCTGGAAAAATTATGGCGACTGTGTTTTGGGACATTAAAGGAGTCATATTGGTAGATTTTATGCCTAAAGGTACTACCATCAACTCAGATGCTTACATTGACACTTTACGCAAACTAAAAGCGAGACTGAGAAGAGTGCGACCTCACCTGGACATGTCTAAGGTCTTGCTGCAACACGATAACGCCAAGCCCCATACCAGTCTCAAAACTCGTGAAGTGATTGCTTCTTTTGGATGGACGACGGTAACCCATCCCCCATACTCACCCGACTTGGCACCATCCGACTATCATCTTTTTGGACCATTGAAAGAAGGAGTTAGGTGGCAGCACTTTACTAGTGATCAAGAAGTCAAGCACGCTGTAAGAAACTGGTTAAAAATGCAGCCTGCTGACTTTTACAAGGATGGCATAGTGTCCCTTGTTCATCGATGGACAGTTGGAATTGAAAAGCGCGGAGATTACATTGAAAAGTAGAACTGAGATCTCCTATCCCTGGGCTTTCTTTTGATGTATGACTTTTGATTTTATTGCAATAAATATGGCCAGAAGAGACTTGGGCTCATTATTTTTTGACTGACCCTTGTAACTCGAAAACTACTTCACATAGAAAGTCGAGTTTGGTGTCAAACGATGCAGCATACCTGATTTCCTATCAGTCTTCAATACATTTTTTTTTATGCTATTTACAACAGAAAAAACGGTATGAGCAAAAACGTGATTTAGCAAAGATACACGTACTAAGTTTTTTTTACGTTTATATATTGAAAAACTTTGAATTTAAAAAAACACGAAAGAAAATTTGGATATTTTCAATTTATTTCTCCCCTTGACTAATCTTGCCACGAATTCGCATATCCGCTTTCCTTCTTGTGCTCGGTGTGGAACTCATAAATTTTTCGTTGAAGAAGACATTTCGACATTTTCCTGATAAACCATTCACAATTATAGTGCGGTTATGGTTATCCACACTATTCCAAAATGTGATGTTGTCAACGTGGACTCAGGGTGCCTGCTTGCTTGCTTTGCTGAAGAAAGACTTCATGGGTGTTCTTTTCAAAGCCCATGCTTCAATGTCCACGCTTTGTAAGGGATTGATGGGGATCGCAGATATCCAATGGCAGTCAAAGCATTCTTTTGTATGGTTGTAAAGAATTGTCATCGGCACAAGCAACCAAATTGAATAGAATTGCGTCCTTTATTGTATCAATGTTTTTTGTATCCACTTGAACTCTCGTGCTCCCGAAGGTCCAAACAACATACTTTTTTTGAGAGATGTCCTGCTTGATTATAAGCACATCAATAACAAGTTGGTGGAAGTGATAAGAAAAATCTTTCTAAAACACTTCCATGCCTGGATGAATCCGACAAATGTTGCTCTGAATATTCATTCTAAAATCCCGGCTAACTAGACAGATCGTCTTAACGATCCCCATCAATCCCTTACAAAGCGTGGACATTGAAGCATGGGCTTTGAAGAGAACACCCATGAAGTCTTTCTTCAGCAAACCAAGCAAGCAGGCACCCTGTGTCCACGTTGGCAACATCACATTTTGGAATAGTGTGGATAACCATAACCACATTTTTTATTTCTATTTAGTTGCATATTTATCTTCCTGTCACGAGAAAGCGATCATAGCGCTATACGAGCTCGCTTAGGAGTTGCCAGCCATTTGTCTACCACACCAAGGTGGGGGAATCCCGCTAAGTGCCATTCCCTACGGCACAAGTAAACTTGCCGGCTTGTTCTCCACACTGTCCCTTTAATGCTGAATGTCAAGCAGTGAAGCTGTGTATACCAATGTTAAAGTCATTGGTTTGACCCGACTCGGAATCGAACTCCCGAGTCTACAGCTCAAGAGACGGACGCTCTATACCACTCGGCCATTTGAGCTATCTGAGTTTGACCACTCGGCCATCTGAGTTTTGCAAAAGAGCACTGGTGAACGCTTTATCGGGAAAATGTCGAAATGTCTTTTTCAACGAAAAATTTATGAGTTCCACACCGAGCACAAGAAGGAAAGCGGATATGCGAGTTCGTGGCGAGATTAGCCAAGGGGAGAAGTAGGCCTAAATTGAAAATATCCTTATTTTCTTTCGTGTTTTTTTGAATTCAAAGTTTTTCAATCAACGTAAAAAAAACTAAACACCGGTAGGCCTATGTAAATTTTAGCTCAATCACGTTTTTTGCTTATAACAATTTTTCTGTTGGAGATAGCCTTTGAAAGTGTATTGAAGACAGATAGGAAATCAGCTATTCTGCATCGTTTGACACCAAACTCGACTTTCTATGTGAAGTAGTTTTCGAGTTACAACAAAAGTTGGCTTCGCACCCCCTTAGAAATCTTCGCGTCCCCCCCTGAGTACCAAAACATTAATAATTTTGAAAAAAATTTTGCATCGAGTTTCTGTGATGGTTTGTGCCCTGTAAATCGCATAAACTCGTGCAAATTCAAAAAAAGTGAAAAACGTTAACACCCTAGGCTACTACTCAGTTGTCGTTGATTCAGTTGTTTTTGCAAGTATTGTAACAAGTGCTATTATTTCTCTTTCTCTAACGGTCCGTTTACGTTTAACAGATGCATTCAGTTATTGGATCGAAAAATACCACAACGACGACGGACAATGCCACGACAAATGACCACGATTTTCACTTTATTATTATCTGATTGTTGTTCTGTGTGAACATATCCCAGAAATTTTGAAATATAACTTATTGCTGCATTCACAGACGTTGTACTTATTTATCATCTCCCACGCATACCGGTAAAAGTGGGAATTAATCTGATTTTATGACAGGAAGACCTTATAATGCATGGACATTGCAATGGGGGCCGGAAGTTTTGGGTTCGGTTCATCCTGGTCCGGTCAAATCGGCACAGTGTCGCCAACGGCTTGCCACAGCAGCGACGTTTTTTCGGAGCCATGTTGCCCAGGTCCAAAGTCGCAGGGATGAGCCCCCGCCACCGGACACACACTCGGGCGTAATACCGCAATTATGTCGAAGATATACTTGCCCTACTACAACTGGCCCCTGCAGATAAAATTCTTCCTCATACGTAGGCTACTAACATTTCGTTCACATTTTTGACCTGAACTTCAATACCACAATTATGTCGAAGATATACTGTACTTGCCCTACTACAACTGGCCCCTGCAGATAAAATTTTTGTTCATACTTAGGCTACAAACATTTCGTTCACGTTTTTGACCTGAACTTCAGCTTGCTTACAGGTAGCCTACCGGTATCAGGCAATTTATGACTACATTGCACAAACTAGTTTTAAGGTTTCGTGCCTGCTGTAGCCTGTAGGCCTACTGCACATCTTAAAGTAATAAAAAGAATCCGAAGTGTTTGACAAATATTTATTGCAGTTACTAGGATTACATTTATGTTTCACTTAGACTTCAAACGCTTACATACTGTAATACCATTGAAAAAAGTTCGGTTGATTATCATCAAGTAAACTTCTCATCAAAGCAAGCACCTACTGTCACTACTATGCTGAAAGACAATCCAGAGCACTATCGGCCACTGTTCCAGGTAATTGCTCGTACAACGGCACAGAAAATACAATATCTTTTGAATAATCCAACTATTCTAACAGTCCGATGAATAAAAATATATCCAAGGAGTTCATTGAATTATTATTCAAATCAATTGAAACTGAACCGAGACATTCAGTGGTACGTGATTAAAAAATTGACCATTTTTTAAAATCAAATCAATAGCAGACACCCTACGGATTTAAAGTAAGCTTTTATCCTTCCATTCGATAAGTTTTTGCTTGAAGTAACTATTGTATCAAATCGAGAATCTATCGGAATTCATAGTAAATTGTTAGTTTACCATGTCCACAAGTCCGATGTAAGTGAGCGAAATGCCCACCGACTTCCTGCATCACAATCAATTTTTTAACGTCTTAATCACTTCTTTAATTATGACATTATAATTTGATTATAACACAGAAAGCCCATTGAGTTTTGCCCACTCACATCCAGTACTCGATTTGAGGGGGGATGCTATCCCCCCGGAAAAGAACACCATCCCCTCCATAAAACATTTTAGCGTAAACCATTCCCGAACAAGTATAATGACCATCTCTTCTTACGTGTGCGTGAAAAGTTGTACCATCCCCCCAAGTGTTTTTACGACTCTAGCACTGCTTACATCGGACATGTGGACAGGGTAACAGTTACCATAAACAAATTGTAACAATACAAGATAAAAAGAAGCTGAATGATAAAATAAAAGCACAGGCCTACACACAATAATCTAATAGTAATTGCAAAATACTGTCAACTTTAATTACACATATTACAGCCAAAATCACTTGGGATATCTACTTTTTGCACCATGGCATAGGAACCAGGTCGGTGCAGGCTTATGGCGTTGACAAGGGCACCAAAAGTGATCCGAAGTGTCTGTTCAAGTGTTTTAGCTGTTTTTTGGCCGCAATACTTAAAAATTAAATCGCTAATTAATTCCCATTTGTTCTATTAACTTTGATGAGAAAAGCAGTATTAAAACAACAAACTTGCTGTTATGTGAAAAAGGTTGTGCACCAAAAGCATTTTCATTGCGCTCAAGTTTACCAAAAATTTGCAAATCCGCATTCGAGTCCAGTAAACTTTTACCAAACTTATGCTAAAATTAAACAATTTTCACTGCGTTTAAACGAAAATCATAACTCAATCACACATATTGGAGTTAAAGTTCACGTTGGGAAATTTTAATTTTTCGAGTCCCGACAGATTTTCGCGAGTTCGAAGCCCTAGATGTGAAGTCCTATGAAAAAGATGAACTACTTCCATGTTTTAACACTTGACAGTGCCAAGCTAAAAAAACGCCTCATGAAGTTAATGAGAAGTCCAGGCACCGGTATTCTGATAAAACTGATGATAGCAGTTGATGACATTTTGTCAAAACGTTCAAATCTAATAACGAAGTAGAAATTATTTTCAGTTGAAAGATTTGATCAACTTTTTGCTTTCATTTTCTCATACAGCCCATTTTTGACACATATTACTATAGCGAGAAGTAAAGCACACACAATTCAACGCAGTAGCTGCTATCGCTACAATGTCATTGCAGCCATAGTAGTCATACGTATAAATAATATGGTCAATAAATCACATATATGAAGCACATAAACCATTCAGCTTTAAATAAGCCGCGCAAGTCTATTGTCTTTTGGTCTGTAAATTGAAGTGTAACTCTGGTCCTAAGCCTCGTTGTTGCGTCCCTGGATAAGATGCTGGTTATTATCCTCGCTAAGTGGAATCTAACAAGCAACAAGGCAAAAAAGTCAGAAGTAAAACTGAACCGGAATCTCGGAAACAAAAGCAACTCCTAAGCGAGTGTTGATTCATTTCATGTATAGTGTCTCCGTCGCTTAGGCCTACTCGTGACAGTAGGATATGCGTTTTATAACTGTAGTTTTAGATCGTCATCGGAGCACGTGGCACCCAGCAGCTTCGACCGCTGTACCAAAAATGCACTGACACAAATGAGAAATTAAAAGTCAAATATTTGTACGGTAGTCCAATTTGGTTCACTTGTAATAAACCATAGGTGTGGGGAATCAGCGGCCCGCCTAAGTTTTGAATGCGACCCGCGTCAGACCTTTGGTAAGTGTACTTTCTGAAAAACTGTTTCACATCACATTCAACTGCAAGCTATATTTGTGGCATAAAAACCGCACAAAAGTCTTCATTTTACGGTAAAAAAATAACTCACCATGAAAGTTTAATAATTTTGCGTCATAATAATGGTATTTTCAAAGTAAAATTGAAAAAATTAAACGTAAATGTGGCACGCAGAAAATATTATACAATCGATATGGCCCGCTGTGCTCCGCCGATTTCCCACTCCTGTCTTAGACCAAAAGCCAACGGGCTTCTCAGTCGCAATTAAAGTTTTGAGGTCATAACTTATTTTTTAACTTAGCGTTGAAAATTTGATTAAGACGGAGAAAGCACTCATGTTTTTGGCCTACGGAAATGGTGATGCTGACAAGGTATAAGGGTAAGCACTAAGCAATGTATATCACCGTAGAAGCACCACGGTAAACTTCGTTGTGGCAGACCAGTTATAATAAAAAATTGAGTTTAACAAAGTTGTAATGCAGAACACAGAAGCACCTGGTTAGTAATTTCAACCAATGCTGGAAATTATAGGTTCACTCACAACTGCTTGCTACAGCTAATATTTTCATACCACAATAAAAGAAAAAAATCACAATTTTCAGCAGTAAATCAAAAAATATTGCTGTAAGGTTTATGAATAGCTTAGTACCAGTAACAGAAAAACGTATACGATAGGTAAGCAATAATATGAATATAATCTAACACCGATCATTTCACGTTATGCATAAAAATGAGAACTCCAATTTTAAGCCAATGGCTCTCTCACAATGACTACATACTTCAGCGAATTTCATTAAAAGTAGCGGTGGAAAGTTCGTAAAGCAAAACTAACTTGTTTAAGGCTGGTACAACCTATTGCCACTTTTTAACCTAGTTTGGTACTTTTAAATTCAAGATGTAAAACTAGGCTTCTCGCAGCCTCCTATCGAGTAGGCCTACTAAATTTCAATGTTATACTTTTACTTCGTTGGAAGTTTCTGCCGCTCGAAGAAATAAATTGCCAGCTTACTTACTTATACTACGGTAACTTCTGAGTAATCAAGACTTGATTGATTGATTGATTTCTTCATCTTTATCCTCCTATCACGAGAAAGCGGCGGAGGCGCTATGCGTAGGACGAATCCAGACTCACTTAGGAGTTGCCTATGCTTCCAAGTTTTCCGGTTGAATTTTCTTCTGACTTCTTTAATTTGCTGCTTGCCAGACTCCACCAAGCAGAGATAATCATCGTGAAGCGTCTTATCCAAGGACGCAACAACGAGACTAGGTTGGGAGTTGAACCATTAACCTTGCGATCATGGTCGTCGTAAAAACGACGCTCCGAACCACTGCGCCACGCTGCCGACTTGACGACAATGAATGAAATGATTGTGCAATCAAGATTAGTACCTTTTACAGAATAAGAGTCCACATAATCATTAAGGCACCTACCTAAAATAAGTAATGAATATAGCACCGTTAATTCACTAAGCGCCATATATCTGAAAGGATTGGTAAAATACGATGGCGGGTCCAGATGCAGGGCTAAGGAGGGGTCAAGCCTCCCTTCTTTTTCGATTTTCAGCCCTCTAACACCCCAAAAAATCCGCGGATCCGCCCTCTCAATATGCACTAGAGGATCGTGAAAACGCTGACTGCTCAACAATGTACGCAAGTGCGAAAAAAGAACAAAGGGAAAAACTTCACAATATAAGAAAAAAACAAAAAAAAAAACAAGAGCAGTGTCGCAATTAATTCAGCACAAACAGAAGGTGAGCACTAATGTCTTGTGAGTATCAAAACATATGTACATTACTGGTATATAAAAAGTTCGCAAGCTGCATCCGCTGTCAAGAGTAGAAAATACACGTTAGACAAACGCCTCGGATCCACTGGTTCCTCCAGAGTTCAAACTCCTGTATTCATCCGCTTCGTCATGTCCAGGAAGATTGCTGTACTTCATAGAACGAACTCTGGAACGAAATATGATTAGGAACATCACTGTCAACTCTTCAATCGGACTACGCAACCATCTGGGGCGGTAAAGACAGGCACTCGGCCTCAAGAGTTGTTTGCACTTCATTCGCATTGGATGCTCGGCCAAAAGAGATGGAGTACATTTGTCTACTTCATCAAAAGGGTTGGATTCAGGGCTAGGCTGTTTCACTACTTGACCATGGCTATTAGCTGTGTCTGTCCAGTATCCACACGCATACAGTCCTCATTACAACCAGCTAAGACCAACTTTCCTTCTCAACAGCAATGCTTCAATCTTGATCTTATCCATCTTCAACTTTTACATTTTTTTGTAATCTTTCCAAAGTTTTTCTTCTCGGTCTTTTCCTTTCAGCGTTTTATCTAATCTCTATCCTTATCTTGCAACTGAATTCTTCAAATCGATTTTCATCAGTGACACAATCAACTCTATTAACAACCTTTTTAGATGCTTTACCTCCCATTTGAATCTGATTTTTTTATTTTATGGAATGTTCTTTTTTTATATTATCGCTTAAATCTCAGTTTTCTCTCTGTGTAGAATTACTATGCGCGTAACTCTTATAACATACCTGTAACTTGCAGAAAAAGCTAGCAAACCATATACCTCACGGAAACCTGGGGAGACGTATCACAGCACAAGCAAAACATTGAGACGCATACAAAATGTTTTTAAAACATAGTCAAGGGACATATGGGGTCACCGATTGTAGGTGCATGACAAAACACAAGCTTACAATTTTACGCTGTTGGAAATAACAGTTTTCTTTCTTTTTTTAGCTCAACACTTCCAAGCTCAGTACCTGTCTTGCTGCACTACTCGGCATAGCACCCACTAAATTATTCAAAACCAAGAAGTCCTCGCTCCTCATCTAAACATGACGAAATATCTACAATAACATGTAGTAGGTTCACTTATGTTCTAAACATTTGGCAGAAAAGTGTCAAGAGCAGTTTGAAGCTGTAAGAGACGAAGAGACTAGCATAACCACCAACAAGACTATCGAGCTTTAACTTTTACCTTTTTCCTAAAAACCACAACTAAATTGTGGTAATATTCTAAATTACTTGCCATTAAAAAAATTTTAAAAGCATTTTCACTTTTTGAAAGGCAATGTTAGGGTGAAGCTAGTTCTAACGCACTTGCATGAAACCGCATAACAAATAAAAATTTTGACATATTTTAAACAGATACGCGCTTTAAGAAAGCTTAACCTACAATTAAAATCAGCAATGAGCTGAAGGTGTAACTAGTTTCCTAATCGGTATTAAGCAGCTTCTACAGTATGTGTTACAAAAACCCCAAAATGTTCATGTTTTAACGATGAAAATACTCTATTTTCTTTGGGGAAAAAATTACACCTTACATAAAAGCTGCAATATTTTTTAATAATTCGGGACTCACCCCATTCGGTGACCATATTTTCTATATACGAAGTAAACGACTCCGCACAGTATAAACCCAACTATCAATCCAGCAAACCAGAGTCCAGAAAGAGCTCCTGAATCATTTTGGACTGCCTTTGGATCAACAAATGAATAATCTAAAAATAATAAGTCATTAAGTTTGGCAATAACTGGCGCCAAAAATAAGATTTGAACGGTAAATATGATACAAAATAAAATCACTAACTCGTAGAACCATCACCGCCAGTTTTTTCGTTGTCGGCTCTTCACGCGGTACAAACAGCAATTGACAGTTATTGAGCGCTTTGCCTTTGCTTTAACCAGTACACATGATAAATTGATCATAACTAAACGTACAATCACATGGAAGACTTCGGGATGTTTTCGAGAACACTTTGGTTTGTTTTATTATTACATTACACCCACACGAAGTCATGCATGGTGACGTAACAACAAAAGAAATAAAAAAACATGGCGACCTAAGTCACCTAACAACAAAAACCCAAGAAATATGGCGTCAAATCGTTACGTCAAATTACCCGCGTCATTTCGAAATAGCCTGTTTTGAGTAATTACATCATCACATAAAAAATTTAAAACTGCCATGCTACTACGTATCCATACCTTTGGTTTTACATTGCCCCCATAAATTATCTTTGTCAAAACTTTCTGTAGTTGCGCACCAAATTTTGGAATTAAAAGGTTCTTCATTAATTTGAATACAGGTTGAATACATTTGGGATTGGAATTCAAAAGGGAAATGGCAAGGTTTACCATCAGAATTGCCGCCATAAGTAAACAACACTGTAGCAAAAATTAAAAGCAAAAATTATAGGCACAAAATCAGTTTTGACAAATCAAGCTTTGACTAATTATAATTGCAGCTTACTTTAGGTTATATGCAGATATTTCATTGCATTACCCAAATAGAAATGATACAGAATGAATCACTTATCATGCGGTATGCGTCACAAATTCAAAATTATCTCTTTTTAAAATATCTTTATCTCAGTCATTCAAAAATCGAAAAATAAGGACTAATGGACAAAATGTTGAAGGAATGATTTCTTTAAGAGCTTCAAAAATTTAATCATACTGAAAAGTGAAGTAAGATGTATTCAGAACTAAGACCAACTGCATAAAGAAAACGCAAGTTCAAACCAATCTTTTCGTTCATTCTCTTCTTTGATTTTAACTTAAAACCTAAAAAGTTTTAGCAATATTCAAGGCTTTGATTACTGGGTATTATTGAATTCATCAACCTATAATTGATGGACCATAATATGGTTATAGGAAGTGCTACGCGGCTGGAAAACAAGGTTCTGGGCTCGGTCGAGTAGCACCAAAGGCCTCAAATGGTAATCGCAGGTCTACCACTAATCAAAGTCCTTGAGTAAATTACTACATGAGTGGTTGAGTAGTCAGACACAAAGACGGGCACCACCAGCTCGAGGCAAGCATAAAATTAAGCAGCAAGTATAATAAAGGTGATTAAATAACAAAGGATTAAATTTCTGTCAAAAGACCTAAGCGTGGGCATGTTTTGGAATGGCTAGAAAAGAAAAAGTTACGGCTAGTTCGAGATGACGATTAAAAAAAATACAGAGAACATGCCATCAGCGTCGTGGTGTAGTGCCTAGTGTGCTAGACCATCATTCATAAGGTACAGTGTGTGATGCTGCTCTACATTTTTATTCTCATCGCACTCGACTTCCCATCTGAAGTTAGGAGCTAAGTCGATGGTAGTAAAACAAAATTTCTTCGGTAAGGCTATTCCATAATACGGATTCTAGTTCATTTTTCTAATATTAAAAATGGAAATTGTGTCCTTGAGAAAACCACAAACAATTACTTCTCTAATACGGAACATGCTATCTACCCATCGTGGCGGTGCAGTCAGGTTAAATAAAACGGAAACCGAAAAAGATATCTTGTGTTGGAACAATAAATGGCGAATGCCTTAGTTGTTCTGAAAAGTAATTTGTAAACGGAAAGCTAAAAAGGTCAATTATGTTTAATTTATATGGATTAGTCCAAAATGCAACTTTCCGTTTTCAAATCTTTGACACAGTCATCATTACCAATAGAGCTGCAGGCTATATTATAGCCAAGACTACTAATAGCAGTAAGGAGAAAGGGTACGTAACCACCTGACTAGGTGACTAAGCTTATCAAAAGCGCTTATGTCTACAGACGAACAAAAAACAACCCATCTATTGACACTGGTAGCTTATAACCAATACGACATATGGCAAAACCGTCGTAAACTTTAAACACGGCCACAAAATGTTACTGTGACAGCAAAATCAAGATATCATCACTACTTATTCCGCAGCAATGAACAAATTTTGGTAAAATCAAGCTTTTTAGACTCGGCACTGGTAATAAAATTTAGAAGGCTAGACTTAAAACCTTAAAACATTTTGGACGTGAAAGAGTAATAATGCTATGACTAGAAGCAGAAGCATTTAACTCTAATGCTAAAACTGATACAAAACCATTACCAATTAGTAAACCCTAATCCCATAACCGACTCGCTATTCTTAAACTTAAAAAATATTAAAACGTACGCTTTTTTTCAGCAAAATTCTCTTCAACATTCGACCAGGCAGAATTCGATCGCACTTAATTACAAAGCACCAAAATTATCAATTAGCAACCAGCAAATGCGAAACTTACAATTTTGAGTCAGCTTGTACTTACTTTCCGGCGTGGTTTCTCCACATTCAGAAGTGTTTGTGAGTTGTCTCAAATATTTTCCATAATAATTCGGTGGGAAATTACAGCTAAAATCACGAAGACAAATAAACAACAACGAATACATTGCATAAAATGCACCAGCAAAGCACAAATATCGAACCACTATTGTATTTAAGGCTATAAGAATGGATTGTTTTCATAGCACAGCAGTAAAACTACACAACTTATTGCCTTGGGTGTTTTTTTAGCAATTGTAATATAACTGGTGACATCATAAGCAACCATACGTGAGTCTTATAATTTTTTAAATTGCTCTTTCTTAAGCATAGCTAGTTGGTTTAAATGGTAAAACTGAAAGTCACCGCCCTTTTTCAAACCTCAACCAACACAAAATAAAAAACTTGCTGTTTGCACAGCATGACTAAAAGCGATCTGGCGCAGTAGATACAAATTCACTGAGATTGCAGGGAAAATGATTCTTAGTTAAGCCTCAAATTCAAGTTAGACGAGGCAATCTTTTACAACACAATTATTTAAACGTTTTAATGATCAGGTCCAAGGGTCACCTTCCACACAAGGCCTACGGCGGTGTTTCGTATTTTCGTATGGTATTTACTCAACGCAATAAATCAATCAGCTTAACTGGCCATCTAGTTTAGTGATTTCACAAATTCAAAGTTAGAATCTGGCGTATGCTACTACATATAATTTGTGTGATGTGTAAGGTAGATATCTCATTAGATCCATTCATAAATACAAATTATGGACTGATGGTATCGTGGGAAATTCAATGAGGTGTTTTCTTGAGAGTTTCTACACGAGTTGCCCCTTAGACCTTGTTCTATTTAAAAATGACAACACAACTTTTTTTTCTTAAGAAATTGCAGGCCCCTGACGTCCATTAAAGCAAGACGAATACTTGCCAAGTGCCTTTCCCAATGCGGTACACGACAACTGACCGTCATGCAAACTGATCGCCAAAAACGCCTAATTTATTAGCAAAAACTTTCGTCAAGAGGAACTGTAACAAATCCTGACTAAACCCGGACCGAATATAACCCGTCCCTAACTCTAACCGAACCGAACCTAACCCGAACCGAACCTAATCCTAATTGAACCTAGACCTAACCGAACCCTAACCCTAGCCTAACCTTTAACTTTAGAATTGAGGCTTCGAATTTCGATCTCTAAACCTTAACTTAAAAATCGGAATTGGCTGAAAAATTTGCCCAGGATGTAATAGCTTCGTCAAATTATACAGCGCACGAAGCTGTGATTGTTTTCGAGCCTTGCTACTTCCCGCTGTGATCCTGTTTTCGAGCCTTGTCAAATTATATAGCGCCAAAGCTGTTTTGGCGGTCAGCTGTCGCGGCGGTGAGTTTGCATGGCGGTGAGTTTGCGGCGGTCAGTAGTCCGTGTTCGTTCCCAATGCTACAGCAAGTTAACTTTCCAGCTTTTCTCCAAACTGACAAACGCTGTGAACAGCCTAATAGTTTTTAAGTCAAAGGTTTTACGAGTTTTGGAATTGAACCTCGAGGTTACTGCTTTAAAGCAGATGTTCTATGCATTCCGCAACCTGACCAGTAAATTATTGCTGAAGTCAATTTCTCCATGTGCTCAGTACAAAAATAAAAACCTCATCTATATTAGCAACAGCTAAGGAGAACACAACAACATTGGCCAGAGAGATAACACGAAGTGAAAAATCATCTTTAACCGTCAAGCTGCAGTACTACGTTGCATCACCTGTTTAATAAAACTAAAAAACTAATTTTAGTGCTTCGGGAAATTTTTGAAATGTTCGAAGCGCTGTGTCAATAAACTCATGATTACTTTGTCTTATTGCACTTTCACTCATCGTACACCCCAACACACTTACAGAATTCCATCAGCGAATAAAGTATCCCATTCCGGGGAATTTTTTAGATAAATTCTAAGGTCTTCCATGTTACAATCGCAACTGAACAAATTACGATCCACAAAGATTTTTTTGATATATTTCGGATGTTTCTGAAACATAAATAAACAATAAGTATAAGTAAACAAGAACATAAGTTAACAAAAAGTTTACATATCACATATTATAAACAAAGCCAGATTTCCAACAAAAATAGGGCTACCTCTTTTCAAAAAATCAAAGTAATACGCTGTAACAACAGTGTTTAAATATCAATATTTTACAGCTCACATAGACACAGTTTGGACTCTTTTTTTCAGGGATCAAGCAATGCTCTCCTGGCCAAATAAAGGAGTGCAAGGACCACTCACCCAGTGGGGTCGGAGTGCGGAACAGCTTCGGTCACCGACAGTTAACGAAGGATTAACATATTAATTTGGACAAATGTGACCCATTTATGGGTCCCGCTGATGAGTGCTAATAGTCTGAAACAATGCTCTCCCACTTAATGGCGTTTCTTAAACCTGCAGCTTTATTATTTAAACGAAATATAATCAGTAAAAATGGCTCTAGCGGTAATCAAAAAAAAACTTGCTCTATCAAAACGTTTTGCTGATCCATTGGATCCGCATTCCGCTAGCTATCTTTAGATAGGGTAGTGGTCGTTCCTCATCAGCAAACAATATCAGCAAATGCCAGTTAGTCAATTCAAAAAGTCTTAACAGACCAGGCAAGATGTTTTAGTACAAGTAGTTGGTCAAATTACTGTTTCGTAATGTCAAATAACTAGTCAAATTCAAGTTATCAGTTGCATTGTAGAATGTAGAGACCACTTCAATTTTCACCTGTTAACATCATTGACCTGTTACGAAAAAATTGTTTTACTACTACTATGAAAATGCTTTAAATACCACAGATGAGGCGATTTCACTATCAAAACAAGCCGAACCTCAATGGTACTCACTAGCAAGATACGTCAAACAAAGGTGCTACGATGCACTAGGTTGGTGAGTGGGGGTGTGTCATGCAAAATTGAGCGCTGTGAACTTGACTCATTTTTAACCAATCCAAACTAATGCAAGTTGAACTGAGCAAAGCTTAAAGCAGCTCAGCTAGTTTATAATCCTTAATTCGAGATTTGAGTTAAACTGAAGTCCTAACAATCCCCATTAACCAAGTAACGCTCGAATTGAAATACTAACTCTATCATATGCAAAGCTAATGTAACTTTAAATTCACAGAGCTTTCATTGCAATGGTAAGCGGCGATAAGCCAGAAATGTAACCTTCACAAATACACATCACAATCGTAAACATAAACGTAGGACAAGTGCGCGACTATTTGGTGGCGGACCTCTAAACATTCCGACAAGCGTATGGCACCTCAAAAAACGCATTGTAACGGTCAACACTCAACAGGCGTGCAAGCATAACTCATACCGTATCTGTGCAAGGGATCCCTTAAGGTTTATGAACCTCAGGCAAAGAAACCCTGATTTAAACAGGTTTGACCCCAGGTAAAGAAATAGTCATTCCTTAAGTAATTCATCTTTACACAGCTACTGCATAGGTCACACTTAACCAATGATCAGACAAAAAAAAAGAAAACAGCTGAAAAATTGTCAACGTGATTTCAAACAATGAATGGCTGAGGCGTGAGAGCAAACTAAGTTACGTAATTTCGGTCTAATTTCGGTCAGGACAGATCTCACGTGACCCAATAATACTTGGACGTGAATACAAAACAACTCAGTAGAAGCGATATACCTGAGGCTCTGAAATTCTTTTCCATTGTTAACGATTATTATTCAAGTAAAGCTACAGTTAACGAATCATAAAAACGCTCGAAATGATGATGATTGAATTTACCTGCAAACTTGATTTCATCACATGCAAAAATCTCCTTAGCTATATCAACAAAAACTCAACTGAATAAACCTACTGCATAAACAACAACCATTTATAAACATTTAACAAATATACAGCTAAAACAAGCTGAGATAATGCATTGCACAGATATTTCGATCTTCAAAGCGTTTTCTTTAGATAAACTGCATAAATAGCTGTGATGCAAGACGACAGCCAATTCCTAAATTTCTATGCTTACCCGCAGTCGTACAGGAGTTTGAAGCTGCTTCAACGTGAAAGTGTAGACCAGTAGAGATATACTGCTGCAACTAGGAACTATATTAAGAGCCTGATATGTCAACGAATTGGGAGTTATGTTATTCCCTAAAAACGAAGCCTTGCCACAGGTGCAGCTAAGTATGGCACAGGCTACTAGTAAGTATGAAAGCCAACTAACCTTCGGTTCAGTTAAAGCTGTGACTGTATTTGCTTTCAAGTATGAAAGTTGATTATTTTCCATGTGAATAAATCTGGAAAATAAAGTGTGTTTGAGACGATGATGCGTGTTAAAAGTAAATGCTACCACACGTAGGATGCATTTACCCAGCCCTTTGGCTTTCTGCATTACTTGCTGACTACCAATACATTTCACTAGATAACGAGAGAGTAGCAACTTTTTTTTTTGAAATCAACTTCGGTACAGAACACAGACACTCTTGGAAATTAAAATAGCAGTTTTTTCAGTACAATTACCCTCATGCCAACTGTCACGCAAAAACGCTACAATTAAGATGACACACTAACAGGTCAAACAAGTCGTTGTTGGGGTAACGATAAATTCACATTTGGTAAAAAATAGTGATCAACAAGAGTATTACACCAAAACCATTTTCAGTCTTTAATCTTTAACAATTAGGCCAATGCCACCAGCAAAAAAAATTAAAAAATAAACCAAAATAATGGCACACATGAAGCATTTGTCTGAAACTCACCGAACTTTGAAGAGCTGGAAAAATCCTTTATCCGATATCGTTTTTATGTAATTATGTCTAATGTACAGCCATTGCAGTTCATGAAGGCCCTACATAAGAATACGATTATCCAATCCTCATTCAAACAAACGTAAATGGTTGCTTGTAATGTATGACCAAGTAGAGTGTTCTCTGTATCAGAGCGGGTTAAAACAAGACAATTAATCAGTAATAAGACACTACAATATGACCGTGCTTCTGATCAGCGCAGGTTGGTGCGAAACCTGATATAAATGAAGCTCAAAGCACACTCGTAAAAACGTTTAAATAACCGGTTTTTAACCAAAGACATTAAAAGAGAAATTCTTTATATTTCACTTCAAAATATCGACTTTGTACAGGTATGGGGGGAAGCAAATCTCCTTACTAAATACTTATAAACAAAATAGGTTTTAACAGTCTAGGAAAATTTGTTACATTTAACATACAAAACTGTCAAAATTTAACAGCTCATCCACAAAAGCACCAACAACATACTAACTCACGTAGAAAGTATCGTCATCGATTTCAGTAAGTTCGTTATTATCCAAAACAAGAATAGTTAGCTTGGTTAACTTCTTAAAGACTCGGTGTGGTAGTTTAGATAGCTTGTTGTCTCGCATCGTCAAAGTTTGAAGGCTTTGTAAATTGTCGAAAGCCTATAGTTAAGCAAAAAATGACAATTTCAGCAAAAGCAAGAAAATTCAAACAAAATGTTTTCTAGTTTAGAAGTCATTTAGTGAGAATAACTTTGGCTTTTAATTTTACTCCCTAAGATACTTATACTACTTTATTATGCAGTAACTACTAAAAAACTGAAAATTCACATTGCGGTAAAACTTTTTTTTTCTTTTTTTCTTCGAATGTTGATAGCCACTGACCATCATACCGGTATGTATTTAATGAAATGCACTATTTTGCTATTTTGTGAGACGACGACGAATAAACATATTTGAGTCTGACTGCATAACCTCCCTGTCACCTATTAAAGTATTTATCAAAATACGCATTGTGTAGGGTTGATGATGATGATTCGTGTAACAACAGAACGAAATATGTCTCTTCTATCTCTCCGTGCATTCATGTTACACCGTCAGTACTTTAAAAATTTTGCAAAAATAGCAAGTTTGCTAACTTGAACGTACCTTGCCAGCAATCCCGTCAATCTCATTTTCATCAAGCCTGAGCTCAGTTAAGTCAGGATAAACTTTGTCAAATACTGGAACTCTCTGAATCTTGTTAGAGGACATACTTAATGTTCGTGTTTTCAATGGAATAGAATCAATAGGAATTTCTACACAAGAAAAGCAGACCTTCAACTTTGAAACAGAAATAAGAAGCGAGAGGTGAAAAAAAAGGATTGAAAAAAGAAGTACCAAATTCGACTAAAGCTAAAGAATGGCATGGAGATTAGCCCAGCCACCTTCAAAAGACAATTGACAATCCGAATTCATTTATAGCGCCAGAATATCAGTCAGGGAAACAATATACGTCAATATTTTTTACCGGTATTCATACCTATGAAGTTCTTCTTATAATTATTGGTGAAGAAGAATAGAAAAGATTAAGTGCTATACGCAGTTCATAAAAAATACTGTGCAGTACGCTAAACACTGTAAGTAGAAATGCAAATGGTTTAGTCCCAGAAGAAGAGTTTTTCAAAAATTCAGATTTTGGCGAATTACCATGCCACATCAGATACGCAGATTTTTAATACACCAAAATAGTCAAAGGCTTATTGTCGGAATATTTTAGTTAAATCTTCGTTATACTCGCCGCATTACGCTGAAGCGTGTAACGAGTTGCGGGGCCCATCTCCGCGGCTTAACGCCTGGGCAACACAGCTACGAAGAAACGTCACAACGGTGCCGATTTGACCGGCCCGGGAATCGATCCCCAGACCTCCCGCACCGATAGCGTGCGCTTGGCAACTGAGCTAACGGCCGATGATTTTTCCATTTTCTCTCAAAACAGCAAGTTAACCTGAGAGTATGTGCTGGAAAAGAAAATGAACCGGAGAACACAGCTTTAGAAAAACATAATGGAATAGTTCTACACAATAGATTTAAATGGGAAAGTAAATCTAATTACATGAAACCAAATACTAAACAACACAAAGGTTCAAATCACTTAAAGCAATGATATCCATACAAATGAAATCTGCTTTTGTTTTGCAAAACAATTAGAATCGGCAAAATGAGAGTAAAAAACTAATTTTGCACGTATCAAAAGTGCAACTTCACAGCTACACAAAGTTTAATACAATGCTATTATTCCGTAATATCACAACAATAACGGCTGTAGAATTTTCACCAAAACCCTTTTGGTTCGGTAGTACCTCGTCTTCGGTTTTTGATACTTAGGCAAGATGGATTTGGTATTGGCTTGCGAGACAACTTAGCGTGACAGTATCAGAGTCAATAAAGAGCATCAAGGTTCGGATTTGGTTTAGAGCTAAAGCCAGAGTTAGGTATTTCAACGCCAGTTGCCCACGCCAAATAGTTGCGCACTCTTACAACAAAACTTTTAAAATTTGAACAGCTCAGAGGGCCTAGTGGTAAGAGCGTCCGTTTCTGGAGCTGCAAACTTGGGTTTAATTCCGAGTCTTTCCTATCTGCTCTAAGAGGAACTTTCTTTGTGAACTGATCAGAAAAAAAGTTGCAGGCAAAAAACAGCTTTTTTGATGAAAATCATGCATTTGCGCATATGCAGTACCGGCAGTCTCTCTTTTCAGTTAGTAAGGCATCTAAAAGTTAAAATAATTATCAAGTTAGTTTCACTTGGCCTAAATTATTACCTAGTGCTGGCAAAACTTGCGTGCAGCAGCGGTGCAAAAAACGTGAATGCAACATTTGACATTAATATTATCTACGCAATACATGAGCCGAAATAAAAGTAGACATATGTAAGCAGTAAGCACACATACAGTCACTCTGCTCGAATGATCATTAATATAATTCTAATAGCCAACCTACAACCCTAGGTTATCAATGCTGATGTCCGAAGGCTTCACTTTTGGAAGGAACGCCATTGGTATATCAGTATATAACCCTAGATTTATACCAGCACTGGTAGCCTAGTTTTAGTAGCAGCATTGGCAGATTGGTATTCGAATCCTGGCAGCAATAGGCACACCGCATACTAGTACCATTACAGTATTGGTGTGCAAAACTGTTACTGTGTTATGTATGGCAGAATTCGGGCGGTGTTGTTTATTCTTCCCTACTGTCAACCTGACTATTTATCAGCAAGCCTTTTCGGGGCTCTTCGTTTTTAAGCCGCTTCATATTACAATGCTTTTACCCTAACCCAAGGGTTAGCAACCGTGGCTCTCGGTCCCTCAAGGGAGCCACGAATGTAGAAATAAATACGAGGGCAAGTCAAAAATTATCCGCACTTTTCATGTTTTTATTTATTTCTGAAAACACATAAGTAAAACATACATCATTTTTCTACATTATCTCCACCCATTTCGATGCACTTGTTCCAGCGGTCGAAAAGCTCATGAATTCTATCTTAGGAGAAAGTCTTTGGCTGGTCACACAACCATTCATGCACCGCTTTTTGCGCTGCTTCATAAAAAAATGTACGATCTTATAATGCATTTTTGAGTGGAGTAACGAGGCGATAGTCGGAAGGAGCAAGAACTGGGCGGTATGCGTATGCTGCAGCACCTCAAAACCTAATTTTTTTACTGTTTCAATGGTTGTTTTGGCAATGTGTGGGCGTGCATTGTCATGCTGCAGCAAAACCTTCTTTTACAGTGATCCTAGGCGTTTAATGCGAATTGCAGGCCTTAGGCGTTTGGCTAGCAAATCACAATACCTTGCACTGTTGCTTGTTCTCTTTTTTAAGCAAAGTTGGTCAGAAATCGGTGTCACAACAGTGCAAGGTATTGTGATTTGCTAGCCAAACGCCTAAGGCCTGCAATTCGCATTAAACGCCTAGGATCACTGTAAAAGAAGGTTTTGCTGCATGACAATGCACGCCCACACATTGCCAAAACAACCATTGAAACCGTAAACAAACTGGGTTTTAAGATGATGCAGCCTCCTGCATACAGTCCAGATCTTGCTCCTTCCGACTATCGCCTCGATACTCCACTCAAAAATGCATTACAAGATCGTACATTTTCTTCTCATGAAGCAGCGCAAAAAGCGGAGCATGAATGGTTGTGTGACCAGCCAAAGACTTTCTCCTAAGATAGAATTCATAAGCTTTTCGACCGCTGGAACAAGTGCATCGAAATGGGTGGAGATAATGTAGAAAAATGATGCATTTTTTACTTATGTGTTTTCAGAAATAAATAAAAACATGAAAAGTGCGGATAATTTTTGACTTGTCCTCGTATATTTTTATCTAAAATCGGGACTTTTAACATTAGACTGAATGGGCCACGGTGTTTTAGTGTCACAGTCAAGAGGACCACGACGAAGGAAAGGTTTAGAACCACTGCCTGAATCAATGCATGTCTGGGTCGAGTGATGAGGTATTGGGGAATTTCCGCCCGTCACCATAGTAAGATAAGGTGGCTTAAGAACGATTAGCCCCACCTTTTCTTAATGGTTGGTACTCTCAGGTCTGCATACATGCGGCTAGATAAGGGTGTTGTTTATAAATAAGCTTGACTGACATAAAAATGTTTGTTGATCAGTTTTTATGCCTTCTCGATTGCTTGAGATTTGATGTAGGGTACTACCTGGTGAGAATTATATCAATATCAATCAAGCAGAGTATACTGTACGTGTGCTTGCATATGCCTACTTTTATTTCGGTTCATGCATTGCGTGGATAATATTTGTCAACTGCTACATCCACATTCTACATATGCACAGCTGCACGCGAGTATTACTAGCACTAGGTAATAAATTAGACCAAGTGAAACTAACTTCATAATTATTTTAACTTTTAGATGTCTTACAAACAGCGAAGATTAACTTCTGCATATGCACAAATGCATGATTTTCATCAAAAAAGCTGTTTTTTTGCCTGCAACTTTTTTTCTGATCAGTCCACAAAGAAAGTTCCTCTTAGAGCAGATAGGAAAGTGTTAGTTACTTTTGAGCCCCAAACCAGCTTTCTAGCTTAACTGGTTTTTAAAATATGGCGAAAGTGGCAATTTTTTAATCATTCGGCAGATGTACACAACCACTAGAGGGTGCACCAACCAAAAATTAGTTCCAATGTTATTTGCTCCATATTTGGGGACAAATATAAATATCACTTTCCAAAATTTAAAAATTCTATTTTTTCAGCGCACCCTGGTGGAGAACAAGTCGGCGAGTCTACTTCTTGTGCCGTTGGAAAAGGCACTTGGCGGGATTCCCCCATTTTGGTGTGGTAGACAGGTGGCTGGCAATTCCTAAGCGAGCTCGTATTGCGCTTTGATCGCTTTCTCGTGATAGGAGGATAAATATGCAACCAAATCCAAAAAAACAAAACTAACCTGTCAAAACTCCCTGCCCGTCATCTGACGAACAATCAATATGCTGGGCCACGCACGAACAACCAGCAGGACAAGGATCATCGTGATTATAAGTCTGGTTATGAAATTCATGTACTTCCTATACAAAATATCAATTAGGTTTTTGTTAAGAAAATGCAGGAGCCCGATATGGACTTGAATTTCTATGATGAACCACGTGGTTTTTTATTGCGTAGACTACAAGTTTTTTTTTTACTTTTATTTTATAGGGGAACCCCTGCTAGCAGGGACAAACACCTAGTCTCCACTTCAGATGAGACGAATGGATGATGATTATTGTAGAACACAAATCATATCCAAACACACAGTAGAAGAAACCTAATTAAAACTACAAACAAATCATTCTCACAAATGTCTTCGCTATTTAAGCGCAAGGAATATCACCGCAATACATTGCGTTAAAAAGCATCAGTTAAACAAGTATTGGTACGTAAGTCAATTTAATATTGTTATCTGTGTATCAATAGCAAGAAATCAATGAGCTACCTTAGCGTCTATGTATTTTGGGGTTGACGAAGGCGGGTCTGTGGCCGCGTTTACAGTAAGATGCATTGTGGCTTCAACAGACTTCTTATTAGCAGTAGCAACACATATGTATGCTCCTGAATCACTTGAATTGACTTTGTGAATAATGAGTGAACCGTTTTGAAAGACTTCAATTCCTTCAAATCTGTCAGCAGTTTGCAAGGCGTAATGATCTTTATCTGGTGCAATCCACACAATCTGAGGCACAGGCAAGCCTGAAAATTGATAAATTTTGTCTTTAATAGGCAAATATAAAGGAAGTATCAAATCAAATCTTCATTATACTCGCCGTATTACGCCGAAGCGTGTAACGAGTGGCGGGGCCCATCTCCGCGGCTTAGCGCTTGGGCAACACAGTTCCGAGGAAACGTCGCAGCGGTGGCGAGCTGTTGGCGACACCGTGTCCAATTTGACCGGCCTGGGAATCGAACCCCAGACCTCCGGCACCGATAGCGTTGTGCTTAACAACCAAGTTAATCTGCCGGTTAAGTTATGCAAGTATAATTAACCAATCTTTTGAATAATATATCACACAATTTAAAAAATTTAAAATCACGAAACTAAGCCACTGTTTAACGAAAAATTAACAGACTTTTTATTACTTTACAGAAAATTTGTTTCCATAATTGGGTAAATAATTTTAGTCCATGCACACTTTTTTACAGTTTCAAAAACGAACAGCGCTCGGCAGTGTTCCCTCTAAGGTGCGAAATTTGAAAAAAATGAAAAATTTTGGGGAAAAATTTTTCAATTTTTGCACATTGCTATAATGATTTAGAAGCAAATTAGTTGAAAGTGCTCAATTTTTTTGTGTCAAATGAAAGTGTTTTACCATAGAAACTGTTATTTTAAACAAAAATTATTCCAGACCTTGAATTACACCCTTTAAATGTTTGGGCAAATTTTTAGTGATTTTCATGTTGGGGAAATTCGCACTAATCAAAATCTTAGAGGGAACAGTGGCGCTCAGGCTAATTTTAAATAACATATATATATACAGTGTTCTACACCGTCTTACCTGAATCTCACTTAGACGGCAACAAATATTCGATTTTAAGTATTTCGCATTAATTTGCAAACCTAAGCCAGAAATCTTACCGCTGGACTAATAGCAGCGAATTGTGAGCTAACCTACATAAGTAATCAACATTTTTCAAAAGCGGCTACCCTATCAAGAAGATCAAGAAGAGTAAGTGTAAGTGTGCGCTACTATTCAGCATGACCAATATGTCACGTTGTCCAAGGCCAAATCAATCTCGCCAAATACTGGCGAGTTTATTATCTTTCTCTACCCGTCCATTCCATTACAAGCACTACAACTTACTGTCGTTGTTAACCACACAATCGAGCTGAATACTTTCCCCAGTATTCATAGTTGTGTTCTGTGATATTCCAGTAATGTCAGGATCGTCGCATTTGAGTGGTTCCTTGACGTCCTTTATTGGACGGCCAGCTGCACCCACCGGCCTGTACATGAAACGTAATTCAACAATCAGTTCTAGCGCAATCATCACTTCATTTAGATCAAATACAGTCTTGATAAAAAAAAATGCCAATTTGTAAGACTTATTGTAAATTGGAGTTTACTACTAAAAGATGAAGAGCTGTAAGCAACGCCATAAGCCAGGCAGGAGCTCTTGAAGTGATCGATTAGGCATAGGACAACTTGGCGTGTCCTTAAAATAGACAAGGTTGTAGGATTTGGGTTAGAAATTTAGATGCCAGTTGTCCTACGCCTAATTAATTACGATAAACAGTAGCGCGTTTGCCAAAAGCGTAGCATGCTCAGAAAAGCAAAAACATTTACTGATGGCACTGCAGATCATTCCTTCCAATCTTGCCATTTAACCATTTGATTGTTGATTTTTTGTTGAGCCACGAAATACTAGGTTTCATCGCACAATCACAAGACCACGGATTACCACCGAGGCTGATAGACTGAAACATAGCAAAATAGATGCCAATTTTTCAAACGCACAACACAATTTTAAGTTCCACAAGAAACATATCTTTGGATGTCAATGCCATGAAAATGAATTTTAGGATTTTCAATCCAGACTACCGTACTCTAAGCTCCTCCGAAAAAAAACTAACAAGGCCCAAACAGTGACTGTCAGGAGACTGGGTAATACAATGTTTCCATATATCAAAGGTTCTCTGTTTTACGTTCAGCATTACAGGGACAATGAGGAGAACACCCCGGCAAATTAACTTGTTGTACCATTAGGAAAGGTACTTGACCAGGATTCTGCCATGTTGGAGTGGTAAGCAAAAGAGATAACTCGTCGAGTATGAGGCACTGCGCGACACTATGTCCAATTTTACCAAGCAGAGTGGATTATGGGCAGTCTGCTTTGTTTTGACACTTAAATTGTCTACGCAAGTTTTTAGCTGTCCAGTACAAAAAGTTACTAAAAAATGATAAACTCATCAAAGATTCGCTGGAAGGTTTTTCGCTGATAAAACTTGGAAGTGAATGGTAGGTCTGTACCTAAATGTACTGACAAATGTCAGTGCGCAGAGTAGGCTATAGCCTACTGTGTCAAACTTCATAAAGTAAGGTAGAATATAGAAATTGCTGTCATATTACTTATCGATATTTTGTTTTCATGCAATGCTCAAAAGTAGTTTTGCAAATACTGTGACATTCAAGTAAGCAAAAAGACAACTTTCTTTATAAGAGATGCATGAAAACATAAAACTTCATTTCCCTTCTAATTCCATCAATTTTCTTTTAAATTAACACTATTTTTGTAAATGCCAAAATTATCTTAACTCAACCCTTATTTATTGTAATCATGGAACTAATTTTATACACTTTTTGTTTTACACTAAATTTTTTTGAGTAAGAAAGACATTTCTACGTCATATTTCTGCTTACCTCGAACTGGTTTGCTTTTAATCCTTTAAACCATTTACCATCAAATGTATGAAGGTGATTATTGTCCAGCCGCAGAACTCTTAACTTCTTTAATTGCAAAAAGGCATGGGAATGAATAAAAGCAATTACATTATTTTGCAAGTAAAGCTCCGTCAATTCCTCCAAATCATAAAGCAGAAAGTGCTGAATAAATTCAATCCGATTTCCATCCAAATGCAGAACCTGAGAATTACGACACAAAGGTTAATACCCAACTTTACCTTTGAAGACGCAAAAAAACAATAAGTTGCATCATATTGAAACGTCCTGGAAAGGCAAAATAATTTTGAGTACTTAACCCAGAGGTTTCCAACCTATCTGGTGAAGCAGAACCGCAATGAAACATCCCAAAGACTCGAGGAACTCATGCCCATTAATATATTTCACACATACTTGAACCCAGCTCTAAATTGTAAACTTGCCACGCCCTTGGACTGTACTGGCGCAACCCAGGTTGAAAACCAGAGATTTAACCAATTATGTAAACATATTTTTGCACTGTTCATATCAAATTGCTTTAAAACATATACAACTCCACTGAAAGCATACTTTCTGCATAATTGTATTAACAAGAAATACCGCAATTTAATACAAAAGTGTTGGTAACCCAGCTTAACTTTATTTATTCTAACTTAAAAGTTGTAAATTGTTAGTCACAATAATTATTGAACTTACTTCTAACTTCAAAGGATTCCACTCAAAAACATCATCAGTAATTCTGCTGATACTATTGTTGCTTAAAACCAAAGTTGTCAATTCATCCAAATTGTCAAAGGTATCAAATTCGACAGTTTTTAAACGGTTATTTGCTAAGCTGAGGTATGTCAAATCAGGAGCATCTATTACCTGCATAATAACAATTATGAATTTTGTTTATTTGTAACATTGATCCAAAAACAATAAGACACTATTTTAAACTGGTCACAACTGAAAAACAAGGAAAATTTCAAGACAGTTGTTTTCGATAAAGACCAATGTTTCTTTCATGTAATGCTAGGGAAAATGACAATGCAGTTGTCAAGGATAAAAGAAATAGATTTGAAGTTAAAAAGAACATGGTATGAAATACAAAATTGCGTTAGGTCTGACTGCAAATGTTAGAGGCAGAAAAGGGTAAGAAACACTGGTGCAAACTATGAATTAATCATTTTTACAAGCTTTTCTACATTTATCATATGTCAACGATAAGAGCAGTTTTTCATTAACATGACAAAACTTTGTATGGAAAAATTGATTTACTCTGGTACGTCTGATATAATTGAAACTCATGTCTAAAGTCCGAATGTTTTCTTCTGTCTTGTTTATCATCACAGTAAGACCTTTCTTTGAACAATCAATCATTTCATCTGTGGAGCAATCACACCTGATAACAAAAATGACACAAAACAAATCAATCAATCATTTAAGTGAATTTATCAGTGGTGCTGATATGACACTACATAAAATAAATAAGCAATGACAGTACACAAGAAAAAAAAACGTAAGGAGACTGCAAATTGACCTCACGATCTTGCAACTCACATTATTCCAACCTTACTTTCAATGCTCGTGTTTAATTAAATGCTATTAATGTCACACACTCTGGCACTAAACCACCACAACTGCATAAGCTAAGACTGGTTTACAGCAGCAAGTATTATCATAGTTATGTTCTAGAGCAACTTCATGTTTTTTAATATTTTAGAATGTAAGCTACTGCTTCAGCCAATAACCACAAAAGCTGGCAGTTTGCACCCAAATATGTAAATACTTAAAATAGGCAGAGGACCATGTCTTATGGTTAACTTTGTCTATCAAGACTATTCTAATGCAACTGAAATAAATAACAAAACTTCAATCAATTTAAAATTTAATGCAACTCTCTAACAGTACTGCACAATGTACATGCATACAATCATCAGAAGACTCGAAGAAAAACAGTCTTATTCAAGTTAAATAAGCTTTCTGATGATGCTCCAGGAGTCCTTTGAATAAATGCTGACAAATTGCTTGAGCTGGAGTTTTTTCCTAATTTTTAACACTAGCTTTCATCAATCCAAGGAATTTTTTCTATTAAAAATATGTTACATAAATAGAGCAATGTTAAAAGCAAATTCTTTGGAGCAAAGAAAACCATTTCACAAGATAACTTGAATAGTTACAAAAACAAACATTAGGCATGTCATAAAACAAACCATCTTAATCAGTTAACTAGAATATAGGTATGTTAACTGCACACTTTTTCTTACTTTGCAGCATATTGTGGGCAGGATGAAAAACTTTTTCCATAAAGAAAGCAAAACATAAAAATAAAATTCAAGATTAGAGCTATCCTCATTATACTTAGTTAACATCAAAACATATGCATAGAAATCTAAAACAATCAACAAAAACATGGAAAAAGAGTACTTTTGCTGTTTTGGAATTAAAAAGGCAGTGGCTATTTGTGCGCGCTCGTACAAATGAGCGCTTTGTTTATTCTACTATTGATTCATGCCAACCCCGATCCAGAGAGCGTGATAAGGTAATAAACAAAGTCCTTATTTGTATACGGTATGTCCTAAGAATAGCCACTTTGAATTAAAAATCACCCAGTACCAGTATGAGAGTAATGTCTCAATATCTGCTGATGACATTGTTATGCAGCAGTGCAGTGATGTGCTATTGCATCCAGTAACCACTATACTGATGGCTGTTTCTTCACTTTTCTCACTGCAAAATTCAAGGAGAAAAATCAACGCCATAACCCTGCTAACTTAATTTGTTTTTACAGTGTCTGAACTGTAACATTGCAGATTGATAGGCTTTTTTTTAAGGAAGTGGTTATTCTCGCGGGCAGAGACGGGCATTTCGCAAGATAATTTATCGACGATGGTTATCAGCGATAATTTATTACCGATTATCGTTACCGCTCAAAATACTGAATTAGTTTTGATTTATTGATTACCGATATCGCTTTCGTTATATATTTTGTTATCACCGATAAATTATTGCGATAAACGATTCTTAACACATGCAGTGTTTAAATTTCAGAGTCGGTGAGTGGGCACTATGGAAAAAATACGGGGTGTCCATGAAGACTTGTGGTAATTTTAAAAAATTCTCTCTTTGTTTTGTTTAATGTCACGGCAGAATCCGTGAACTCCTCTCTTTTCTTGAAAAATGTAGAAAAACATTTTTGCAATTTGACTTACAAAAAAAAACTTCGTCAAACACATTGAAAATAGGCAGTGTCTATATCGCCGTTTAGCTTTTAGGTCTATTTTTCCACAGCTACATCTTACCGTACTCTATTCTACTGTAGGGTTGTAATTCCGGGAAATCCCGATCCCGAATTCCCGGGATTTGGGGTATTTTTTCCAATCCCAATCCCGGGATTATATGTCTAGAAATCCCGGGACTTATTAAATTTACTATACCCCTGATTGACCGTTTTATGTCAGCCTACGGAAGTGAGCATCATGTAATGTTACAATTCTAAAGTACAGAATTAAGTTTTACGTACCCTAGCTCAGCGTTTCTCAAATGGTGCACCGCAAGGGTTAGCTAGGTGCGCCAAACTTGTATTTCGTAAATTTACGACCTGTTATTTGCACTATTCTTTATTTTCGGAATTTATACAATTGGATACGATGACCATCTTGAAGTTGTAAGATATCCGACATTGCAATTATTACAGTCATATTCTTGGCGCAAAACCCTTTTCCTGGCATGCTGCTCTACATGAGTGGAGTCAGAGAGAGACTAAATAAAGTTACTATTTTCTACACTCAATAAACAGATAAAGTTGTTGATGGAAACAGTATGATGTGCTCTAATGCCTCTAATACTTATAGCAGCTAACAGATAGCTCAGCTTCTGCCCAGAGAGATTTTTGTTCTTTCCATACTACTTTTTTTAATTATTTGCTCAATCCCGAATAATCCCGGGATTACAAGTCTAAAATACCGGGAAATCCCGATCCCGGGATTGTATAAACTGGTCCCAAATTTACAACCCTATTCTACTGTCTTTTCTTCACAAAGCCGATTGTTAACAGTTAACCCCATGTCACACGAATAATACATCTTAGCCCATTCCATTCTACTGTCTTAACGAACCCGATTGTTAACCCCAGGTCACACGAATCCGAATCGAACCGAAGCGATCCGAACCAAAGCCACCGAAGCGAAACAAACCGAAGCCATGACGACAATCGAACCCCAAACTGGGGTAGCGCTTTCCACTATTTGCATCGCTCTACCCACTGAGCTATCGAGAAGTCGTGGCAATCACGCACAATATGGCGTTTAAAAACCCACGACGTCACTTACGGCAAAATAGATCTAAAGGCTATTTTGACAGACATATTTGACGTATTTGACGGACATAACTAATGTGCGGTAATGGGAAAAGACGGAAAGTATGGAAATCTTGCTAAAATACGGAAAAGGTGCTAAACTAAAAGGCGGAAATGATGGATTGGAAAGCCGGAATTATTGCTGAAATATACGGAAATAAGAAAAGACGTATAATGCTACAAAACAGAGGAAATCTTGCTCAAAGAGAAAAGTGTTGGAAAGACGGAAATCTTGCGAAAGTACGGAAATTGAATTACTGGCAAGAAACTGCAGCTTTTGATGCAAAATCACTCATCAAGCTGCCATTCAGTCATCAAGCAGTCATCAAAATTGACTGATTTTGCATCAAGCTACAGTTTCTTGCCAGTAATTAAATTTTGATCTTTTGATGCGAAATCGTCATATCCAACTTTGTCAGGGGGCTTGTGATTTTCTTTATCATTTATACCAACGGTTCCCAAACTTTTTTGTCGGAGGCGCCCTTTAAAAACTTATCAAACCTCATGGCGCCGTAATGAAGCCAAAAGTAAACAAATTTTAAATTTCACCACAAAATTCTATTCAAAACATTATTGCGCAGTTGCAAAATATTAAAAAACGTATGCACTTCATGTGAGTGTGAGCTTGTTGCTCTGCACTCATTTTATCAAATCGCGGTTCGATGTTGGATACTGCAACACGCATTTCGCGTTTAATATCAATCTTGTTGCGATTGTAACAGTGCTTTATTCATTATGTAACGGACCATGGTTACACGGTGTAGCCTACCACATGCGGGCAAGCTACGCCTTGTGACGAGTAACTACGTAGGCTAATCCTTTCACAAGTTAATCAGGCACTATTTTTCCATTACAAAACTCCGAGATACAGAGCAAACTCGACACCAAACACCATAGGTGGGCACAAATCGCTAATCCGCTATTCCGCTAATTAGCGAAGCTAATTTTTTCACTAGCGGATTAGCTGTTCAGCTAACGTTCAAAAATGTTAGCGGACTGGTTATCGAAGTTAATTTTTTCAGCCAATCCGCTAGAATTGATGAGTTGCATTGACGTCACGGAATTTTCCCGCCAAAAGCACTGGACGGCAGAAAGGTCTTTTCTGTCACCTTTCGTAGTGTACGCTGCATGCGCTTAATTTGAAAAGGTGTGGGGTGTATGGAAGAAGGGATGGGAGAGTGTGGGAGATGGGTGCGGAGAAGTGTGGGGAAGGTGTAGGGAAGTGTGTGGGGGGATGGGACGTGTGGAAAAATGTGGGGTAGGTGTGGAAAAGTGTGTTGGGGTGTGGGTAAGGGGAGATGTGGGGGAGATGTAGGGAATTGTTGAGGGAGGTGTGGGGAAGTGTGTGTTGGAGGTGTGGGGAAGTGTGTTGGGGTGTGGGGGGAGATGTAAGGAAGTGTTGGGGGAGATGTGGGAAAGTGTGTTGGGGTGTGGGGGAGGTGTGGAAAAGTGTTGGGGAAGGTGTGGGGAAAATATAAGGGAGGTGTGGAAAAGTGTGTTGGGGTGTGGAGAAGGTAAGGGGGAGATGTGGGGAGAAGTGTAGGGGGTGTGGGGAAGTAGGTTGGGGGTGTGGGGGGAGGTGTAGAGAAGTGTTGGGGAGGTGTGGCGAAGTGTGTTGGGGGTGTGGGGAAATGTGTTTGGGTGTGGATGGAGGTGTAGGGAAGTGTTGGGGGAGGTGTGGGAAAGTGTGTTGGGGTGTGTGGGGGTATCGAAAATTTTGGGGGGAAGTGTGGGAAAGTGTGTTGCGGTGTGGGGAAAGTAAGGGGGAAATGTGGGGAGAAATGTAGGGGGTGTGGGGAAGTGTGTTGGGGTATAGGAAAGTGTGTTGGGGGTGTGGGGAAGTGTGTTGGGGTGTGGAGGGAAGTGTTAGGGGAGATGTGGGGGGAGGTGTGGAAAAGTGTTGGGGAAGGTGTTTGGAAATGTTGGGGGAGGTGTGGGAAAGTGTGTTGGGGTGTGGAGAAAGTAAGGGGAGATGTGGGGAGAAGTGTAGGGGGTGTGGGGAAGTGTGTTGAGGTGTGGGGGGAGGTGTAGGAAAGTGTGCGGGAGAGGTGACGAGGTGTGGGAATCAAAGTGTGGGGGGTGAGGGAAAGTGTTGGGGGAGGTGTGGGGGTGTGAGAAAGTTTTGGGGGAGGTATGGAAACGGGTGTTGAAGTGTGGGTAAGGTAAGGGGAGATGTGGGGAGAAGTGTAGGGGGAGTGGGGAAGTGTGTTGGGGTGTGGGGGGAGGTGTAGGATAGTGTCGGGGGAGGTTTTGGGGCTGTGTAGAAATGTTAGGGGAGGTGCGGAGGCTGTGTAAAAATTTTGTGAGGGGTTTCCCATGCCTCCCCCACACTTTCCCACATCTGTTTTCACCACTCCCACACCCCAACACACTTCCCCACACCTTCCCCACATCCTAACACACTTTCCCACACCTCCCCCAACACACTTTCCCACAACTTTTCCCACACCCTAACACACTTCCTCATACACCCCACACCTCCCCCAACACTTTTCCCACACCTCAACACACTTCCCTACACACCCCACACCTCCTCTAACACTTCCCCACACCCTATCACACTTCCCTACACCTCTCCCCCATTACTTCCCCACACCCCAACACACTTTCCCACACCTTTTTTCACTTTTTCCCACACCCAAAACACTTTCCCACACCTCCCCCATATTTTCCCACCCCTCCACTTTTCCACACCTTCCCCCACATCTGCAACACACTTTCTCACACCTCCCCCACATTTTTTCACACCCCCCATCTCTCCTCACCTCCCCCACACCTCTTTTTAGGCTACTTCTCCTGTACCCCAATACACTTTCCCACACCTTTTTTCACTTTCTCCCACACACCTATTTTCACTTTCTGCCACACCCAAAACACTTTCCCACACCTCTCCCATATTTTCCCACCCCTCCACACCTTCCCCCCACACCTGCAACACACTTTCTCACACCTCCTCCACATTTTTTCACACCCCCACCTCTCCTCACCACCCCCACACCTCTTTTTAGGCTACTTCCCCTGCACCCCAATACACTTTCCCACACCTCCCCCACATTTTTCCACACACTCCACCTCCCCCACATTTTTCCACACACCCCACACCCCAACACACTTTCCCACACACTTCCCCACACTCACCCCTACACTCTTCCATCCTTTCTTCCGCTCACCCCACATCTTTTCATATTAAGCGCATGTACACTATAAAAGAATGAAGCTCTTTTTGCCGTCCAATGCTTTTGGCGGGAAAATGATGACGTCAGCTGCAACTCATCAATAAGAGTAGTTGCTACCACGGTATTAATAAAAAAAAGCTTTCAAGTTGCCATATTTTCCCGTTTTGGGGCCAGAGAAATATCTACCGGTCAGAGGTGGGCACAGCGGCGCTGTTGAGCAGCGCCGCTGTTTTTTCAGCAGCGGTAGCGGAAGCGTCGCTGTTTTTTTCTACCAACAGCGGAAAGCGGCAGCGCCGCTTTTTTTGAGGCGGAGTAGTTAGTTAGTTAGTTAGTTGCATATTTATCCTCCTATCACGAGAAAGCGATCAATGCGCTATACGAGCTCGCTTAGGAGTTGCCGGCCATCTGTCTACCACACCAAGATGGGGGAATCCCGTTAAGTGCCTTTCCCAACAGCACAACAAGTAAACTTGCCGGCTTGTTCTCCACACTATCCCATTAATGCTGAGCGTCAAGCAGGGAAGCTGTGAATACCAATTTTAAAGTCATTGGTTTGACCCGACTCGGAATCAAACCCGAGTCTACAGCTCAAGAGACAGACGCTCTATACCACTCGGCCACTCGGCAAAAAAAAAAGATTTTGAAGACAGTGTATTATGCAGCCATTTAATAATAAAATCGCACTTAAATGTAGACTCGCTCAGCTTGACATTAATACTGTACCATGGAACAAATAAATGAAAACTTAAAGCCAAGTGATAGTGTGAGATCGCCAGCGATGTTCCATTTATTCATTACAACCATTTTCATCGTTCTCATCGCCCGACACTAATCCTGATTGACAGTTGCTGCTTCATAAAGACAGCTGAATCTCACCATCAGAAATCAAACATTTCAGTATTGCCCCCCGCTGGTTTGACTTCTCCCTTCTTTGATTCGAGTATCTTGAATCGTTTTCCCTCATTAACTCTACGACTACGACCCGTTCAGGAAAAAAAAAGCGAAAACATTGTCTGCTCGATGAGACAATTAATGTGAAAAGATCACTGATCAGTCTTTGCGGTGGTAGACTAAAAATGATATACCGGAACAAAATTACGAAACTCAAGTTAGCTCGAGAATTTTGAACAAATTCAGAACCACTAAAGTAGTAGAAAAATGGTTGTTGATTTTATGGCAAAAGTGGTTAGGACAGTATGGCACAACAACAAGTAGGCCAAGTAAAGTTAAGTCTCATAGATAATAATTATTCAAAGTGATTCATAACAAATCAGTGGCGTAGCCTGGAAAAATTTCAAGGGGGCGCAAATTGATTTTACTTTGTGTACTTACCCCCGATTGTGTGTTCTAAAGTATTCAATGATAGTCCTTTTGATTTGGGTGAAAATGTTCTCAGTACAGTAGGCTACATCATTTTTATGATGCGAGAATTTGCCTTGAGCTCGTTAAATATAATCATATCGAAAGAAATGGCAAAAGTAAATTGACTCTTTGTCTCTCCTGCACCCCTCCCCCCAACTTGGCCCCTGATCAGATTTCTGTGAATATGCGTCTATTATCACCAGTATTTGTTTTTCATGAAAATATCATTGACTGAGATGGAGGAAATTCACTTTTATGTCATTGTTAATCGTAAGTTTCGTGACTTTTAGTTTTTACGAAAGCTTTCGCAGTTTCATAATTTTAAAGTAGCGGCAGCGCCCGCTGTTTTCGCATGCAGTAGCGGCAGCCGAAGCGCCGCTACTTCGTTAATTCAAGTAGCGGTAGCGGCAGCGCTGCTGCTTTTTTCGTCAAATAGCGGCAGCGACAGTGGCGCTACTATTCAAGTAGCGGCTGTCCAGCTCTGCTACCGGTGCTCTTCTAGCTAGGCGCTTAGATCAAGCAATAATAACTCCGTCTATCACATCATAATGCTGAGCTTGCGCAATCACTCTTTCAACAAGTAGGAGCTAAGAAGTTGCTGAGAGGGGTTAGCATACCTTTTCTATGTATCGATAACCAAGTATACAGTGCTGCCGGTCTATCAACCTCGCATTTCGCAAAGGCGCGATAGTCAGACATGGTCAGATTGGTCAGACCGACATTTTTTTAGTAGGCCAACTGTGCTTATTTCTCTGCTCTACTTATATCGGGAATGTGCTTATTTCAGTACTGTGCTAATTTCACAGCAGAGTTTATTTCACTGCTGTAAGTTCTTTCAGCGTGTGTCCAAACCCTTGACAATATACCGTGCTTTTCAACAAACTTTTGGAAATTGCGTTGATACGATATGGTTGGGATTTGGCTAATCAACCAAAAAACGCAATATTAAAATGATTGCTTCAAGTTACGAAGTTGATTTTTCGTTGTTTCTGTCTCAAATTATAATCTTATGATTAATCAGCGGATTAGCGGACTAGCGTTAGCTTACCCTAACGAAAAATTCGTGTTATCGGATTAGCGTTAGCGAAGCTAATCCTTTTGATTATCGGATTAGCTGTTAGCGGAGCTGATTTTTGCGTTAGCTGTGCCCACCTATGCCAAACACTAAGCGCGCGAAGACCCGCAACAGATGCTACAATTTTCGCGGTACCCCTGGCAAAGTCTCGCGGCGCCCAGTTTGAGACGCTGATTTATTACGTTGATAATAGGCCAAAACTTCCCGGTTAAAATACGGAAAATATTGCAAGGGCGAAAATCTTGCTGAAATTAGAGATGGCATCGGCCGCTAAAAGACCCGCTAACGAGCCGTTAACCGGTCTTTTCATTAGGCCGCTAACGGCCCGGCTCAACGTTTTTTTATTACTGGGCCGCTAACGAGCCGCTAACAATTTTTTCGAATTCCCTTTGAATTTTCATAATAAATGATTTGTGAATGAACATTGAACAACCAACAACTGCGCTCTTAAACGACCGATGCAAACGTCTTCATTCTTCTTCTTCATTTTTATCCTCCTGTCACGATAAAGCGGCGGAGGCGCTATGCATAGGACGAATTCAGACTCGCTTAGGAGTTGCCCTTGTTTCCGAGTTTTTCGCTTGAATTTTTGCTTGTGACTTCTTCGATTTGCTGCTTATTCGATTCCACCAAGCAGAGATAACGGTCGTGAAGCATCTTATCCAAGGACGCAACAACGAGACTTGGGTGGGAGTTAAACCAAACTTGCGATTATGGCCATCGTAAAAACGACGCTCCGAACCACTCGGCCTCGCTGCCGGCATCACTCGGCCACGCTGCCGACACCAGATGACACCATTCTTCAGTTGCAGGATGTAAGATTTTGTGTGAGGTACCGGTAAATTGCCTGCAGTTTTAACTTTCGATTGTGCTCGAAAAGTACGCTATTAACAGATTAAGTAATTTTGGTGTATTCACTGCTGATTAGGGTTCTTGAGTGGTGTATTTGGTTAATAGGGCTACTGAATGTTATGCAGTGCTGGTAGGCCTATCTAGTGTAATGAGGGTAAAGTCCAGTATCAACCCCAGGAACGGTTAGGGTTAGAATTGGTTAAGATCAGCCTAGGTTCGTTAAGGTTAACCTAACTTATGATATAACCTGACAGTGGCGTAGCCACGGGGTAGGAGGGGTTAGGGGTTACAACCCCCTCCCCCCCCATTGAGCCACAAATGACGGCATACTTACTTCTTTTTCTGACATTTATTTCGAAGTGGTAGATACGTTGTACCGGCCGGTCAGCTCAGTTGCTAAGCGCACGCCATCGGTGCGGGAGGTCTGAGGTTCGATTCCCAGGCCGGTCAAATCGGCACAGTGTCGCCAACGGCTCGCCACCGCTGCAACGTTTCTTCAGAGCTGTATTGCTCAGGCGCTAAGCCATGAAAATGGGCCCCGCCACTGTTACATGCTTCGGCGTACTACAGCGAGTGTAATAAAGATTTGATTTTTGATTTGAGATAGTTATCATTGATAAACTGGTTTTTGTAATTGTCATAATAACAAGAATTAGCTTACAAGAATTAGAATTAGTTGTTTCCAGAATCTTGTTCTTTTTCGTTATGCTTATGAAGCAATGACGCAGTTTTATTAGCAGGGCAGTGCCGCTCCTGTACACGCATCTGCCCTCGGCCCCTTAGACCTTCCGTAGAAAAAAGGCTGAACGATTTCGAGCAAAAATGATCTACGTACTGTAGCTCAAAAAAAGAACTAAATCGCTGACACTTGAATATCGTTTTACAAGTTTCACCAGAAAGCATTCCTTTGACTTCCTTACAACAATCGTACCTTAACTGCGTTTGGTACTTATAGTTTAAAGCATCTCTCTTAAATTTGAGGCCATCTTTTGTTATTATACAACTAGGAGCGGATCCAGAGGGGATGTGGGATATGCTGCGTATGCATTCCCTCACCAGCCATTTTCAACAATGTTTTGGATGGAAAACATTTTTCCATAATTTCGAACCTCTTCATAATGATATGCCTTAGTCGCCTTAAGCACGCATAAACGAAACTGTGCGAACAAAATACTGTGCATCATTGGTGAAGCACTCAAAGTTAGGGGCCAAAAATATGACACATTTTCCCCAAAAATTTTTTTAAAAGGCTTAAAATGGCCGTTTCAGTAATGCAATTTTCAAAAAGTTTTCGGGGGAACATGCCCCCGGACCCCCTAGAGTCGTTTCTGGTACTTAAGTTGCTTCAACCTGCCGAAAAAAACACGCTTAAAAAGCGACGAAAATTGGTGCCTCCTCCGTGAAAAAAATTCTGAAATACGCCCCTGACATGATGCATTTTGAAAAGGCTTATTTACGCCCGTTTCCGGGTCTAAACTTCTTTGCATTTAGTTAACATTCAACCTAATTTAAAATTACATCCCCCTTCACCAAAACTTTCTGGATCCGCTCCTGTATACAACGTAGCCTATGGTCAAATGTGACGTCATTCCAAAACCCCTCCCATTGCAAAATCCTGGCTACGCTAGCGATCGACGCAATTAACTTGACCACATCATTTTGTTGCTAAAATTACCAAAAACGCATGTTATCTCCACGCAATATTTCATATTTTACCATAGCTCATTGCTGGTGCTTCGCCATTGGGAAAACGGGCATTGCCCAGGGTTTTAGCTAACTCTGGATACGCCTCTGGTTATCATCATTATTTGGGCAAAAAGGGCAATTGCCCCCCTCCCCGAAATAATTTCAGTGACCACTAGCCTACGAACAAAGATACTAATGCTATAACGTAAATCTACTAACAACGCAAGCAGAGGCGGATTAAGACCACTTTTTGACAAAAAAACTACGCTAAAATGAGTATTTTTCAAGCAAAAACCCTGAAAATCTGTGGCAGCTGGGGGCTGTAGACCCCCTTAGCCTACGGCGGCTGGGGGCTTCGCCCTCACATTCCCGGTTGGGGCACCCCTTTTGCCGAATCCTAAGTGCGCCCCTGGAAAAGCCTATGAAGTTTTGCACCCCCTCCCCCCCCGAAAGTTTGGACTGGCTGCGCCACTGCGTAGGGTAGAGTTTGTTCATGAGAAAAGCCAAGATTAAGAGGGCGAATAGGTGGGAACTGGGAAGGAGGCCAATCAGCTTTTTTCAACATTTTCGCTTTTTCCTATTTTCGTCTTTGAGCAAGACTTCCACCTCTACGACATTTTTCTTCTTTTCTATTTTTCCACATTTAAGCAAGATTTCCGTATTTTTCTTTTTACGTATTCGAGCAATTTTCCACCTTTACCACAGTTTTCGTATTTTAGCGAGATTTCCATCTGTTCCGTCATTTCCGCCCTTTTCGACATTTCCGCTTTCTAGTTGAGCACTTTTTCCGTCTTTTCCGTACTTTCCGCATTTCTCGTATTTTAGCACGATTTTCGCCTTTTCCGTCTTTTCCTATTTCCGTATTTTAGCATCGTCTCTGCAGGGTGATCCGAAAGTAACTCCCTATTCAAAAATAAAAATGGTTTGTTTTTGAAGTGTAATTTCTTCATTTATTAAACATGAGAAAAAAGTGCATTGCATGAACTTCCATTTAAAATTCAATATCTTTTTATTTGTTTATTTAAATGTGGTTGAATTTTTTAAAAATTATTATTCATCACAATTAGTATGTTAATTTACAAAACATAATTTAACTTTATTTCAAATTTAAGTTAAAATTATTAAAATATAGAAACAAGAGCATAGATGTAATTGCCGCAGACTGAGTAACTTACACGCAAAAACTGAGAAAGTTGTCAGTAAATTTGAATAAGCCATAATTATTTTAGAATAGGGAGTTACTTTCGGATCACCTGTATAAATTACGAACGCTCTGAATTCAAATTCTGACTTTGATGCGAAATAAATCAACGTAAAAATTGTATCCATCCAATTAAGTCGACTCATGAAAATGGATTATCCTGGAAATTTTTCGCTTTGCGCAACTTGAATAGCTGTTGTTTTATTGAAGTATGACAAGAACCAATGCAGATTGCGGTCAAAATAGTAGGTTCAAAATTTTACGCTGCAATCATACTTAAAATGTTATACATTAATTTACGGATTCAAATGAAACTCCTCCAGCCCTTTTGTGCGGTTAAGTACTCTTGTAGTTTTAGGCTTTGGTTTACTAAACAGTAAACCTGTTTCTTCAATAAAAACTATTAATGTGCTTTAAATTATCAAAATTATATTCAAATAAATAAATAAAAAATCATTTTTTTTACTTTTGTACCCCACATGATAAAAACAAACAGGTAAAATCAGTTCAGTAAAACATTCAGAATTAGGGGCAAAAAAATTAAACAAAATTCACCTGAAAATTGTTCAACAAGTAGGCCTGCTAAAATGGTCACTGCAATACGTAAATTTTCAAAAATTTTCAGGAGAAGCATGCCCCCGGACCCCCTAGAGCCTTTTTTGACTCTCAATAATATGCTTCAAAATAATTCTGCCGAAAAAAACTACGCTTGAAAACATATCAAAATGTGGTATCTCCTCCCTAAACAAAATTCTGAATACGCCGCAGACATGAAACTATTTTTCAAAGGGCTTATTTACACCTTTTTTGGGTCTAACGTCTTTGTATTTAGTTAACATTCTACCTAATTCAAAATTTCATCCCCCCACCAAAGTTACGAGAAGCTAGATATGCGACAGTATCTTTTGAACAAAACCGCTACAGCGTTTTTGAAAATCACGTGATGCGTAAGAAAAGTACGTATGATAACAAGCTGACTATAAGTAATAACATTGTACGAAGTTGTAGCAACAGCGGCGTGGTGTAGGGATTGGAATGCTGGAGTGGCATTCGGTGGCACGGGTTAGATGCTATTCTGGAGGTTAATTTTTTTCTCAACGTAGTTGGGTTATTTTCTGCGGGCTAACAGAAAACTTTTTTTTTATTCGGGATGGGGAAGAGGGGGGGTAATAGAATAAACAAAAAAATTTCTCTTATCCTATCAGTAAGCACAGAAACTGTCACCAGTAAACACAAAAACGCTGCAGTCAGCACAAAATCGCTGTAGCGGTTTTGTTCAAAACAGGCTGTCGCATATCTAGCCGCTCGTACCAAAATTTTCCGGATCCGCTTCTGACTGAGGCATTATGTCACAGTGTACTTATAGTTCTTACAGTGGACCCACTTTACAAAAAAGCATTGTTACGTATGTCCACAAAAATGCAGCAAATGCTGTGATGTAATAATTGCTTTTTAAAGAAGTTCATCTGTTCTATTGCCGTATTGTTGCCGTTTCCAAAATTTGCTTTTTTTATTTTTTGTTTTTAAAATTGTCAAGGAGCCATTGCAGATTGTTCAACTACGTAGAAGAAAAGAAAAAAAAGTGAAAAGCAGTTTATAGTTTAATAAATACAATAAAATGGCTCACCATTACTTTTTTTATTTCTCAGTATAGGAATGGGCAACACGATTTAAACAGATGAATTCTCAACTCTGACTTTCGTTCCGGACACTGAGCACAGCGAGTGGATCCACTGTTAGTAATAATGGATACACTGTGATTGTGGTAAGAAATAATTTGTTGTAGCGTTTTCTTTGCGGTTCGGACGATAAAGTTTGGGCCTCCCTCCCCCCCCCAATCAAAATTCTTGGCTACGCCACTGATTGAAGTTACTAGTTAAATTTTTGTCAATTGAATTATTTTATTTTTCGTTGGAATGGAAAAATATTTGTTTGTATCGATGTGAAAAAATTCGATAAAGAAATTCACCACCACGTCTATTCGAAAAGTTCTTTCGTGGAGTTAAAGTTTCGGTTTGGAGGTGTGTGAGGTAGGTTGGTTGAGTTTTCGTTGGCTTAGTTTGTCATGGCACGAAATATTAAGGGTAAATAAGAGAGATTTACGTTTGAATTAGTATTATCTACAGTAGAGCTTACTGTTGTTGCTTCTCTTGTCTGGAATTCTTAAACTCTTTCTTTGCATGAAATTGAGACTGTATTCTGGTTTAAAAACAATTGAAGTGTTATTATATTAATATCGCCTTTAAAGATGAAGACGATATATTAGTGCTGTGCTGTGTTTTGCCAATACTATATATTTAATACCTATAAGTTTGACATCTCTAATACCGGTATTATCTAACCATAGCTTTAGCAGTGTCTATTGTACCATTGACGGCTAGATCCTGTTGGGCTTTTGTCTATTTGCATGAATGGTTTTATATGAATTAGCCAATCAGCATCTACTGCTGGCAAAGTAGAAACTACCAATAGCTTTAATGTGCTGTGGTGCAGGCTATGTTGCGTTTTGTATTCCCGTAATCTTACTATTCATGATTTTACGGAACTGCTGAAGGACATCTTCATCAGCAGATTAGATAGACTGATTTTATCTGTGAATCTTCAGCAGTATTCAACTTTTTCGTTATGATGATTTACCTTGAAGTTTTCAAACAATGAAGAAATTTCTCCCAGTCAAATTTAAAAAATAGCCAGCGTCTACTGTCTAATTTGCTGTTACGGCAAGATAGTTTTTGGGTTTATTTCTGATTTTGCCAGCAGTAGATGGGTCCTACTAATATCGCAAGGGACTGAAACTCCACGAAAGGATCTCAAATTGATCTACTAAACTCCGCGAAGTACCGTACGACAAAGGACCCCAAAATCCTTACCCTAATTTATAGTTCATGGTGCGGGAGGTCTGGGGTTCGATTCCCGGGCCGGTCAAATCGACACAGTGTCGCCAACGACTCGCCACCGTTACGACGTTTCTTTGGAGCTGTGTTGCCCAGGCGCTAAGCCGCGGAAATGGGCCCCGCAACTCGTTACACGCTTCGGCGTAATACGGCGAGTATAATGAAGATTTGATTTGATTTTGTCATTCTTTGTTATGGTATGATTCCCAAGTCCCTTGTTGTTCTTTGCGGTGTTTAGTAGATCAATTTAAGGTCTTTTGTCGTTCTTTGCAGTGTTTACTATGGTAAAACCAGGTGACTTCAATCACTCGTTCAACTAGCTTTTGTGTTTCTTACCTTCTACATATTGCTGCAGCTTTTCTGTTATTCTGATTGGAACATTCTAGTTCTCACCTGTTTTACCAATCGTCGTTTTTTTTCTGTGACGTCACAGATTTGGAGATAATCCTCTCTCAAAGCCTGATCGAAGACGCCCTCACTTTGAGGCGACTTCAATCACCAGCAAAACTTGCATTAAACTGCACGTAAGCATAAATTTTGAACAAAGTCAATATCTCATGAGGTAACTTCGATCAAATTTTAAATTTTTTTAATAAATTGAAAAAGTTTTGAAGAACACTGTGGTTATGTGGCATGACAGTAACTTCTTGATTTCATCCAGGAATTACGCCAGTTTAAAGAATTGAAAGGCTGATGCAATTAGATTGATTTTACTGCTTGTTTTAGATTAAACTAGAGTAAAGAAGACTTCATCAAGTTATGGATAAGTTGGTAAAAATAAGAGTGGTAAGAGCGTCCGCCTCGGGAGCTGTAGACTTGGGTTTGATTCCTCGGAAGCTGTGGATTAGAAGATGTTGAATCAACTGAAGAACAAAGAAGATAATAGCCTTTGAATAAGTTTTAGTCTTATAATGAGCAATTTAAATATTCTCTTACAAAACCGTAACTTTAATTGCACCACATTTCGTCACGTTAGTGCAAAAACTGCATAAGTCATTTTTTGGCGAAATTGAGTTTTTAGCACCAAGTTGTTCCTCTGGGTCAGTGCTAACGCCTGACACACTTTTTGAAAAAATTTATTGACGCATTCGCGAGTTATGCTCCCGTTTCTAAATTGCGTAAGTCAGCACAATTATTAAATCATAATAACGCATTGTATACCATGAAACCATATTTTATTCTTCTATTGTTATTTTGCTTGTGACGCAATAGTGGATACTTACAATCGCATGTTTTTTGCGTTTTTCTCAAAACACAAAAAAATGACTTACGCAGTTTTTGCACTAACGTGACAATTTGTAGAATGTCATTTTTTTCTAAGCAATAGCTCCTACCATCACTTCCAGTGCAAGCTTGTTTTGGCGGGAATTTTATCGCCATGAACGCTATTACCACTCCGTTTTTAATTCCTTTTTAAATCCAATCTTTTCCGTTTTTTTTATGAAATGTTTGTTGATAGTAACGTGGTCACTTCGAATGACATATGGTTGAAGTCACCCGGTTTTACGGTACGTCAATTTGAGGTCCTTTGTTGTCCTTTTGCGGTGTTTCAGTCCTTTGCAGTGATTAGTAGGACCAGCAGTAGATTGATCCTGGATTGTGTGGAAAGTGGAAACACATGTCTGGTAGGCCTAACTGCAAAATGGACACTGCCTTAAAAATAATATGCTGATTTTAAATGCTTTGTGACAGATTAAAATGTTACACATTAATTTACGAATTCAAGTAAAACTTCTCCATTCCTTTTGTGCGATTAAAGTACTCTTGCAGTTTCAGGCTTTGGTCTACTAAACAGTAAATCTGTATCGCCAGTAAAAACTATTAATGTGCTTTAAATTATCAAGCCATGCTACTAAGTCGCTAACCTAGCACACATTGCCACTTATTTGAAATGTGACCCAATGTCTGATTCATTAAAAAAAGGCAGTGTCTATTTTTCCGTTAACAGCATAATAGCTGCAGCTACATAACCCCATGTCACACGAATATTACATCTTATTCTATTCTACTGTCTTCACAAACCCGATTGTTAACCCCAGGTCACACAAATCCGAACCAAAGTGATCTGAACCGAAGCCACGATGAGAATCGAACCCAAAACTAGTGCAGTGCTTCCCATTACATGCTGCGTTTTATCCACTGAGCTATGGAGAAGTCGTGGCTATCTAGCACAAAATGGCGCTTAAAAACCCACGATCTCACTTACGGCAAAATAGACCTGAAAGCTATTTTGCCGTTGGCTGCAAAATAGACATTACCTTAAAAAAAGGAAAACAAACAGCTCAATGTAATCCATACTAAACTGCTAGACTATTAGTAACAAATTCTAAATCCAAGGAAATGCAGGGTTTATATTTGTGTCTTTTCAACAGATCAAAAGCCACCATGCAGATTTTTGTGAAAACTTTAACTGGAAAAACAATTACTTTGGAAGTTGAAGCTTCCGACAGCATTGACAATGTTAAGCAAAAAATTCAAGATAAAGAAGGTAAGATGATGTATTGCTTAAAGCCGTACATTGCTGATTGGGATATCCTACTAATGAGTTGCTGTGATTCTTATTATTTGTAATAATTAGTACCAATTCTTTCCATGTACAATATTATAATTTATTTTCATGTTATGTTTTATATAAAGAAAAGAAAATCAGTACCAATAGCATCATATGCACTGTCGGTTTTCACTGCTATGTCTCTTGTTTAGGAATTCCTCCAGACCAGCAACGACTTATCTTTGCTGGAAAACAGCTTGAAGATGGTCGTACTCTCAGTGATTACAACATTCAAAAAGGTGCCATATACCTTAGTTTTTGGTTGGTTGGTTTCCTAATTTGATTTTATGCATGTACTTCATGACAAGTTTTGTTATCATGGCTATGTGGAATTCTTTTTGTAATTTGTGATCTGAGTATTTTATGTCTTAGTCAAAAAAGCTGTATTTGCTGTCACTGTTCCCTTTGACAATCTTATGAGGAAAATTTTTCCAAAGGTATATTTGACTTGAAATTTGGCCCAATTTTTTCTAGGGTCTTGGTTAAGTGTGATCTAAATTTTTTGTCTCAACATGTTTAAGTTTTGTCGGAAGACGATTTCTTTTCACACCAACATTCTAAGCATTTTCAAGGAAAACTTGTTGAAAAGACATTAGTTGGCACATGCATGGACTTACATTAATACTTTACCCAAAAGTAATGGTGATGTAAATTTCCTGCACAGAGTGCTCGATGATAAAAAATCAGAGCAAAACAGTAGCATTAAAATCACAGATAAAATTTTAAAACACAACAGTCTGTTTCGTCGGTAACGACTCATCAGGTGTCATTCTATTTGAATAAGAATCTATGACACCTGATGAGTCGTTACCGACGAAACAGACTGTTGAGTTTTTCTATTTTATCTGTGATTTTAATGCTACTTTACCTAAATTGTATTAGCCTACAGTCAAATCTCGATACTATGCCACTTCGCTACTATGTCACTCTCGCTACTATATATGCCACTTTTGATTGTCCCCAAAAATTCAATAGAAAATATAAGGGTTGCAAATTTACTATGCCACCCCTTAATCTCGGTACTATGCCGCGTGCGGTAGAATGTGCAGTACTGTACTGTTGATAAAACAGCCTTGTGACGTGACAATGCATTGCAGCATTTGCCTGTGCACACCGCGTTTTGTTTAACAGTGTTGTTTTGTTTAACACTACAGTACAGCACAGTATTTTTGAGTTCTAAATTTTGCCTACAATGTAGACTTAAACTGCAAGCAAACTGATTTTACGTTAAAGGAAGAATTCATAGTTGCTGTGAAGAAAGAGTTGAATCAGTCCATACTGGTCAGGGAGATGACTTGTACATACATAATATGTTGTAACCGTTTGTCGTTTCGTTTGTAGTGCTTGTCGTTTCATTAATGCAGTACAGCATACGGCAGCCATTTTGCTAACTCGCAGAACTATGCCACTTTAGCCTTAGCTCGGTCTCGACGGGTGGCATCGTACCGAGATTTGACTGTATTTTCTGTATTCAGACATCAAAGGGAACAATAGTGGTGGTGCAACTGTACCATATACCAGTAGAATAATGTGGTAATACTTTTTATAAAAACTTCAAACGTTTCTGTGAATTAAAGCACCGGTACTGTGTTTTTAGCGAAACTATTGAAGTGTGTTTTTTTGCATATTTATACTGTTCAAAGCTTAATTCTCAATAAGTCCCTACTTTTCAGTTATTTTGTATAAAATATTGTAGAAGATTGTTCCATTCAAAGTTTTAATTTTGATTGGTTTGCCATGTCGATAGTTTTATTCCCATTTTGCCTCAAGTTGTTCTTTCCACTATTATCCAATATTAAATATTTAACAGCTGAACTGCATTGTCACATTTGCTTATATTCATTTTTTAAATGCAAGCTCATTAATTTGTCAGCAGCGTGGCCCAGAGAGAGGTATCCTTTTTGTAACAAGTTTTATTTACTGCTGATACTGATCACATTCGACATATATCTTGGTTGGCTGTTGGAAGAGACCAAGCTTACTGTGCACTCAGTTTGCAGTGTTCTGAATGTTTTAGATTTCGGAAAAAACAATTAAAAAATAATCATGCCATTCCAAGATCGTTGTTTGTTTTTCGCCATGTTTGTCAACTCTGTGTTGTTACCTTGAATGCAAGTTAATGCTTCAATAGCTTACCAAAAGATATTAGTGACCCAATGCATGCTTTTTTAGAATCTACTCTTCATTTGGTGTTGCGTCTTCGCGGAGGTGTTATTGAACCAAGCATGAGGCTTCTTGCCCAGAAATACAACTGCGATAAGATGATTTGCCGCAAGTGCGTACTCCGTTATTGCAACTTGCTACTTGTTGTTTTCGTATTGCTAATGTTTATCCAATGACGAGAAGGTATCAGCCGTAATGCGTAAGGCTAAAGCACAGTCCAGACTCTTATCATAAATGGACTAGATTTGCTATTTGTATCACTTCAGTGGAGAGTCCTAGAATGTGCTTTTCCTTATGCTAGGAAGCTGTGGATAGCAATTTTTGAGTCTTGGACCCAACTCTGAATCGAACAATAATTTATCACTGCAGAAATACACTATCCTTTTCGACTCCTAACTAGTTGACATGAACCCGATTTGTTCAGTCATTTTACCATATGATAACTTTTCCGTAAAGGTGCTATGCTCGTCTTCATCCTCGCGCTGTGAACTGTCGCAAGAAGAAATGTGGACGCACCAATCACTTGAGAGCCAAGAAGAGGCTGAAGTAAACGTTGAATTGTTGCGGGCTCTTGGTTAAATAAAATTTCTACGATATTAGTCTTGAAGTCGTTTGTCGCAAATTTTGCTCAAAGAAAAAAGACGTGATTTAAGATCCATGGTAGGAAGCACGTAAAAATTGCGAAACTTTAAGGCGGGTCTGTCTAAAAATCGAACACCCTAATTTCCCTCGTCTCAATATCCTATGAGTATTCAGTTCAAGAAGAGCAATGTGAAGTCGAAAACTTAGTTTATTGGTGACATTACATAATCGTAAACAATGCTTTTTTTCTATACAATACATGATAATGTCGAGATACAAAAAGCTTGGATCCATGACAAAGCAAGCACAGCACAGATACCACAAAACATATCAGCAGGGTCAGTTTGTACAGTAGCCGACGAAGTTGTTGGAGCAGGATCTTTTGAAAATTGCAGCCCGCCCATATTTAGCCGCTAATACAGGGGTGGGCAAGGTTTTCACACGAAGGGCCAGGGGCGGTATAGTGCTCAACTTTGGTTGCACTTAACGCAATGCGTTAACTTTGTTCATTAAGTTAACGCATTGCGTTAAGTGCTTAAAAGATTAGCAGTATACCGCCCCAGCTTTTAAAAAACTGTTGACGCCGCGGGCCGCACGCTGATTGGAAAACAAGGTGAAGACCTTTTTTTTTTCGGAGATCACGTACGAATGTGATCTCCAAAATAAAAGGTTTTCTGGTTTTTTATTCCAATTTTGCATCGTTGAGGCTTATTTTTTTGAAAATCACTGGTATCCATGATCTCTAAAGGAAAAATAAGGTCTTCCTCTCAATTCACGGTGGGAGTTTAAGTTTGTGTAAGCGCCGGCGGGCCAGAACAAAAGGACCGACGGGCCGTAGTTTGCCCATGTCTGCGCTAACAGCTGCTAAGGTTTCACAGTTAAAAACACATGTTAGGAAGAGTAAGATGTTGCTCTTCGCACGATTACAAAAATTTTAACGCTTGCTTTTGTGTAAAGTTACTAACTATATAAAAAGGTTAGGTAGGAAATATTCTAGGTAGTTTTTGACTTGCCCATAAGCCAACTTTGCAAATGAAGAGCTTATTACAAAAAGTAAGTCACATTTTAGAAAAAATGAGTGAGGAGTAAGAGTGAATATTGGTTAAGATGCATTCTCTATGTTGAATCATTGTCCCTATACATTTTTACATGTCCATGTGTGTCCCTACACATGTCTCCATAGGGACTATGATTCAACATAGAGAATGCATGACAAACAACCAATATTCACCCTTAACTCATTCGGTACTTTTTGTATTCAGCTCTTCATGATGTAGGCTGCAAGAGCAGATACGTCCATCTTCTAAGCAGACCAACTGCAACCGCTTTTCTACCTTAACGCTCATAATAATTCACGAAAAGATTGTGAACGAGGATTGAAGATTTGTACAGCAAAAATTGGGTCACAGTCTCCGAAATGTACACTAAAATTTTTGGAAGCGAAAAAAAAAAGATAAAATCACGTTTTTTCAGCAGAATTTAGGCTACATATGTGGACAAGATCAACCAAAATTTTGAAAAACACATCAACACCAGGCCTAAATTGATCCAACATATTTTTGCGTTCGACCAATCTACAAGGTAACGTTTATCAAGGAAAAAACACCCTAGAAGGTAGTGTTTTGCTTTAAAATCGTTAGCGTCGTGATTGGAATAAGTCTTTCAATAAAAATCCTACAAAAGTAGCAAGAGTCCCATTTTGTTCTTCATTTTTCAGGCTCATCAATAACTTTTTCCAAGGTATCTCCTTTTCCAGAATCAGCGTCAGCATTTTCTTTTACTTTTTGTTCATCTTTATCGTTTTCTGGATCATCCTTCGGGCCATCTTCATCCTCCACACTTCTAAGCATAAAAACGCGGGCATGAAACCTTACGCAACGGACGCGCGATTATTCGACGAGGGACAACTCGACGTAATTTACCGGCGAAAACTTAATACCGATATCGATTAAGTTATCGCTCAACATAGTTTTGATTTATCGATTACCGATATCACTTTTGTAATACTGTATATTTTGTAATGCCGATTCATTATCGCGATGAACGATTCTTTATGCACACAGTGTTTAAAGTTAATGAGTTGGTGCTATCAAAAAAATACACGGTGTCCATAAAGTATTGTCTTGATTTAAAAAATCTCTCTTTGTCTTACTACGGCAGAGCTCGTGAACTGCTTGAAAAATCTAGAAAAACGTTTTAGCAGTTTGACTTACGCCAAAAACTTCGTCAAACACATTGAAAATTTACTGCAACATTTATCGGAAAATTTTATCGGTATCGCCCAGGGCTTTTAAAGGGTTTATCGTCCCCATCACCGCGAGCATAGTGCATTAGGAAAATGTGAATTACATTGCCACGAAGGTAAGATGTCTCAAACCTGAGTTTTCCAACCATGACCATCGCCGAGTTCTCCTATATGCCTAGTCGATCACGGTCACTCAGCCCCAAAGTTTTATGACAAATGCGACCATTTTATGCAATTTATGCGGCATATTTTCGTAAACTACTCACTCATCCTCTTTTAGTTGTTTCTTCGAACCTCTGCAACATTTTGAAGGAAGAAATTGAATCTTTAGTCTCCTCTTCTTTTTACCTTCTTCTGGATGAGTTTCTTGGTTCGTAGCGTTGTCTATAAGTTCACGTCATAAATCATAAAAATGTTGCAAGTCACTATTTAAAAACCGTAAACATTCGAGATAACGAAGCATATCATAGTGGTAGCATTTGTCTTGTTATTCGTATCGAATTACCTTCATTATTTTCTTCAACTTGGTCACCTTTTGCTGCAGCTTCCTGGACTTCCTCAACGTCCTCCTTTTCTCCTGGTTGCTCCTCAGCCGCAGTCAACTGCTGCTTCTCCTCCTTTGTTCCTTCATCTTCACAAACTTCCTTGATCTGATCATTTTCTTGGCCCTGGATGCTGAAAAGTACAATTTATCTACTTGTGATTGTACCTATATACGGATTTTCCAAACTCCAGTAACCGAATTGCATACATAATGCATGAAACTGCTGAGTGCTGCGCCAAAGGCAAGTCTTTGTAAGCAATTGGAAACAATAAAACCACCCAAGATCTTGGGAGTCAAAGATTCAAATTACGAGATTGATGGATAAACGTGGTTTGACCGTTGCACCAAACAGAGAGCTCAATGGCACACGCCAGAGCATTGAGATTTATGGATATTTAGCTATTCTAAAACATTCTTTAGTAGTACAAAATTGTCTTTTTTAGCTACGAAACAACTAACAGCATGAACACAAGAAATTGCAAGGCTAAAAGTAAAGAAACAACGACAAAACAATATACGTTAAAGGTAAAGGTACGGGACAGCGGGTGCAAGCACACATTGTTTAGGTCATTTTCAATTGTCGGCCCATTACAATTTTAAATCACGAATGATTGAACGCTGTTAAGGGACATACATGACGAACAACACATACACAAAACCCTTCGCACTTCCGCTTTTGCCGAGCGTCTGGCGCAAAAGCTGCGAATACTATTTTAAAATTCTTTAGTATGACCCGACTGGGAATAAAATCCAATATACGTTAAACCAGTGGTTCTCAACTTAACGGTTTGCGGCTTCCTTATAAAGACTTAACAGCAGTGGCTCCCTGCTCAGAAATAAAATTTTTTGTCTATATTTCATTCATATATAGCCGCCAGCTGGTCTTACGTGGATAATTACCATTAATAAATCAGGTCCCCTGGCTAATGTCTCGTCGCCCCATAGAGGGGACAATAGCCCCCGGTAGAAAACCCTTGTGTTAACCGTGCAATCCAATAGAAATGCAGCATGGCCGCTACATCTACGTTGCTGACCCTCATTCTTCCTGACAATAATTACAACTGCAAGCAGGAAAGCATAAAAACGACAATCATACTTGAATTTCTGTCGGCGGCGTTTACATAAATTGCCACACAAGCCAGTCTCCGCTGATTCCTCTGCACTTTTTCTTCTGTTTTGACGCATAAAGCAAATTAATGCCACCAGCAGTACGGCAAATAAAACGGCAATCACAACCCCAGCAATCCAACCTCTACCTCCTTTGTGAGTTTCTTCGTCTGGGCTATCTGTAAAAACATAAATGAGGTTATATTCAAATTTGTAAACAAAAAATTTAGTGTTGCTAGGGAGACTGCAAAGTGTGCACGCGCTCTCCCAGTCAGCAGCCACGCGAGCGCTCAAATGTGAGCTGCAGACGTGAATCGGACCCGTCACAAGGGAATTTGTAACCCAAAAGCAGTCCCGCTCGGTTACTTCGTGAACAAACAATATCAATCAAAGTAGCGCCTATAAAACAAGAAGTTTGGGTTCGATTCTTGCATTGATAAAACAATTGTATCCGCAGCCAGGCACCGTCTTGCTGTTAATCACAGCTGAGCTGCACAATCTCCGGCCATTCACACTTCCCTGCATGGACGTGCAAACAGCCTTTGAAGTAGCAAGGCGTAAGCTTTGTGATTTTGATCAGATAGCACAGCAAAAAAATTGTGACTCTTGGAAAAAGATTAACATACAAAGCATTTCTTTTCTGAAGTAATATTTTACTATACTAATTACTGAAAGAATAAAACTAATAATCCACCAGAGGGCATGATAATCCACTCCTGAGCGTCGGAACCCATATCGTTTTGGGCAGTGCAGATAACCTTCTTCTTCGTCTTGAGATATTTTTCTACTTCCAGATCTAAATACGAGGTGGCGAAATTTCCTTCTACTGTTTTGTTAGTCTCTGGAATGCTTTCCGTGGCATTATCGCCATTTTTGATTTCCCAGAAAAAGTCTGAACCAAAAAAGTTGATGAAATCACTGTAATCTTGATGCAAGTACGTCAACAAAAAGCCATTGCTTCAGGAAACCGACTATTGGCTAACACTGCACTACATTTGGGATAACCATCACAAAACCTAACAGAAAAATTACACAACACGTTTTGACAACATAGATTCAGCTGTCATCATCAACAATGTATTATGTCAGGCCTGGTGATGTAAAAAAACGTTTTTTTTTTTGCACTTGTTTTTTTTTACCTCGTTTTTTTTGTTTTTTTTATTCATTCCTTCTTGAAAAATTAAAACAAGTTTGTTTTTAATATCAAGCTTAGCAAGCAGCATCAAATTGTGTTAACACATTGAACATGACTGTACGTCGTATAGTGATATTGCTTCAATAAAGTTTGTGGAGTAGTGCGTATTTAGCTTAAAGCTTATCATCTGGGTTTCCCCAAAATATAACCCAACCACAACGTTGTGCTATTGAATGTTAAATCAGGTTAAATTAGGGTTTAGGCCTTGATTTGACCAACTTAGTTTGCTTGCTCTTTGGGCTACGGAAGAGTTTGGGTTAGGATCAAAAACAACAAATGTAAACTAGGCCGGAGCCTATCTTCTCTACAAAAACTGGAAAAATTACAGACACTCATTTAGAAGAACGGGGAAAAACAGTGCATTAATGTGTACTATCGACCTTCACTTATCCATAATTTTTTTGATCTACCGGTATCTATTGCGATTGTTCTTTTTTATTTGTTATTCTTTGCATTATGAAATTAATACTGACAACACCTTTCTGGTAATCGGTAACAACAAGCATGCAATCCATGATGGATTTAGGGGACGGAAAGGTCGCTCCTTGTACTCCCCATTAGATCCATCACTACAAGAAGACTTAACAATACACATCATGGCCGCCAATACTCATATTTAGTTTAAAATCGGACTCGAATTTGTTTTCAAAAACAAGTTCGTTTTCAAAAAGAAACAAGTTTTTTCTTTTGTAAAAAACACGTTTTTTGTTTTGTAAAAACACGTTTTTTGTTTTGTAAAAAAAAACACGTTTTTTTAAAAAAAAAACACGTTTTTTTAAAAAAAAAACGAAGGCAAAAAAAAACAATTTACATCACTAGTCAGGCCGTATTCCATGAGCACCAAACTGCGTGAGGTACAAAATACGGCTTGGGTAATTCCTTTGAAGTTATGTTTTGTAGTAGCAGTAGTGTCTTTTACTTCCGCCCGTCAACACAATAAAAAAATACGATAAGAGTAAGGAAATATAACGCGGTACAAGAAAAGGGAAGAAGCAACAAAACGATTAACGTTATGGCATGCAGAAAGGAAAAGAGGAGTTAACAGAATACAGGAGTGGGCATGGTTGCAACATCCTATTGCTAGGAACCGACAAATGAATAGGTGCCGGTATCAAATGCGCGGGTCCATTGATTTTTTGATTTGCGCAATTTTAATGAAGTTTTTAGCAGAGTCCGCTTTACCTGGAATAGGCTTAGCGCTTGCTTTGCAAGATAAAGAAACAATTTCTTGGTCCACATCAACTTCTATCGTTTCTGTTTTGACGCCATCATCATTGTTCGGCAGCACAATAGGCATTCCTACAGAACAAAAACAAAGAGTAGCATGTATGAGGTAAGGGACCAACACCAAATTTTTCAAATGGGGTAGTGGGAGTAAAGAAGGTTTTCAGCATTAAGGGAAAACTTTTGTAATATAGCATTAACGATAACGGCTATTTTACACATTTTAATATTCGTGCTGATATCACTTCTCCCATTATTGGTAGTTTTTGCTCATAACTTCAAACTTCCACTATGCTCTGTGTTAGTGCTAAAGTCAGCCAAGCTTTCCAGACGTGTTAAGATAAAATCACACACACACATTAACACTTGTTGCTTAATCACTGTCTACAATTTTTTACCTGCATTTCTACTGTCTACTTTTGCAATTAATAGTCAGAAGAGAGCTTTGCACTCTCTTATAACTGTAAAAAAATTGAGCAAGTTTTTCAATTAGGTTAACGAAAACAGCACAGCTAAAAAACTGCTGTGTTTAACACCGATTGGTCGAAGGACTAAAGGCCGTCCCAACACTCGATGGCGAGATTACGTTGAAGATCTTAGTTGGTCACGCCTGGCATCCCAACAGAGCATCTATTCTCTGTTGCAGAGAGTCGAGGTGTTTGGAAGTTCCAACTCGAGCAGGTGCCTACGCGGCCCTCAAGGATAAGCGGGTCAAGAAAAGTTGGTTAGTTCAACAATAAGGTTTTCAACAATTAGTGTATATACATTGCATTTGTTGCTCACCTAGGGTGTAAACAGAGACACTTTTTCTTGCTTTTCCAGCTTTATTCGAAATTGCACAAGTATATTTTCGTGTCGGATCATCAATTGAAGAGCCAGAGATTGATAGTAGAGCCTTCCCAACACCTTGACTCAACTGTAATATACACACTAAGGTCATTTTCAATTCAACTAGTAAAATATTAATATTGAACTGTGCATGGGGGAGATTGAAAAAAGGTTCGCTGATAAGTTTTTCCAGCTATCCGATTACAAAAAACTGAAGTTATTTTCAAAGATTCCAACCGAAAATTTAACAGATGGAGGGAGACTGCGAAGTGAGCTTGTACTTGTCGAGTAAACGGGCACCCGAAATAAACGTCAAATATGCTCTGCTTCAGTTGTGAATCGAACCTATCACGAAGGATCGTGGCCCACCCACTGCAATACACGTCAAAAATATACATCAAAAGTGGTCGGCTCCAGAGTTATAAAAGGAAAAGAACACGAATCGGCCGAAGCCCCTCGCGTTGTACATCATAACCGATTGCACCAAATTAGTTTTCCACGTATTAGACATCTGAACAGATGGGAAAAAAGTTTTGACCTAAAAGAACCGATGAGGCGGTAGGATTTTTGAAAAAAACGTTGCTGTTTGCCTTTCAAGAATTTTTCATTAAATTTTTTTTTACTTTTTGTGAGCGCAGATACCAAGACACCATTGGAATAGGAACGCCGGTGGCTGAGCATTCAACTAACTCAGTGTTTCCGACTTCGACGCTGAGCACATCCTCGGGGAAAGAAGTGAAGCTTGGTTCAGCTGAAAAACATAAAAATAAAATCAAACCTTCATTATACTCGCCGTACTACTCCGAATCGTGTAACGAGTGGCGGGGCCCATCTCCGCGGCTTAGCGCCTGGGCTACACAGCTCCGAAGAAACGTCGCAGCGGTGGCGAGCCGTTGGCGACACTGTGCCGATTTGACCGGCCCGGGAATCGAACCCCAGATCTCCCGCACCGAGAGCGTGCGCTTGGCAACTGAGCTAACGGCCGGTGCTGAAAAAAACTTAAGGGATTTAAAATAACTTTTAGATTGAGTTTACCGACTGAAACTATTGAATCCAACACTTCGTGTGGGCACTTGAGCAGTTGATCTTTATTTGAACTTTCTGCGGGGAAGCCCCTGCAGCGCAGCTAACAGGTCACCAATGTGAAAACCTTAAGCTGTGGAAAGGTTTACATATTGCCAACCACCTTAGACATTCAAAAGTGGGAAATTCTGTAAAGTACTTTTTCAAAGGTGCAGCAAGAGAACTTGGAAGTTTGTTCTGGCTTTGGACATGAAACAGAGAAGCTGCACTATGAAGATTAAATTTTAAAGCTTGGTTTAGACCCGACTTGGCCATCTTCCAAAATTAACTGCCTCAGCCAGTGGGGTAGCGAGAAATTTTTAAAGGGGGGGAGGGGCATGTAATGCAAAAACCATTAAAAGAGTCTGGTATATTTCAGTCATTTGGCAACATTTGATCTTTTTTACTAAAAGGCAAAGTCAAAAGGGGGGGATCATGACACAATGATCCTCTCCCCTAAATACGCCCCTGCGTCCATCGGTTCTTTTGAAATAGTACAAGATGCGCAAGTCTTTGGATCAACTGGTATTACTAAACTGAATTTTCGACTATAAATCATATCTCGCTAAGCTTCGCAGATCTTACGCTTATGCTTAGCTAAAAAATGAACCTAAGAATACAGCATAAAAAATTGTAATAAGCCAAACCAGTCAGATAGGGACACGTAAAATAAAATGTGCTTTAATCGAAATTGAATAGAAAGTTCTCCTAATTAATTGCGAAATGCGCAATTGTTACGCCTTCGGGGCGTCATAGCACTTTCCCAAGCTACAGGATTATGACGCAAAACCTAATGACATCATAAAAACGTCACCAAGTGAGAAGCTTTAAATGCAACAGAAAAAGTGGTCGAGCTTAATTAAACTAAGATTTTCATCCCTTGACGATTTTTTGTGATTAGATTTGCGCAGAATCGCCAATTCACTAGCCACGCATCATACGCTTTTATTTTACTACCGTCTGGTGTAGTAATTGAAATTGAGAGCAATCTGTCCGAATTTCCGAAAATTAAAACCACTTCAAAACCTTACATACCAAGATACATGGAGAATCTATTTTTAAAGGGAGGAACAATTGTTACTTTGAACTAGCATTTACTGTTATAACAGAAAGGTCGCAGGAAATAGATAATTATGACTGATAACTTCTTGTTCTCAAATTAATTTGCATGTCATCTTGGGTAAGTGTAGAGATTAAAATTTGAAAAACCCAGGGGCGGATTTTAAGATTTCAGTCGGGGGCAATTTAGTTTCATGGCCATGTGATTCACAATCTTGCCTGGTATTCGATATTTCAGCTTATGATATTACGCAAACAAATGTCAGCTGCATGCTACAAACGGTTTAGGAGTGCCGATCGCTCCCTTCTGTGGTCGCCCTTGAAATTACCACACTGATATAAAACCTGTAGTAAAAAACTCGATATTCATTATTTGGAAAGTTTTGTTTTCATATATTTAAAGTGATTTAGCAGCATCTACGTTACAAGCGTTTCGATTAAAATAATGTTTTCTCAATCGCAGAGTAAGACAAGATGTACTTCAAAAAATCTATCAGACTCAAACGATTTAATTACGTAAAAATGAACTTTTGGCTTTTAAGTGCCACGCCTTTCATCTGCTAACATCCTGCAACCTCTTTTAATTCATGACAATCCACGTAGCTGTGTCGTAATTAACAAACATAAGAGCTCAAAGAGCACTTTATGCGTACAACAACGCGACGTTTTAGTTTCGATAGTGTTGGCAAAACAGAGGAAAAAAATGACAAGATAGGAGATATTTCGGAAGCTTATCGCCGGAGGGATCAGCCCCACATTAGAGGCGTAGACCCCAGAAAATTTAGGGGGAGGCCATATTCCAATAGGCCAAAGGTTGCGAAAATTAAGGTACTATTATAAGAATGCTTGACTGGCCGGTCAGCTCAAATAAACACATCGCTATCGCTGCGGGAGGTCTGGGGTTCGATTTCCGGGCTAGTAAAATCGAACACAGGGTCACCAACGGCTCGCCATCGCTGCGACGTTGCTTTGGAGCTGTGTTGCTCAGGCGCTAAACCGCAGAGATGGCTCCGCCACTCGTTACATGCTTCGGCGTAATACCGCCAGCGAAGTAAAGATTTGATTTTTATGACAATGTCTTAAGCATACTTCTTCAGATTAAGGTTCGTCAAAAAGGAGAAATGGTAGAGCCAGTGCTCCCTCCCCAGGCTACACCACTTTCACATAACTATTAGGCAAAGGGTTAGCTGTCAAAGCAAGAACGAGTTTGATGATCGTTTCTGCCAAAAAATCATTCCCCGTCCAGAGTCCAAACACACTGTAAATCCAAGGCTGTAAATCCTATCCAAGTTAATTTTTTTTATTTCAAGACTTACTTGAAAGAGATAGCATAGCATCTCTGACAGTGTCATCTCCTGCGGTATCAGTTACAACGCAAGAGAAAACCTTGCCGTTGTAATCTGCTGGTTCACCATCAATAACCAAATTCAACGCAGCATTCGAGAGAGTAGAGCCTTCTTCTGCTGTATCAATTCGAGAACTATCAGAAGCCACTTCTGTATCTGTCATAGGATCAATCCTGAACAAGGATAACAATTAGCAACTCATCAACACTCTGGCGCAGTTTAGGCTATAATCAGATGACCGCGTAGATAAGAGTATCTGCCTCAGAACGCTACCAAACATAGCTCAGATAGCTGAGTGGTAAGAGCGTCTGCCTCTGGAGCTGTACACTCGGGTTTGATTCCAAGTCGGGTCAAACCAATGACTGTAAAATTGGTTTTCACAGCTTCCGTGCGTAACGCTCAGCATTAATGGAACAGTGTGGAGAATAAGTCGGCAAGTTTACTTATTGTGTCGTTGAAAAAGGCACTTAGCGGGATTGCCCCGTTCTGGTGTGGTAGAGAGGTGGCCGGCAAGTCCTAAGCGAGCCCGTTATAGCGCATTGATCGCTTTCTCGTGGTAAGAGGATAAATACGCAACTATATTTGCAAAATTGCAAGTTATTAAAACAGAAGCTGATTCAGTAATTTTTTTGGGGGGGAAAGGAAGGCTAAAAATCAAAAAAATACTTACCAAAACTTTAAGGAGAACTTGAGTCCTCTATAGTCCCCACCTCTTGGACCCGCCAATGTGACAGCGATAATGGTTTAATCAAATCTTTAGAGCGACTTTACGAAAAATCAAACCAACGCAAGTTTTTTAAACTATCAGTCCGAGCCAACTGGTACAAATTCAAAATATTGATAAATGAAATGATTGAAATTTACTATCAGTTTACACACTATGCACAATTGCACATTTTAAGCCCTTAAGCAGCTCTACTTCTGCTCATAAGCGGGTTGCTTCAACGAAAGTAAAAGAAACGAAAATCGGCGCCCAGAAATTTCAGCTTACAGCGCTAAAATAAGCTCAGTTTCGATGTTGCTTACTTACCACTTCATTGAAAAAGGGTTTGTGGCACCTTCAGCATTGCAAACAGCTAGTACTTGATCACCACTTGATTCACCAGGAGAAAGGATCAATGCGTTGGTTTGAACCGAAACCCTCGGAGTAGCTAAACAATATAATTGCTAAAAAATACGTATCAAAAACATAAATGCGTAGTTACTGAAACTGCAGGCTACTGTACTCGGTGATGGGTACGATAAACCTTTCTGTAATAAAACGATAATCGATGACTTCAAAAAAGCCATGAGCGATGCCGATAATCGATAAATCTCAATTTTTGAAAGCGATATCGGTAATCGATAAATCATCGCAGATAAATTTTTCCGATAAATGTTGCGGTAAATTTTCAATGTGTTTGACGAAGTTTTTTATTGTGAAAATGTGTTTATAGATTTTTCACGAAAAGAGAGCAGTTTACGGACTCTGCCGTAGCATTGAATAAAACAATAAGAGACGTTTTAAAACTGGAACAACACTTTAGGAACACAGTGTATTTTTTCCCTAGCGATAACTCACCAACTTTACACACTGTGTGCATAAAGAATGATTTATCGCGATAATTTATCGGCGATAACCAAATATATTACAAAAGCGATATCGGCAATCGATAAATCAAAAATATTTTGAGCGATAACGATAATCGGTAACAAATTATCGCCGATAAATTATTTCGATAAATGCCCATCTCTAACTGTACTGCATATTTCACACTCTTATCATGCAGCTCACTTGTTAAGCTCTCGTTATAGGTGCGGGAGGTCTAGGATTCGATTCCCAGGCCGATCAAATCGGACGCAGTGGCGCCAACAGCTCGCCATCGCTGCGACGTTTCTTCGGAACTGTGTTGCCCAGGCGCTAAGCCGCGGAGGTATGCCCCGCCACTCGTTACACGCTTCGGCATAATAGTGCGAGTGCAATAAAAATGTGATTTTTTGGTTTGAAAACAAAACTTTTTGCACGTTAGGTGCAAAGTTTAGTGGCGTCGCGGAGTATTAAAACACGGGTTTTACAGAACAGTACGTTCGTCATAATAAACCTAGCATGACAATGGTATTAGTGAAAAAGAAGCCAACTTTAAATCTGTTACCGTCGTACTGACCTACCCTTTATGGGGTGAGGAATCAGGGTCGTAAACGACTAATTTAAGACCTAGTCTACAGCTCCAAAGGCGGACGCTCTCACCACTCGGCCATCCGAGCTGTCCAGTATGTATTTGTATTTCTTACCAAGTGATAAGATAAAGAAAAAAGGACAAAGTTATTAAAATGGTTTTACGAGGCGATCATTTCGTTTTCATTCCCTTAAAATTACGGCGCTACTAAATCGCATATGGAATCAAATCTAAAACAATTGCTTAACTATACTGAAGTGGTCACATGAATAGGCTGGTGCAGATGTTTAAGTAGATAGGCTTCATTTATTTTCTTTCAAATCTGCTACACGAAAAAGCGAACGTTTTTTGCTAGATTACATTAGAATAATTCGCCACTTTTATCGTACTGCCCCTTCTTAAATATAAATCATGTCTCGAGTGGGACTAGCGAAATACAATTTTCAGAAAATCATTAAAAATTGCGAATTTATACAATGAACACACAGCGCAGTTTGTTCGCTAAAACAATATCACAATTTTCCTGTCCATTTGAATAGACACAGTTTTGATTCTACGATGGCCGATAGGCTCGGGTCTTAACCACACCGCCATTGATGTGGGAGGTCAGGGGTTAGAATTACAGGTCTATCGAATCGGCACAGTATCACAAACGGCTCGTCACCGCTGCCACGTTTCTTCGGAGCTGTGCTGCTCAGGCGCTAAGCCGCGGAGATGGGTCCCGCCACTCGTTTCACGCATCTGCGTAATACCGCGAGTATAGTAGGTCCAATTCAGCGCAATACAGCCAACCTCTTGCCACCACTGCAGTTTTATACATATTTTACAACTAGGCCTTGGGTAACTGTATGAATCGTGAAGCTCAGCAACGTAAACAAGAAATAGCGTTCGAACAAAAGATTTGTTTTGAATTTGAAAAAGTGTACCATTTCTCTGAACTTTGGCACCGCTGTATTTTGCTCTCACTAAAATACGATTTTCTATCTTTCAAATATAAAAGAAGAGAAATAATTTCAAAATTGTTGAGTAGTAAACATGGTTGCACTGTCAAAGTTTCAAATTTTAGCAAAAGCAGAAAATAAATCAGAGAACGAAAAAGCCGGTGATTTTCGATTTGCAGAAGTTACGAAAATTTTCAGCATGATCATCAAGAACGTTTATTATGAGCTATACTTTAATGTCTAAATTGAATTTATACCGATAAAACGCAAAGATAATGGAATCTGTCATATGAGTAACTATTGCAGACTGCCATTTGAGCCATTCAAACGGCAATTCATGCAGCTATGCAAAAAAGCAACCATTTCAAATAACATCGTCCATACGCAGCAGTATGGCCCGTGAAAAATACAGCAGTTTGATCCATAGGGTTGAGCAGAATTTCTAGCACAGTACGCAGCGCGACAGGCTCTTGAAAGCTCGTAGACTATCCAATACAAAGTGCTTGAAGCTAGCAAAAAGCGAATGGCGAGCGTTGCAGATATATTTCGACACGTGGATCACGTACTTCTAAAACAGCGAAATCAACTCCTACGCTGCGTTCTAAAATAACGAGCGTAGATCTATAGATTTAGCAACCGATTCTTCGAAAATAATTCAATTTTGTTTACTAAGCAAAAGTCTGCATTGTTTATTTCCAATTGGGGAGTTTAGGATAGGAGCTAAGTGTTTTTCAAAAATGATAAAGCAAAGCAACGCTGCGCATATGGCTGCCTTCAAACGCTAGCGTTGTGCTCTTGAAGTAAACAGCAAACATTAAGTACAAAATGACTACTTCTATAGCGTCTCACCACTTGAGTTATATACTTGTATAAGGGCCACTGCGGCCAAATGATGACGTAATTCATCGAGTGGGGATATTTTTGGCGCGAAGGCACAACTAGACTACACTTGAAATATCCCTGCTTAAATGGGCTGTGTATTATTTTTGATAAATGCCAGTCTGGGCAAGCAATCACAAACTGTTTTATTAATCAAAAGCAAACTATTCAATAGCTCATTAGTATAAAAGATGTGACAACAGTGATAGTCTCTGTTCAATAGCGGGTTGGCCTAGCAGTTTTGCATAAATTTCAAAAAGTGGTGAAACTCAAATTTTTTGTCAATCGGTTCTATTACAAACGTTATACTTTCAGCCGGTTCTGTTTCGTCTAGTAGCACAAGTGTAAACAGCGACGCTGACCGGTTTGCTGGTTTATTAAAATCCGATGAGACGGTTCTACAGAACCGGTGCGAAGCGTCCGAATCCCAGAACTGGTTTTAAGCCACAAATGCGGGCATTGTGATAGGAAGCGGAAACTGTAAACATGTAGCAAGTCACAAAATGAAACTTTTATGCATTAAATGTTATTTATACCACAAAAAATCAAATCTTCATCATATTATCCTCGCAGTATTACGCCGAAGCGTGTAACGAGTGGCAGGACCCATCTCCGCGACTTAGCGCCTGGGCCACACAGCCCCGAAGAAACATTGCAACAGTGGCAAGCCGTTGGCGACACTGTGTACGATTTGGCCGGCCCGGCATTAAGAATCCCAGACCTCTCGCACCGACAGCGATGTCATTAACCATTACGTTAACCAGATTTTACATCAAAGTTTTTTTTCAAATCACATAAACGCAGCATCGTTTATTTATTATGCTAGTAAAGTGTGCGCATCATGGAAGATGACCTAGCTGAGCATCGAACTCACGAAGCCAGCTCCAAAGCCCAATGCACTAACCACTCGGCCAACTCCATGTGCGTTTACATCAAAGTTTTACCCCGGTCTATCCTACCCAGGGCCAACGCCAAAGAGGGGCCCTGGCTTCCCAGATCGACATGCTTGGCCCCCCCAATCAAAAAGCTTACTCTTTTGAAGACAGCAGCTTTTGTGCTTAATTTCAAACTTTAGCATCCCCTGATAAACGCTTGGCCCCATTAAGTCGACTGCTCTGATCCTGCCACAAAAAAATCGTAACAAAGACTGCACGACTGTTAAAAAATAAGAGCGGCAATTACTGTTGGTAACCTTAACTGGACAGGTCAATGCGTCAAATGCGATTACGCAGCATTTAGTAATGAGTTGTGACGACAAAAGTTGCTAATCTGATTTCAGTAGAAAACGAGTTTTTAGAGAATCGTATTTGGTTTTGTAAAGCGCAGTTTTCAATTCACGATTCGACGTTGAATGATCACGGTTTTGAAAGCTTTCGGTTTGCGAATCCAAAAGCGTATGTTTTTTATGATCAGCTTAAATTTGAATTCGCTTGGACCGCCAAAATATTTTAAGCACGCCACAAAAACCTTCTGGTTTCAATGAAAAAGAGTGGAATGATGATTACGCCGTAAAAAGAACAAACAAAAAATTTCAAAAAAAATCCAATCTTCTTCATACTCGCCGTATTACGCTAAAGCATGTAACGAGCTGCATAGTGTCTGGGCAAAGCAGTTCCGAAGAAACGTAACTGAGTCCGATTTGTCCTAACTGGGAATCGAATCCCAGACCTCCCACACCGATAGTTACGTTTAACGGCCCACTGGGTGGTAGACAAAAATTTAATCAAGCCATTACGCGTTTTTATTTGGATATGCAGCAGTATTATATTTTGTGTTAAAATTTGTCACAAAATTGACTGTTATTGATTTAATTAGCGGTAGGCTAAATAAAAAAAAATACACATTCGTCAATTTTGTTTTCGCATTGTCATCTCTTCCCTTGAAAAATTTATCATTGACAGTAGCAGGCCGCTTATCGAATTGGTCAAAGCTATTTATCTTCATTCTGATTCTCATTAACGAAAAATAAAACGAACAGATGTTTTTCTTTGCTAATTTTACCGTCAAGGGAATTAAAGACTTTTACTCAAATTAAAATATTCCGACGAGCTTATCAAAGCGAAACAGGCTATTGAAATAAAATATAGGCCTACTTAACCGCACACACAAAAGCAATCAAGTAAACTAGAATACTAGATTAATAATTTGACACCCTAGAAAGCTGAGTAGAGATTTCTTTTTCAGCGAACTTGCCGGTTCGTTCTCCACAATGTCACTTCATTGATGAACGTCACGCAGGGAAACAATGATAAAGTCGCTTGCTTTGAGCAGATTCGCAAAACGAAATTGAACGCCACCGCTTTGAAGGCAGACGCTTCGTCGACTTGGCCATCTCAACGACATAAAATTTATTAAAGAGAGATGTTGTCAGAGGCCTAATCAATTTCTGACAAAAAACTTGCTAACCAATTTCTGGCAAAAAACTTGGTTTCTACCACATTTTTACCATAAATTGTGAGCTTCACTGTAGAAGAATCAGAATCATCCAACGTAAAAACGTCGCACTTGAAAACCTCCTCGTCACTTGCAGTGACATTATCTACAAGCAGGTCGAAGGTTGAAGTTTCAATCTGTGCCCGACCCCTGGAAGAAAAAAACTTCAATTACTGACCATTTGGCTTAGCATTGAAAGACATCGCTATCGGTGAGGGAAGTCCATGGTTCGATTCCCAGCTTGACAAAATCGGACACAGTGTTACGAACGCATCGCCAACATTGCGTCGTTTCTTCGCAGCTCTGCTGCCTATAGGCGCTAAGTAGCGAAGCTGGACCCCGGCACTCGTTACACGCTTTGGCGTAATACTGCGAGTATAATAAAGATTTTTTGATTGATTTGTTTCAGCTTTTTCACATTTTTCATTTTACCCGCAATAGCCTTGTCCCTCGACTTCCTCGAGTATAAATGAAGATTTGATCTGTTTTTGTAAACTTTATACTGTTAGTCAACGACATGGCCTAGCAGTTCTGGGCGCAGGTAACAGATCCTAGGTGACAGGTTCGATTCAGGACTGAAGCCGATCACATCAGACACATATACTGGGTGGCTGCTGACTCGAAGAGCGCAAGCTCACTTCGCAGTCTCCCTCAATTACTACTGAATTTCGTGTTGAATTTAATTTTAAAATAACCTCAGATAGCCATCGCAATTGTTTAGTTTTACTTTTAACTGGAAAGCAAAAGAGTACCCGCAAAGAGTGACCACGGTGCGGTCGCGAAAGATGACCTTTCAACTGATTGGTTCACAAATTCATACCAAACACTTCAAAAAACTGGACAAATGAAGATTTAAGTGCACTGAAAGTTGCATTCAAACAACCCTAAATCACATCGCAATGATTCAAAGCTAATAATGGTCTGCACGCTTTTTGTCGACTAACTGCTGACTCGGGGTACCCCTTGCTTAAAGTTTATCCAGGCTAATGATAATAATTTTATCACACTGCTATTCACGTTAAGCACATGCTGCACGTCTGAAGACAAGACAGCATTGCCATAATACTAGCATGTCCATGGCTCACAGTAACTGTACTACCTGGCATTTTTTGAAGATGAACTAGTTGAGCATCGAGCCCGAGTCAGAGTATCTATGACGCCACGCGCCATGGGAAGCACGCTTTTGCCTTTTCGGTTTTCCTGCATTTAGCTGCTTCAGAACCATTGGGTTAATTAGTAACAATGGTTTTTGGTTTAGGTATACTGAGCTTACAGTCGAATGGCAACATCTGGGCAATACAATGCAATGATGACAATGTACCCCGTAGGTACCTTATCAAGCAAAAAAGACAGTAATGTTCATGAATTAACTGTCGTGTTTTGCGCTGTACGGTAAATTACCATCGTTGCGTCGGTAACTTGGGTTTAAGTAAAAAAAAGTCAATTGTTTATAAATTAGTACTTGGTCGAGTATCAACTAATACTCGGCCGAATACTCGGACTTGACTCGGCACATCCCTACTACGTAGTACATACTCACTTGTAATTGTGAAACGCAGTACTATCACCACCTGGAGTCATTATTGCAATCACCAGACTATTCCGCATCCATGACATCGTTAAAAAACCACCCTAAGTAACACATTTTTAACCTACACACAATCGCAACTAAGGTTTTATATTGATTCCTACATCATAAAAAATGACTTGGTCGGGCTTCGAACTCTCGAAGCCACCTCCGAAGCACCATGCGCTAAACACTCGGCCAAAAACATAAACCAAATAGATCCAGCTACTAAGGCAAATACAGATAGGTCTAGCGTTGATTTGCAGTTGGAAAATCTGAACTTTAAACATGGTACTCACAACTATACTTTGCTAGGAATTAACATCAAAACAACTTGTGGATATAAAACTGCAAAAGGAAAAATCACATGCTGTGGAAATATGGTAAAATTAGCCTAGGGTACCAGGGAATAACGACGTTAGCTCTAAAATCAACAAGAACAGACATATCGCCAGCTACATGGCCAAGCGGGACCGCGCGCAGGTTACAAATGCTACGAGACGGAATCAATTCACGGCTGGAGACGATGGACTTTGACACATATCTCGGGCAACTGCTGTCTTAAAGAGCGCAAGCCCACTTTGCAGTCTTTCAGTCTGTTGAACTTTTAGTTCAATATACTGTAATTAGAAAATAACCTCAGTTATTTATTGGTAATGCAAAATTCCAAACACTGCAACACGATATCAGAAGGTCAACCAGCAATACTGAGCAGCATTTACCACTTAAAATTGAAAGATTTACCTCAGGTCGTGCGGAGCATGGTAGTCGCACCTTCTCACCAAGCTTGGCGTACTTTGTTGCATCCGCAGAGGTTTCTTGGCACGTGGCAACTATACAACAAATACAAAATAGCAATAACAAAAACGGAATCTCTATTTCACGGTTTAATTTCAAACCATCGCCCTCAACCTCGAATTTATTGCTCCAATATAAAAATACTTTTAGAGAGTGGTAGGACTGCAGTGTCTTCGCCAAAGTGTTTTCGGAATTAGTATAAGGCCGACGCGCAGGAGCTTGCTGATTCAGTTTGAGAAAGAATATACACTGCAGGGTAGGAAAATTAGTACCCTAACAGCATCGCTGCTCTTCAGTTGAAAGATAAACAAGAACGTCATCCGGTCCTGAGTAGAGAGGAAACGATCTGTTCCAGCACTACTATTCAAATAAAGAAGACAGAAAACAATTTAAAACAAACAATGAAGAAAACAATAAAAACAAATAAGGAAGACAGAAAACATGCTGGTATTTCTCTGTGTAACACTGCGAAAATATCTCAACATAGCATTGTAAAGTCACCCGCCGTTACAACGTCAAAAACTGTAAGCCAGCGTTTTTAAGCCACCCTTGACAAAATTTCAAGTTGAGTTATTTATTCGTCAGTGAGTTAGACGTTTGTAATTGTTTCACGATGCTCAAATTTCAATAAAGCAAGCGGAAAATTAACAATTCAGAGCAGAATACGCAACGCGTATCCAATGCACCAGGCTGGTACACAATGGTATAAAAAGCTCTGTTTTTCTAGGGTCAAAACACTTTCTGTAGCTTTACTTTTACCAGAACCATTTCACCAAAAACGTATAGAAATGACGTCATAGCTGAGCTTAGACAGAAATTGAATAATACAATAATGTTTCATAATGTCCTGCTGTGCAGAGCTATTGCGCTTAGTTGAGTAAAATAAGATCCTTGAAAGGGTTGGTAAATTAAATGGAAGACGGTAAAGTTATCATTGCTTTCAGGTTTAAGCGAGTTCAATGAATTTCTGTATCGAAAACACACCAAGTTTGCTTTTCCGAAGTAAAAGCGCAACGCATCTTCACGCTGGTGTCAATTACACTACTTTTGACTTTTTCACCAGCAAATGCTTAACACGGTTTGCTACGTTTTCGATGAGGTATTATTACAAAAATTTTTCGTACCCATGATATTATTCCAAGTGAATTAAATGCATTAAAAAAATATCTACCGTAACAACCGCTCAATAAAACTCGCTTCTTTTCAAAATTAAATCAACGTCTTCAACGTGGTCTAGCGATACCGCAGGTAGTTTACAAATCGCTAGTGACGGGTTCGATTCAAAGTTGGATTCGATCGTGTTTGGAGCATATTTTAAGCCACTGCTGACTCGAAAAGAGCAAGCTCACTTCTCAGTCTTTTTCCAAGCATCGCTGTATTTTCTGTTCATTAATTTGAAAATAATATCAGTTATCTGTTTATTTTACTTGCAATTATATTTAAGCCTCTGTCCGACCTATACCATGAAAACAATCGTTTTTTGAGCAATGCACAAGTATACCAATATGACATACACCACGCTCCTTTGCCATTAATTTTTGCAAAACTACTTCCTTTAAATTGAACTTGAATTGTGCATTTTCACTAATTTTTGCTTCATATATTGTTTACTACCGACGCTTTTGTCACCCTGATAGCCAACAGTCATTGGTGATGAAAGATGTCAGATTAAAAATGTCAATGCGTCACATTCCAAAGAGCCTCATTCAAGTTTTTTTAATTATTGCAGCTCATTACTCACTTATTACGCAATAGATCAATAAAGATAAGACGTCTGCTTGTAGCCTATGCAGGTTGAAGAGTTGTGCTCTTGGTCGAGGTAAAACAATAAAAAAAACTAGTACGCTTTTAAGAGAAAGTAGTTTTATTAGGTTCAGAGTAATATCGAGAAGGACGATAGTGATTTTTCATTTTCATGAAACAAGGTTTCAGCGTGAAACAAGATTGGAGCAACTATAAAACTTTCAATTAATACAGCCAGGGCCTGGTGCCGGTGGTAACAAACCAAAGGACACTGGCAGAAATATCTCGTTGCAACTCCATACCAGCTGCATCCTTGTTGTATATTGTTAAAACAGAAGACATAGCCATGTAGCATTATTATTTGGATTTAATTATTAGCGAATCAATTTCTGACTGTACCAAGTCCGAAAAAGAATTGTCATCAACCAACTCAAAATTTAAAATGACAACATGCCCATCTAGGGTGAAAATGAACATGCAACCAACAATCGTTCAATTTATAATTCGATTTCGATCGTCCGATTTTTTGGCGCTTGCTTCAAGTTTTAACCATAACCAATCAGGGAAAAACAGTAATAATTGCAGAATGCACTTTTCGCCTCTTCGAAAGATTTCCAAAGTTGCTCCAGTTTTGGTAAAAAAACGAGGTTTTGTTTAATCCTGTGTCAAAATTTGGCAGGGAGAATTAATCTCTGTCTACGGTTTGGAAATAAACCAGCAATAAATAAGCTATTAACCTAGATTTTCAAAAATCAAAAAAGTCGCATTTTGTTGGTTCTGTGCTTTTACAAGCATTCAAGCGAATATGTTTCATTTCCAATTATTTCAGCTCAGTTGTATACGAATTCAGCGGTCTGTTGCTTATCTAGTACGCTTCAAATAATTAATAAAAAAGGTCTTTGTTTATAAACATATTATTGCAAGTGGAAAACTTAATTGAATAAAACTCCACATCATTTTAAATCCTGGCGTAGGATTAACTTTTGCTGCTATTACAGTGGCCAGTTATCGTTACAAAATTCTCGCCGGAGCCTACTATATAAATTATCAAGTCTTTGTTATAGTCTTTTGCATTTTATGTCACATACAAAAATTCACGCAGGCTATTGTAACGTAGACCCTGTAGAATGGCAAAAGAATTTTCCTTAACAGCCATAATCTAGCAAAGCAAAGATAACAAAATATAAAACTTACCATTCAAAACTGCTATTCCAAATATAATCGCAAAGAAAGTTCGCATTTCTGACTATAAATGTAACAACGTATCAAAAATGTAACAACGTATCAAAATGTAAAATAACACAACAACACTCTGGAAAAAAATCGTCAAAGTTTAATTACCGGATCAAATAATCGTAGTATAAATAGTGTTTAACTTTTAATAATATGTCCACCAATGTCCAGTTGTCCACGTTTGTGCCATAATTTGTTGCAAAGTTACGAGGAAAGCGAGGCCACTGATCCGAATTCACAACAAAGAAATTAAAGCTTTCGTATGTTGTTGGAAACCAGGTTCGATTCGAAGACAAAGATTGGTTTTTGAGGCACATAAACGACTTCGAAAATGAAATCCACAGCTACCTTGGAAAAAACTGAGGTTATTTTTAAACTTTTGAACTAGTAATAATCTGACAAGCTGTGAAGGAGACCGCGAAGAAAGTTCGAGCTCTTTCATTCAGCAGCAACCCTCGCACATGTCAAACGTGAAACGCAATCGGCTCGAGCCGTAAATCAATCCCGTCTCGTAGAACCTGTAGACTAACCGCTAGGTTATGCCTTTAATCAGGGGCGTATTTAGAGGGGGAATAGTGCCATGCCACCCCTTTTGACTTTGCCTTTCAGTCTAGTAATAAACGATCAAATGTTACTAAGTTACTGAAATATACCAGACTCTTTTGTGGATTTCGCAGATGTTCCCCCAATTTTTGAAATTTCTCGTCATAGTCTTTAATAACGGGCTCGCAAATCCATCATGTATTTTTGCGACGATCTAATATGCTATAACTGCTGTTTAATTGTACCTTGCAAATAAACTATACCTCATTGCGAGTAGCAATTTTTTTGCTTTTGTGTCCTTTTTACAATGCGGCTTAATGAGCAGCTGGGCTAATAACGTTTTTTGTTATGCTTCTATTCGGCATTGTCCGGCGACGAGATCTTTCAATTGAATTGCTCGATATCCACTTGAAAAGTGTTTTCGTCGCCGTTTCGCGCTTTTTTTTTTAATGACGTCGATTTAAATCCACCAGTTACCCTGTACTGCCATTAAAACAATAGTAATTAATCTTAAGTTATATTCCTTTTGAGATGATGGGCGTCAGTTGGGGGATCGGGCCAGTCGGCTAAAGAAGATACTTGTACGTTGCACCACTGGCTATTTTGCATTTTAAAAACATAGCACCCGCTGGAGGTAAAGGGCCTTGATCTCCAGCGTGTAACTATTAACTATATACTCACTCAGCGATAGTCACATGCTTTAAAAATTTTTAGCGATTTGTCTTATATAACAGCATATCTGCGTTCATACTGGAAACCTTTTAGCTTAGCTGTGCCGGCGCTTAAAGTAAAACTGCCCCAGCTGCGATAGTTACACCCTTGTTCTTGGCGTACGTCTGCTACATAAAACCGATGCAGGACACACTGGCGGATTCAGAAATAGGGGCTACGAGGGCTCTGCCCCTGGCTCTGGCTACGAGGGCCCCTCGGCCCCTGCCCCTGGCTACGAGGGCTCTGCCCCTGGCTACGAGGGCTCTGGCCAAGTTTTTAGTTATACATGCTAACATATTAGTATTGCGTTCTGTTTCCTCCAAGGTGCGGAATTTGAAAAATGAGAAATTTTTGGCAAAATTTTTCAATTAGCTTACCGACTGGAATAGTGATTTTTAGCCGAAGTTGAACCAGAGTGTTGAATATTTTGGCGCAAAACAAAAGTTTCTTATTCTGGAAACTCAACTTTGAGACAAAAATTGGATCAAACTATCTCTAACGACCATAAATCTTTGGGAAAATTTTTTATTAAAATTTAAAAGACGTATTGAACCGCAAGTACACATTTTTTTGATTCTTGGTACTTTTCCTATACGATAATTACACCAACTCCGGATCCGCTCTTGGACAGCCTAAGCTAGTTTACCACAATAACAGCTACAAGCAGGCGAAGCAGCTAGTTAATTTTATTTATTTATCAATCCGTGTCCACCGCGTAAACCGGATCAGACACAAACATAGCTTAAACTAGGTGATTTATTTATTGGAACGATGAGTGTACCTTAAGCCTGAGGGCGGCTGATGAGGGCTAATAGCCCGAAACAGCGCTGTCTCGCTCTACGGTAACCATAGCTTAAACTGTTAAACGGTAGTTAAACAATTCAACTTTCTCTAGAGTGTACAGCCTTTTGCAAAACTGGAGCTGCATAATTCCGCCTGACGTGAGTCCTCTGTAAAAGAGCCTACTAGGTGATTTATTTTCCAAACTCTAGTGATTGGATTTTACTGTTACCGCAAGATAAATAAATTCTAGGCTACTAGCGTAGACTAGCTAACTTACGATACCAATCTTGAAAACTACAAAACTGCATCTTAACGCTCAAGCTCTCCTCTTAAACAAACTTTTGCACAGTCTATTCATTGCATTTTAGTCTACAACACATGGAGATTCTTTAAAAACCTAACGAGATTCTAATTGTATGTTTGTAAATTTCGTGCAGCTACATTCTGGCTACATTGTCCAATTAAAGACCATAATTACGCATTTTATTATCTATTTGTTCAGTTTATGCAGTCATTTACGATTTTCTGTGTTCCCTTTTCAAAATTATTTGAATGCAAAAGCTTGCTTTACTACCTGCTTTCTAATCCAACTCTTCTTGTTTACTGGCCAATAAAATTCTTATCTACATCAAAAAAATTGCGAAATTTTTTTTGCTTTTGCTGATGGAATCAGAGATTGCGCGCTTCATTAAACAAAGAGAAAACTGAGAGGGAAAGCGGGAAAAAGCGAGACAAAAACTACATGACGTAAGAGAGTAAAACGATCCATGATTTTTAAAGACCGGTCGTTTCTGTGTTTCAACTAAATTAGTTACCCAAAAGGCCTAATGTAAACTAAACGCTTAAGCACAATGGAGTGGGAAAAAGTGAGTGTGGTAAGCACTGGGTGTTTATTTTGTAATCACGGCATAAATAGAAAATAGGTTAGCCGTTAAATGCCAAAACCAATTAGAAATCTTAAACTGTTCTAACATTTCTATTTAGTTGTAATCAGGTTTTTAAGGTTGACCAAAACAATTTTATGAAATAAATAATAAGGTTCTTCAAGACTTCGAGAAAAGAATTCACCGGTGGAGAGGCAAAGTACGCTTGAGCTTTTTTGTTCAGCACGCTATTATGTTATCAAATCCACCTTATGGATCAAGCCCATGTTGTGGAATCGTAATATTGGTGTATTTTTGTTCGTCATGTTACAGGCTGCCGCTTGGACATGCACGCCATTACCAATTGAAATAGATACCACCTAAAATTTTTGGATATAAGTAGACCGAAATCTTCCCATTTTAGTGTACTAGCAGTTATTGCTGATCTCAGCGTATCTTTTGATATCCGGTAAGACCACTCGATCTCAAGGGCGTGCCCAGGAATTTGGAAGGGGGGTGCAATTTAATGCCGTTTGTTTTCCGGCCAAAGTCAAGTGAAGAACAAAAAAAAGGTCATCACGCCCTCAGATTGTCCTTTATACGTATATCACCTTTACGCCACGAAAGTTTTGTGCATTTGTCTGTGCCACAAGGCTCTATCCTCGCACCTTTATTATTTATCATCTATGTAAACGACTTCAAAAATTGCCTGCAGTATAGCATAAATATATCTTTCGCTGATAACACAAATGTTTTCATTGTTGATAAAAAACTTCAAGCACTTCATGAAAAAGGAAACATCGAACTTGAAAACATTGATAACTGGATGATAGCAAATAAACTGTCTATAAACACCAATAAAACAAATTATATTTTGTTTCAAACACCAAAATCCCGATTAACAAAAACCGTGAAAATTTTTCTGCTCAAACTAAGAAATAATGCGATAGATAGAGTGCCTTCAACTCGATTTCTTGGAGTGTTAATAGATGAAAATTTATCATGGAAGAACCACGTAGATATGATAAAGAAAAAAATGAGAGCTGCTCTTGGTGCTGTTGTGCGCATTCGTGTGTATTTATCTCCTAAAGCTATGCTTTGTCTTTACCACTCATTGCTACTTAGCCATGTTCGCTATTGTATAATCAACTGGTGTTTTGGCAATGAAACCAGAATTCATTAATTACAACGCATCTGTAATAAATTTATCAGATTAGTTTTTGGCTTAAAGAAACGTGACAGTATAAAAAATGTCATGAAACAAAATGGATTATTGACTATTAAACAAGTATATCATGTTGAGCTAGCTATTTTCATGTATAAAACCGTTAAAAAACTTCACCCAGTCGCAATACTAAACTTATTTCAATTAAAATCAAGTCTTGTATCAACTAGAAGTAATAGTCTTTATATCTCACCATCATATAGATTAACTATGTGCCAACAGTCTATAAAATTTTCAGGACCTAAAATATCGAGTAAATTGCCAACTGCGATTAAGGAAAGCAAGAGTTTAAAATCTTTTTCAGACAAAGTTAAAGCACATTTTTTGAGCACAGACTAATGATTATGTTGTTAACAAGCTCAGTCGATTACCACTACCTCTGTTGGATCATTGTATATTTGCAGTAATTAATTATGATTTGATCTGTTCTGGTGCTGCTGTTGATCTTTGTTTGCAGATGCTCAAAGAACGAATGGAATCATGAAGTTGGAAATCCAAAAAGATGGCGACTAGCAACTCCATCTAATACTAAATCAAGAACCACAATGCAGAAGCAATATTTCACTTTAATTTGATTGATGAACAATGCCTATTTCTGAAAAGATGGTTAATTATTATTATCAAAACTCAGTTTTAAAAAATACCTTTTTGTGATTACATATATTACACAAAACTGCAGTCATTCGTGGGCTACTGTTAAATACCCTACCAAAAAACTGGCATATATTTCTAATCTATCGTTAATCTGATACCAATACACTCCTAGACATGAGTAAAAACTGTACCCGGTTGTGAACTCGTCTTTTAAACAAGTGCGGATGAATGAGGGTACCCATTCACAACTCCCTCCAGGTAACCCTTGGGCAAGGTTTAGAACCTGTTAGCCCCCCAATAGCTGGGGTCACAGGCTGAAATCTTTGTGCTAATACAGTTTATTTGCAAAATTGATCTTGTTTGCTATGGCATATTGCTTAATTAACTAATTAATTAATTTTGTTTCTGCGTTGGTTCGTTTTGTGCGTGTGTTTTTGTTGTTAAATCCATTTGTTTTGTTTTTTTTGTTTTTTTTTTGTTAGGGTCACGCAGCCATGCCTAGTCTTTTTGACGGGCATGCTTCAACGATTACCCGTTTTGCTGCGTGTGCCCTTTTCCGCGCTTGGCCAATACTTATTATGAACGTGTGTTTCTAACGTTATGGAGTGCGGAAATAAAAACAAATTGATTGATACGCCCCCTTTGGCGTTAGTTATTTTTGCCCATGCCCTACCACCAGTGCCGTGTGAAGACAGTTGCCCCTCCCCTCCAAAAAAAAACTCCAGATGGGTCCCTTTGATATCAACAACATGTGGGCAGTTTCGCGCTTTTTCGACTCATTAGCTGCATTATTTCAAGGGATGTATCCAGAAATTTCCTCTGGAGGGGCGCCCCAAACTCCGTGGACGCAGTTTCTTTCGGTATGTGGCAAAATCAGAGCAAATTTGAAGCAGAATAAAAATCAATAATGACTCTAGGGGGTCCGGGGTCATGCTACCCCGAAAATTTTTAAAAAATTTAGTTTAATTTGTCAGCAGCGTGGCGCCGTGGTTCGGAGTGTCGTTTTTACGATGACCATGATCGCAAGTTTAATGGTTCAACTCCCAACCTAGTCTTGTTGTTGCGTCCTTGGATAAGAAGCTTCACGATGATTATCTCTGCTTAATGGTGGAATCTGGCAAGCAGCAAATTAAAGAAGCCAGAAGAACACTCAAGAGGAAAACTTGGAAACAAGGGCAACTCCTAAGCGAGTCTGGATTCGTCCTACGCATAGCGCCTCCGCCGCTTTCTCGTGATAGGAGGATGAAGATGAAGAAATCAAATCAAAATCAATCAAAGTAATTTACATCTCGTAATTGCAATTATAGTGCTTTTTCAACAATTTTTTGACGAAATTTTCAAAAATTCTTGCCTCTAATTCTGAGTCTAATACAACAATGTTGTGGGGCCCCTACAAATGGGACCGAACTTCGGAGATGCTTTGATACGGCACTGCCCAACACGCTACAAAAAACATGCAGAAAATATAACAAATTATTTGCAGTGTCTTATTCGTTTAAATGGGAAGGATGCAGCTGTTTTGGGGAAACAAGTTTTGATGTTTGACGAAAAAAAATTTGAAAATATACGCTTCATCATTAAGTCACTGCTATGCTCACGCCCCCCTTGCAAACCTTTTACGCCTTCCAGTTTAAGAACCTCTGCTATAAAGTGTGAACGTTTACTAGGACTTGGCCGATTTTAAGAGTCCCCCTGGGCCCCCCCTACAAACAGTTTTTTAGAACTAAAAGGGCCGAGCCCCCACCTAGGCAACCTTGACTCAGGGGCGCAGGTAAAGTTCTTCCAACGGAGGTTGTGTAAAGAAGATCTACGACAAAAAGGCACAATCTTTTAGGCAAATCTGAGCGATTACGACGTTTAACTTGCATAAGTGCATTGAAGGAGGTTGTAGGAGGCGTGCACACAGCACCTCCATTGAATTTCTCTAGTTCTCTACTACGCTCAAACACTGCATTCAAAAATTTATAGAAATGATAGCAAGGTTGGCAATATTACAATGGTTGATCTTCGATAACCCTATCTGCATTATCATTGGATTTACTGTGCTGTGCAAGGAGCTGATGACAGCAATTGTGACAGCAATCAAATTTTTAACAAAAAAAGTAGCACTAAAGACGACCTACAGTCGTATTCATACAGAGTATGTTTCAGTCAAATGAACATTGAGAACCGCAGTTTTGCAAACTGGGTTTTTAAAATAATACGTGACCTCCTTCCAAAACTTTCTGCATCTCATGCCACTCTTGTTGGTTAGAGCTTCTCGGTGCAAAGTGCTTACGTGTTGCAGTGCATGGGTTAAAAGTAATTTTCGTCAAAAAACACCGCCAGGGTGATGAAAATGTGGGGTCCTACTAAGCACCGCAAAGTACGACAAAGGACCTGATAACCCCAAACCTAACCCTAATTTAACCCTAACCTATCCTAACCCTAATGTAAAGTCCTTTGTTGTGGTATGATTCCAAGTCTTTTGCCGTTCTTTGCGCTGTTTAGTAGATCAATTTGAAGTCCTTAATCGTACTTTGCGGTGTTTAGTAAGTCCTTTGTCGCTCCTTTGCGGTGTTTCAGTTCTTTGCGGTGTTTAGTAGGACCGGAAAATATAGTCACCCTGCTGTTAGTCAATGGTCATCGTTTTATGTGAATGTAACTTATGTTTTTTTGTTTTTGTTTGAAAACCATAGTTATAGTAGTTTTTCTTAAAAACCTCGTAATTGCAGCTTAGGTTTTTGTACTAGTGAATTATATACATCATGGAAGATGACCTGGTCCTAGACCAACGAACCCGCGAAACCAGTTTCGCAGCCCAACGCACCTACCACTCGGCCAACAATAATAGCTTTTATTTAAGCTTTTTATGTTGACTTTTTTTGTCAAGCCGCATAATTTTCAGCTCAAGTTTTTATATTGGTGAGTGAAGTTTATGCATAATGGAAGATGACCTAGTTGAGCTACGAACCTGCGAAACCAGTTTCGCAGCCCAACGCTACAACCAATACTCGGCGAACTCCATATGCTTTTTTCAACGAACCAACTACGCCACCTAGCGATCTCAGAGATTTTCTAGATATCACAGCGGGATCAAAAACACGTTAGAAAGAACAGCAAAACAAACTAATAATGTAAGCAATTTTTGAGCGAAAAAACAGAAACCTGAAAATAGCTAGTTGATAGCAAAATGTATAAGCTACTGCTTTACAATACCGGTAGGCTATAATTGCCATAAAATATATGCCAGTTTAAATTTAAATGAAAAAATTTAAAATTGTTAAAAAACAGTAATACTGTAGAAGCTGATATGATTTCGTTTTGTTATACAGTTGAAATTTAAGCTACGTCTATGTAAAACTGTGATTCTTAACCTTTTTTATGTTGTTACCCCTGAAATATTCGGTGTGTATCAATTACCTTTTATCGAAAAACAGTCTCTATAATAGCTTGCAATCAAAAATAAACAAATAAAACAATAGGCCTTAAAACGTTTTTTTTAGGCGACAGTCAAAATCACCTTTTTCTTTGCCAGTACCAGATTGAGTGGTTGCTTCAATGAGACAAGGTTTCACTAACTCCTCGCTAATCGTGTGATGATTTGTTGCCTGAGCAATGCGATATAACGCCTCCAATACCGATACGTTTTGTTTTGCTCACATTCCCCAGAATCAGTGCGGCAATTTTTTGAATGCTCAGATTTTCGCATGAAGTAGCCTATAGGGGCTTTTCTCCTAATTCGCAATGGCAAGTGTCAAAAATGTTACTTCACTTTGCTTGGTTTCATATTTTTCTGAGTCAGAACAAATTGCTCACAGCGGCTTTTCGATAGAATTTTTAATGACACTTGTCTAGTGAAATCAAAGTTCAGAAAAGCATCTTGGTAACTTCGCTTCTTTAGCGGGCATTTTAATAAATAATTTTTTGGTCCTAAATTAGCCTTGCTGGTGCAGCCAAGAAACGAAATGCTCTCCCCACGCCAATTTCTAACGGGACACCAGACTCAAGATTTTGTGCATAGATTGTTTATGAAGCTAGGCCCCATAGATCTGACTTATTAAACTATGAAATCACTGAAAACATTGTGATTGTGATCTGAGTTATGCACAGTGATAGTTTCAGAGTTAGCTCAAGCAGCCGCACAAACCGTTTGCCGAAAAACTCATTGCCTTTTCTTAGTTTTTTTTTTAATTAATAATGCTAAATTACCCCTTTGAAGTTATCCACAGGTCGAGAACCACTGATGTAGAACTTAACTTCTTGTGTTTTTCAACTAGTTTTGTGACGTCACAGCTGATTACGTCATATTTAAACGGTTAAGCTATTACACAGGGCCGGCGCCAAGGGGAAACAGCAAACAGGTCCCCCAATTAACAAACCTACTCTTTTGAAGACAGCCGCTTTTGTGCTTTGGCCCCCCCTATGTTGATTGCTGTGCTATTACATGAATGCAATCAAATTAATAATTAATTTCTAAACTAACCGTGATGTCGCTCAGCGGGCATTAAGTTTGTATTACCTTACTCCTATGCAAACAAGTATTTTTTTAGCCATGCAACGGTACATAAATTTACTATTAACGTTGGTGTTTACAGTTCAGACGAGTAAGCAGATGATTTAAAATCACGTCTTACACTATAGCGTAGTGAATCATTTAACATTAAATTAACTCAGCGGAAGCCTAACAGTATTTCTGATTGTCATAAAAAGAGAGGCCTTTGTGAATGAGAATAATTTACGTACTTGCCGATTGACACTTCAGTGTCTAAAGCAAAATTCGTTTAAAACATGCAACAGGGCAAATGTATTAGTTTTTATAAAGCGATAACTGTGTAAACTCATTCTCTTTAGCTTTCCTCCAAAAGAGCGTTGCAGCAAAACAGTCTCTTGGTGGTTTCTAACCTTATATTAATTTTTACTTAGTGATTTGCTTTTTTCTATCTGCGCTCTAGCTCATACCATCAAGCTCTCTCTTAGGTACAACGCTCAAACCACGCAAACGCAAGTAATATTCATCATTTTGGAAGATTACTCGCTAAATTAAACAAATTTCGGATGAATGGTAACCAAATTTCTAGCTTTCCACAAACATCACGGTATTGGAAAGCAATGTAAATTGCACAATTCATTCACAATGTAAGTATTGCTGAAATGCTTTTACATACAAATGTTAGAAAAGATGCATATACAACATGTTCTACAAAGGCACCAATTAGAAAGAAATAAAAAATCACTATAAACCAATTCAATAGCGCAAACTTTTCACTGAACCATATGACAATGCTAGCATAACGGCACCGGCAAAATTAGTTTTACAAGACTCCTCGCATTCGAGTTGAAAAATGTCGATTCCAAAGTAGAATGATCTGCACTTTGCTAGAGCGTGAATTGAACACTAACAATTTAAGATTACTATCTCGTAAATACTGCGATGTAAGAGCATAATGTAATATAGGCTACACTATTCAATGCATAATGAACTTAAATAATAAAAGTTTTTTAGTGAATTGCACGATCAGTAAATTAACAAGCGTAATAAAAGCACTAACAAATGATCGAATGCAATAGCATTGCTAAAACATAGGCACCCGTACTTGTATTGCTGCGTTGGCTGACAAACCATAAAAGATTCGATAAATTATTAGTCAAATCAAGGTAAAAAATCAATATTTGGCTAAAAACTTGGAGTACAGAAAAGATTGCAAAAAAAGTGTACAGCAAAAATCAAAAAGGTAGTGAAATATTAATAAATTAACACCTAATGCTTAAAAATCCAGAGTAGGAGCCTCACTAAAACCATTTTGTTCCACGATTTTTTGAAAAACACTCGCTGATTTTCGAGGGGTCCGGGGACGCTTGGGGTCATCAAAATCAACATAATGTAATCCAAATCTTTCCGTGAACCCGGCTGCCCATTCAAAGTTATCAATTAAAGTCCAAGCAAAATACCCGTTCAGTTTTACCCCATCCAGCAAATGAGCTGAAAATAACCAAAAAAACTTGTAAAATGCAACTTTACCAGTAAAATAGCGGTTTAACCTAAATCTGTAACAGACTAATTGACCTTTCAGCAACAAAACTTATGAACTAGTACTCACAAACCTTAAAGAAAGCAGTAATGCCTCTTACAGTAGTATCGCACTGAAAAAAATGAGGAAGACCAAACTTTATGGTGTCTTATTACAACATCAACGATGTGGTAAGCTTATTACAACATCAAAAGGTGTAGTAAACACACTGAAAAGCGAGCAAATGTCAACCGGAACGGACAATTTTAGTGCTAAAAAGATTAAATTACCTTTCAAAGCTTCATTTAAGTAAGAAGTTAAATATTTGCATCTTTGTACGTCGTTTAATTGCAGTTTGTCTCCAGGATCATTAACGGGATGCTTTGTAGAACAACCATTTTCAGTGATAACAATCTTTGGATCGCCATAATTTTTTGAAATGAAATTGAGAAGCTTCCTCAAGCCCCAAGGTACAATAAATAACCAATTGGATCCTATGACAACAAAACGGTTGAAAACACGAACGACGTTTAGATTGAGCCAGCGTAGTTCAGATCACTAATCTGAACTTTCGTGCATCCTCGAATTTGCATGTACATTGCACAATCAAAGGAAGAGACCCGGTTTAGCTGCAGCGACTTGAGAAGTGATTTACCATGGTGCAATTACGCTTTCCTTTGTGTGTTAATTAACTCAATATGAGTGGCAACGTCAATCTTGTTTTATTTGTACGGTAACGGACGATCTTAATTGAGCAGCATTGCATTCTCTAGGGATTTTAACGCAATTGACCCAAAGGGTCGCAAGACCTAAATGAAACTACAAAAAACGGTAAAAAATAACGCAATCTTCATTACACTCGCGTTATTACGCCGAAGGGAGTAACACATCTATGCAGTTCAGCACCTGAACAACACAGCTTCGCACTCCGAAGAAACGTCAAAGCGCTGAAGAGCCATTGACGACACTGTATCTGATATAACTGGCCCGATAATCGAACCCCAGACCTCCCACACCGATAGCGATGACGTAACCACAACGTGTACCAGGCGGTACACATATTGTTAATGCTAATACCTGCCCGGTCCCACTCTGGATTGGGTTGCACGAGGACATCGAGGTCTGGATGTATCATCATATGCTTTGTTGCTTCACTGATAGGTTCACAAATTCTGGTTGTGTAATGATTGAGACCAAAAAAATCGTAAGTGCCTGAAATGTTAAAAATCATGAATGAATGAAATTATGCAGTGCGCGTGACTTTCCTTAAAAAAATGTCACTCTTTTCTAAACATAGGCCAACATCATTTTTGCAGTCGTATTTAGACATGTGTGCGGTTGGTTTGAGGACAAAAATGGAACACACGAAAAGCAAATATAAAGCATAAAACGTGCTATTAACTTATACCATAAAATCCCTCGACTGTATACGAAATTATTTAAAACCGCCAAAATTTATAATGCGATTATGCATATAGACGTAAGTCCTATTACAAGTATAATTGAGTTTCAGCATAATTACGTTACACCATTTTTCTCTATTTACACAAACGCATCAATGACTATTTTCAATTTGAATCAACAAAATACAGATAACTACTCGGTACTTACCTTTTATCAGATTTTTTTCATCTTCAGTTAAAGTTGGTAATCTCGAATTCGGGAAACCCATTATCTGGCTTGATTTCAACACAGCTTCTTTCATAACAGCAGGATAGTCTCCATCAACATATACAGGATGAGCGAACCATCCCAAAGTGCACTGCAATAATTTTTCGATTACGAACTAATGGTACTGATAATCAACAAACATAATTTACGATGTATCAAACTAAAGTAAAAATGTTACAAAATATTGTGATCACAAAATTTAAACGAAAAAAATCTGAAGTCAACTATTTCCTAAGCAGTCAAAAGTGGTAAAACATGCACTTAAGATTTACTTATGTGCTTATCGTAGAAAGTAGTAGTAGTACATTTATTTGTCGAGAAAACATAAGATATAACAAGCTTCAAACAAAAACACAAAACGACGAGGAGGCACGAAAGACCATGAAAGCAGTCACAAAGACTACAAGGAAGAAAGACCATGAAAGAAAAACTGGAAACAAGCAAACAACGTATAGTGTAACACTGCATATTACCATTCAATCAAGCCATTACATTTGTAGCAATACAATTCCTATAATAGTATATCATCAATAACGTATTTACAGTACCTGTAAATATTTGGTTGCGGCTTCTTGGTCAGCTTTGCTACAAGGATCTTTTGGCTCACTCCAGTCGCTATTTAAAGTTATCGATATAATACCACCTTGTTTCGCCCGGAAATCACTGTCATAAAGCCGCCAAGCTGTAGCATGGGCAAGTAACATTGTTCGAGAAACTTGATAAGGAGCATTCAACGGGTCTGAAAATTTCAATGCGCAGCGATTACGATGAAAATACCCGAACGTTGTCAGAGAAAAATCCAGTGGCGACTCTAGCTTTTTATGGCTACTCGGGCTCAACATAAACAGTGTTAAAAAAACGGTAAAAAAAAGCAATAAAATAGCAACTTACACAACAGTTAAATTGTTGCAAAATACTTTTATTCATACATAAAGTTTAATCTTCTTAATTTGATGGCAAACTCATACTGAGTTTGTTGTGTAGCTCTTTGTTATCAGCTATCCATTGTGAGCCACAGAGGAACAGACATTTATGACCAAACAAAAAGCCTGCATTTACTACATGGCAGCATGATGGCAGGCGTCTTACGAAATCTTTTTTCTATTCCTCTCTCCAATTGTAGCTCGGGCTATTCCTCGAGGGCCCGAGTTCCACAAACAAGTTAAGGAAAGAATTGTGTGAACAACGTAACAAACGTTTGCATTGTCTGACTCAGGCAAATGCGATCCAGCCCGAGTAAGATGTAATAAGGAAAAAGGCTTTTGTCTCGTTTGTCTCTTTCTTTTCTCCGCAATGCGGCTCGGACTATTTTCCTCTAGCCAGAGCTTATGGCTAGACAAATCGTTGAGCGAAAAACGCAACTGCCACCGCACACTTCGTTGTTTTTTACGATGACAGTTTCTTTCAATGAACTTGATACGAATTAAGTTAAAAAAAGCTTTAAGCTTACTTTTTAAAATTTAAATAATAACAAGCCTTCCATCATTTCGTAACTTAGGCTCAGCCCGAGTAGTCCGAATGCCGGAGTCGCCTCTGCATCATTTTGTAACTCGGGCTCAGCCCGAGTAGCCCGAGTGCCGGAGTCGCCTCTGGAAAATTCTCTCAAAATTTTTAACCATCAGATTAACAAAACAAATTAAAAAAACATTTTTCGGCTTAATTTTGCGTGGACTTGAATTAAATTGGTTTAACTTGTGAATACGTCTGGTCAAGTCCGAATATTGCATGAGCAGATTCAGAATTTCATAGGGGTAGGAGTTTAGGAATCAAAAAACGCATATTTTGCGCTTTTGCATAAATATTTTCAAAAAATCAAAGTACTCATATGCATAGCTCAAAATTTAGCCCCCCTCTGATTCGTAAATGTATTTTCCCTACGGTATTCTTATTTCAGGCCTCTGACGAGTAATGAGTGGTGATCGGGCAAGCAATAGCTCGTAATAAGATCCTTAAGTACAGTGAAACAAATTTCATTTACATAAGCAAGAACTGACGCTTGCTTATTTCCACATCAGTTGAAGTTTTCACATGATGCGCAGAATAAAATGCTGAAATACTCATCATTCAAAAAGTATGAACCGCAACTGACCACTCAAACGCCGCTATCCCGGGATTTTTTGATACCAAAACTTAGCACCAAGTCATATCGTATTCAAAAGCACCTTGTACGCCGGGAGCGTGTATTCCTGCCCCGTATCCATAAGCAGCTACAACGTGGGGTTCGTTAATGGTGATCCACATTTTCACTCTGTCGCCAAATTGTTCAAAACAAAACCGAGCATAATCCTTAAATTTATCAACGATGCTGTCTTTTTGCCAACCACCGTCGTCATGCAAACTGTGAAAAGTAAAAAATTTCGTTACCAAGATCTATAGAGAAAATCTTCATGCAGGAGAATGTGCAAGTATGCTAAACAATTTTAATGAATTTTGAGAAAATTTGTTGAGTTTCGAACTAGCATTATTAAACACAGCTCCGAAAAAACGTCGCAACGGTGGCAAGCCGTGGGCGACACTGTGTCCAATTTGACCAGCCCGGGAATTGAACCCTTGACTTCCCGCACCAATAGCGCGTGCTTAACAACCGACCTAACCGTTCGGCATACTTTTACCTCCTTATTTTGCTACAATATTTAGCATGAGTTTTAATGCAAAACGTAAATTGCAAGCTTGAGAATTGAGTGACAAGAGTACAATTTGCTGCGGCAGAAACTTGAAAAACGAAATAAGGTGCGACCTAGTGTAGCAAAAGAATTCAATTTCAAATTTTACTGACCCAACCTGCGCGAATCGTTGAATCAAGACCCGCACACAGTTTTGGCACAGATGAAAAGATTCTTGAATGGAGCATTTGAAAATCAACATAGCTTCTTTTCATGCTAATCACGACAAAACACACGATTTAAAAAAACTAACAGCAATTGGTCTTTCACCTTAAAACACTAGCCAATAACAAAAAATTGGATTTCTTTCATTCTAAAGATTCCTTGACAATTCAGAGCTGGAAACCCATTAAACGACGCCACAAACTTACCATTGTGGAAGGTCCCAATGGTACAATGTTACACACGGTTTTATATCTTCAGCTAGCAAAGCATCTATCAGCTTATTGTAATAAGCCACACCAGCAGGATTAGGGTTTGATGAATCACCAGTCGGTAACAAACGAGACCACGAAAGGGAAAAGCGATAATGAGAATTCTTCATTTTCTAATAAAAATAATGTCTTCCAGAATTACGCATGATGCAACTTAACTTAGGTGCACAAAGCCCACAAAAAGCAAAATGAAAAAAAAATCCATTTTCTAAAGATGCTTATACGCTCAATCAATAAAAACGTTATCTACTGCAATCAATTTGACATAGGTAATCACCGTTTTGTTAATCATACTATTCACCATGCATTTCAGTGATTATAGACTGCAATATCATAAAAAGCAACTTTATCAGTGACTTAAAAATCTGATCGACTTGACAGAATCCTTTCACCAACGTCATATGATCAAGAAAGGTATTGCATTCAGGCATGTAACAAAAAATCCAACTTGCACAGATCAAGCATGGTATAAAACGATACCGGTACTGATTCTTGTTAACATATTATTAAACCAAATAAATCACCTTTATTAACTTAACATCTTCTATATAGTTGTTATATGAGTCACAGGTAACATCTCCATTGGTGGCATCTTCAATCTTGTCCTTAGTATGAGAAAAAGTATCCCATACACTAGGACTTTTGCCATCTTTATCCCAAGCACCTACATTTAGAAACTTAAAAAGTACAAAACTTTACAAAAACAACCCAAGAATTAGAAGCCATATAAGACGATGAAAAATATTATACTCAATTATGCTATCATCAAAAAAGATAGCTGACCATCACCATAGTCTTACATATCATACAACAATTTGTTTTGTGAAAAACTGATAAAGGCAATTACTATGAGATAGTCCAGCTTTTGAAAGATACTGTTTGTAGCATTTTAAAAACAATGGAAAACTTCTAAGAAAAAACACATATTATCACATATTCAAACTAAAAACATCAATAAGCTACCGGTACCTTCAATTTGATAAGATGCAGTAGCAGTGCCCCACATAAAACCTTTTCGAAAATGCCCACATATCAATTCAGATTTATCAGTCATTTTGCTGGTGAAGTACAGTAGAATGTCGGTATTCTAAGATTATTGTTAGTTAACTTGCAGGTAGTTTAGAAATGCTGAACACCTAAATCAAAGTAGAATTGAAAATGAAAATACTAAGTTAAAACAACACATGCAACATGCAATCCTGTACAACAGTAGTCTAGTCTACATTTTCGCCTAAGCCTAATTGGATAAAAGCTAAAACTTTCAAAGATTGAAACAAAAAAATTGATTGTTTCTATACTTTCATTGTTTCCTTAAGCAGTGAAAGTGCTTAGTACCTGAGCACTGGTACCACTGCACCAGAGTACAATTTCTAACAGGGTTGCCAGCTTTTACAGAGTAAAATATACCAAAACATTCCAAATTATATATACCAAAAAGTTTTATCAAAAATACACCAAATATATACCAAAGTTTTTAAAAGATCATGAACTTTTCTGCAAAAATTGAAAATAAGCATTACGAAACATTTTACAGTTTATGAATGGCAACATTAATTACATACTTGCTGATTCTTTTAACAGAAGTATAATTATTACATTGAGTATAAAAAAATTGCCATCTTTAAATACAATACAGTCAGCAATGTGCATGTCGTAATACTAGTTAGCAAATTTGAAGATTTTAACCGGCTGGTTAGCTCAGTTGCTAAGCGCATGCTATCGGTGCGGGAGGTCTGGGATTTGATTCTCGGGCCGGTCAAATCGAAGCTGTGTAGCCCAAGCGCTAAGTCGCAATGATGGCCCCGCCACTTGTTAGACGCTTCGGGCCTTTGGCGTAATACGATGAGTATAACGAAGATTTGATTTTGATTTGATTTTTACCTTAAACAGCACTTCTGCTGCAGTTGGTGATATGAATTAAATAGGCCAAGGAATCAAATCTAAATCTTTCACGCTAAGCGAAAAAACAAGAGTCACTAACGCAACAGTTTACAGTACATAATTGAAATTGAAATGACAATTAACCAACTCCCTACAATACTGCGAAAGCAAAAAACAGGCACTACCCCAAAACTCAGTTTGAAATACGGTAAATCACCACCCATTAATTGCAATTAAACCAACACTTAACATTCTACGGTACCGGTACTTCGGTAACAAAACATGCAACACCAAACCCGTAGTTTCAAATATATCAGCCACCATTCTGCCATTACCTGCAATTAACCAACACTTTACACTGTTACAGCAACTCCGGTTGCAGTCTGCAATACTTTGGTAACCAAAACATGCAACCCCAAACACTCAGCATGAAATAAATCAGCCACCATCAGCCAAATTTTAATTAACCAGCAGTGTACATTACTGCGCCAGCAAAAACATGTCCTACGCAAACCTCATGCATTATGTCAAAGTCACAAAAACTTAACTCAGCATGGTATAAAGGTGCGACTAGAAAGGACATTAAGCCACTTAATCTAACTCAGCATGAAAATTTAACTCTCATTCAGAATTATACCAAATTTATACCAAACTTCTGAAATACCAAACGCAAAAAATCACTACCAAAAGGCATAAAACTATACCAAATTTAAGGACATATACCAAACCCAAATTTCAACTACCTAACGGAAAAAAATATACCAGATCTATGAAATCTGGTATATAAATATACCAGTTGGCAACTCTGGTTTTAAAGGTATGGTAATAAAATTAAGAACATGAAAAAAAATTTAGGATGACAAATTTAAATTTTATGCAAACAAGAAAAACTCAACTCAGAACTAGCGTAGCAACAGGATAGACTAATCTATTGGTAGAGCTTTAACTGGTAGTCTAGATCATTGTTCCTTTAAGATTTTGACTAGTGCAATTTTGCCCAAATATGAAAATTACTAGAAATTTGCCCAAAGATTTAACTGTTTAAAGGGCAGTCCTACTAAACACCGCAAGGAACTACAAGGTACTGAAAACAGTGCAAAGAACTACAAGATACTGTACTTTTAAAAGAAGTGCAAAGTAGCTGAAAACACTACAAGGAACTACAAGGTACTTTAGTGAGTTCCTTGGTCTTCGAAAACTTTAGTGAGTTCATTGGTCTTCGGAAATAGCTTAAGCTAGCTTGAAAGATCCTCACTCGAGTAAATCCGGGTAAAAAGAGATTATATTTTTAGCAAGCACGAAATTTTATATAAATGCAAAAAAAACACAACACGAGGTATGGCCACGTTGAGTTGCTGGAAATCACGCCTTCTATTTTGGACAAATCTGCCTGTTCCAGGACAGAGGAAAAAGTGATAAAAAAAATATATAAAATGCGCAATATTCACATGAAAAAAAGATAAAAATTACACTATCGATTAAAAATGCAGAAAGGCAGTCAGATTTCGTCTGGGAAACAGATTGCACAACGTCCAGCAACGACCAACAAGCACGTAATCGCCACAGTGCTTTTAAATCTACAAAACGCTTGAAAACACTACAAGGAACTTTTAAACCAACCACAAGGTAATTGAAAACACTGCTAAGAGCTGCAAGGTGCTTTTAAGCCAACTGCAAAGTACTTGAAAACACTACAAGGTACTTTTAAACCAACTACAAGGCAGTTAAAAACACCGCAAGGAACTACAAGGAACTTATAGATGAACGACAGGATTCGGGGGGTTAGTGTCTGGGGGTTGGAGTTGGGGTCAGGGGGTTGCAGTTGGTTTGAAATTACCTTAAAAGTCTTGTAGTTGATTTACAAGTACCTTGTAGTTTCTTGTGCTGTTTTCAACTACCTTGTAGCTGGTTTAAAAGCACCTTGTAGTTCCTTGTGCTGTTGTCAACTACCGGTACCTTGTAGTTAGTTTAAAAGCACCTTGTAGTTGGTTTAAAAGTACCTTGTAGTTCCTTGGAGTGTTTTCAAGTACTTTGCAGTTAGTTTAAAAGTACCTTGTAGTGTATTCAGCTACTTTGTACTTGGTTTGGAAATACCTTGAAGTGTTTTCAACTACCTTGTAGTTGGTTTAACAGTACCTTGTAGTTTCTTGTAGTGTTTTCAACTACCTTGTAGTAGCTATTAAAGTACCTTATAGTTCCTTGCAGTGTTTTCAAGTATTTTGTAGGTTTAAAAGTACCTTGTAGTGTTTTCAACTACCTTGTAGTTGGTTTAAAAGTGCCTTGTAGTTCCTTGTAGTGTTTTCAACTACTTTGTACTTGGTTGAAGAGTACCTTGTAGTTCCTTGCGCTGTTTTTAACTACCTTGTAGTAGCTATTAAAGTACCTTGTAGTGTTTTCAACTACCTTGTAGTTGGTTTAAAAGTACCTTGTAGTTCCTAGTAGTGTTTTCAGCTACTTTGTACTTGGTTTAAGAGTACCTTGTAAATCCTTGTGTTGTTTTCAACTACCTTGTAGTAGCTACAAAAGTACCTTGAAGTGTTTTCAAGTATTTTGAAGGTTTAAAAGTACCTTGTAGTTCCTTGCAGTGTTTAATAGGACCCGTTTAAAGGGTATAATTCAGGGTCTGGAATAATTTTTGTTTAAAATAAGAGTTTGTAAGGTAAAACACTTTCATTTGACACAAAACACTTTCAAGAGCACTTTCCACTAATTTGCCTTTAAATCATTATAGCAATATACAAAAACTGAAAAATTCTGCCCAAAATTTCGCGTTTTTCTCAAATTTCACACCTTTCAGTTTATTGACACTCAAGAAAAGAAAACAAGAAAAGAAAGCATAACAAAAGATTTGAGAAACAAGGAGCACCAAATAACCCTAGGGTTTTCTAGTCTAGATGCTCCTTGTGCACACACATATAGTTAAGTCATCTCATTCGGCAGGCAAAAGGAAAAATATAAATGCAACGTGAATATGCACGAAGGTACAATAGTAACGAAAGCGGTAAAGAGATAGCACAATTATATAAAAAGACAAATAACCTAAAGCAATATCACAGTTACACAATTAAAACGCATATTTACACAAAGATGGTAAAGGTACAGCAATATTACAACATATAAAATATTACGCACGATTAAATAAAGTGAAGGCAATTTACCTAAAGCAAAATTACGATTACATAATTAAAACGCAGATTTACGCTAACATGATTAAAGATAGAGCTACATCACAACATATGAAATAATACTTCGCTGAGAGCTAATACTCGCCTAGATTTTCAATTTGAAATGTTTTTTAAAAAAGTTGAATGATTTATTCTTTGATTCTTCACTCATATTGTTCCATAATTTAACTCCTCGATATTCGAATTTATGTTGACCAGCAGTTTTGGAAACACGAAGGAGAAAATAGTTGGATTTGTTAGGCTGCCTTGTTTTGTAGGCGTGAATTTGTTCAATTTTCGTAAAATTTTGTTGCCACAGTTTTGGTAATTTATTGTTAAAAAGTTTATGCATGAATTTTGCAAGCTCTAATTTGTACACATCGACTAATTTTAAAATCTCCAATTGTTCGTATAAGTGATTGACATGAGAAAATTTTTTATTCCATGTTATCATACGAATAGTATTGTTCTGTTTAACTTCAACCTCTCGAAGAAAGTTTGGAGAGGCTGTACCCCAAGCAGTTACCCCATATGTTATTCTGCTGTATACAAAATTGTAGTAGAGCATTGCAAGTGTACTATCAGTAACCAAGTCACGAATATGGTACAGCATGTTACTACACTTAGCCAATTGCAAAGACAGATCTTGAATATGAGCCGACCAATTCAATTTGTCATCAAACCACACACCGAGGTATTTCACTGAATTGCTTTTCGTGATTTCATGTTTATTAGTCTAATGATTCTTAGAGGGAACACTGGTCTAGATACAGAAATTTAGGGCAATTTCTTTCTTGAGATTAACCTAACAACTGGAACAACAAGTTTGGCCAAATCTAAATCAAAGAGTTTAATGCTTTGGTGTGAAATGGAAGTGCTGGTTGCTTATAGCTTATCTGAGACCTACTGAACAAACCCAAATTGAAGGCAAAAACTTGGACTAATCAAACTTTCATCAAGCTTAATAAACTAGGGGCTAGTTTATATTATTATTTAAATTTGAGTAAATTTGCACTTGGAAAACCTTGGGTAAGAAGAAACGGTGAAAGTCTAGGCGTTAGGTAGCTGGCTTAGTGGGCAAACACCAAAACCAAGACAAATCTATTATTAACTACTAACCAATACACTACAGCTAGCACACCCTTATCAACTTAATTCAAGCACTCCTTTAAAATGATTATCAAACAGAATTATGTTACTGCAAGTCTGCAACCGCTGCTGGACGTTTCTTCGCTGAAACCAACCATGCAGCTTACACAGTGCTGCATTGTTTTTCAATCCTGGCGAAATTCGGTAAAATTACGAAAATCCGGTCCAACTTTATCCGAACTTGTTTAAAACGTTTGCTGTCTAGTATCAGAGTATGGTCTACTCCCCTGTGGTCAGGGCCGGATTAAGGATTCGCGGGGCCCGGGGCAAAAGAAAGCGCGGGGCCCTTAAACAACAGCACAACTAAGAAAGCAAACAATAATACATAAAAATTGCAATAATTTTTTGTGTAGGCAAAGCTACTAGATGATAATTTAGTTTAGGCTATGGTTGCCGTTTTCTAGATTTTGCCGCAGCGAAGGCATCAACAATCTTGTCAAAGCTAAGAGATTTGGCAAAGGTTTTTTCAATAGTCAGAATGCAAAAATCGCAAGCGTGTTCCTGTGTTAGGTATGATCTTAAGTAGGTTTTTACCCTTTTCAATGCAGAAAATGAACGTTCGCCTTCTGCATTTGCTACAGGCAAGGTCAGATAAATGCGAAGTATAACGCTCACATTTGGAAAAGTGTCCTGCAAACAGCTTTCCGTCAAATATGACAGCATATCCTGCGGTTTAGTGGCCTTGGATTCAAGGTTAGAAGATGAACGTAAGTGAAAAGCGAAGAGTACAATTTCTCCTGGAAAATCGCTATCCAAATCGCTCGAATATTCTTTCAACAACAGATGTGCAGCGTGTTTAATATCATCTATAGACCATTTGTGTAGATTCAGTAGGAAATCAAATTTCTTTTGCAGTGTACAATATACAAATTTTCGTCTTCTTATTTCTGCTACTAGGGTATCAATAATTGGAAGGTAGGTTTCGATTCGAAAGGATTCACGAGCATCTTCTAACAGCCCAGCTCCGCTGGCGTCATTACCTTCATAATCAAAATTCTTTTTCACTTTTCTTTTGTGTTTGTTCTGAGACGAATAAGTTTTCTCGGTACCGGTAGCGAGTTTCAGTGCGTCTTCTTCAATTGCATCAAATTTGTCTCCCAGATGCTGACAAAATTCCTCAAGTCCATTGTAGAGTTCCATACAACGTCTCAAGGAAATGTCAACATGTTGAAGACTCTTGCTTGTGGTGTGAAATCTTTGAAGTATTTCGTGCCATAAAATGCACAAAATGCCTGCTTCTAGGGTGTCCATTTTCTTTTTCAAACTCGATGCGGCCGACCTGGTTTCGTTAGTTTCATTTTCATCTAACATAAAATCTTGTAGCAATTGCCTTTAACTCGACAAAATTTTCCTTGAGAGCACTGGTGGCATCTGATCTTGCCGACCATCTTGTGTTAGACAAAGATTTCACTTTTTTTCCTTGTATGGCTGATTTCATTTTTGCCCAAAGTTTAGTTGATGCAGAAAAAAAATTATAAAAGTTTTGAATAAATCCGAAAAATGAAGTAGAATTATTACAGGATTCCACAGCGCAAGAGCCAACCAAGTTCAGAGTATGGGCAGAGCAAGGAATATAATGAATAAGTGGATTTAAAGCTTTGAGTCTAGCCTGTACCCCGCTATACCTTCCTGATAAATTGGTCGCACTATCGTAACTTTGTCCACGACAATCATTCAGGTCAAGGTCATATTCTGCAAAGGTACGCAAGATATGGTTCGTGATTGACTCGGCATCATGTTGCCCGCCGCTTTCCACAAACTTTAAAAATCTTTCTGCGATAGTGCCGTCGTCGAGCACATACCTGATGATAAAAGTCGACTGGTCAACATGTGTCACATCAGGAGTAGAATCGACACTTATACTGTAATATTTCGATTTCTTAATTTCATTTGCAATGCTGGTTGTAACTTCCTTTGCCATAAGATTCACGAATTCCTTGCACACAGTAGAAGAAAGATATGAAGGCACACCTCTTCCAGCATTCCCACATCGACTAATGTGATCGGCTAGGAAATCGTCAAATTGTGCTAATAATTCAAGTATGCCCATAACATTGCCGTTTTGAGAGGATCCAAACACTTCATTTTCCCCGCGGAAAGGCAAACCTCTTTCACACAGAAACTTGACGACGGCTACAACTCTCTTTAACACAGCTCTCCAATACGCTTTTTCTTTATCAATCTGCTCCAACAAACTACGATCCACTCGTGCATTCTTGGTCTTAAATGAAGCAGATAAGCTCGCAGCCCTATGCCATTCGCTGTTTTCATGTTCATGAAGTCGATTAATGTGCTTCCAGTCGTTAAAGCCATTGGTGAAATGTGTTTCGCGATCGCTGAAAAGCATGCAAACCGAACAATATACCATTCCAGTGCTTTCTGAACACGACATCCATTTACGTTTAATGGTTTCTCCATTTGTCAGCACTCTGTAGAAATGCTCTTTTTTGAGGGAACGATTGGTGCCATCCTCGTAAAGTCTTTTAGAATTGGCAAAACTAATCTTTGTGTTCTGGTCCACTGAATTTTCAAGGAGATGCAAGCGAAAGTCATCATCTATATCTTTCCACAGAGCTGGATCATCGCTATACCGTTCAGATGCATTGCCTGATGTTTGTTTGTGGTTGTTTTCGTTGCTCGAACTTTCGCTTTCCCGTTCCGTGTCCACATTAGACTCAGAAGTTGGCCTAATAATAATACTCCCAACATTTGAAGGTTCTTCACTAGCGTTATCAAACGATTGAGTTGATGCGGAATCACCAGACTGTTCATTTATGTTTTGAAAAAACTAACTTATTTTTTTACACTTGCTTTCAACTTTTTTTGATTTTTTCTCTCTTTCTTCTTTTCTTTTACGTTTTTGACTTCCGCTCTGGTATGCTCGGCCCTGGTCTCGACTTCTACTGGCCATTGAAACTTTACCAATAAACTAACATATTAAGTTTGTATTATAGCTGGAATTAAGTTTGTATTTACTAAGAAACTGTAAACACATTTAATCTTTATTTGTGTTATCATCAGGCAGAAGCAGGTTTTGAACCCCTGAACCAGGCAGGGGCCAAACAAAGCTACGCACCTTGCCAGCTACCACTAAGCAACGGGAGCAGTTGAGATTCTATTCTGATTTCAAGGGCTTATGTTGTAGGCTACCGTGTGTCCACGTTGTAGGCTAGGAACGGTATCTCAGCAATTTCTATTGCTAGCCTGAAGTGGACGGTAGCCTAAAAAGGCGTTAGTAGCCTACCTGGAATCAGATTAGAATCTCAACTGCTCCCGTGGCCTAGTGGTAACTGGCAAGGTGCGTAGCTCTGCCTGCCGAGGTCACGGTTTCATCAGCCTCTTATCTACCATTTCTTCATTCCGTCATTTAATCTCATGTGTTCTGATTATTTTTTATTTAAACACACAACTAACTATCACTTATTACGCTTATTAGTTTAACCCTCGTCAGAACAGTAACTCCACGAAACATTTGCATTTCGTCAACAACATGCCGTTTTCTTTTCACGAGTTTTCCAATAGCAATGCGTTCGATTGACACTAAGGCTACGTTTACATGAGACTTCATTTCGCCCGAAACGAAAAAAACACATTTCGGTAAGGTCTGCAAACAATGGAATTATTATTATTATTAGGAAATTTTACGGCGCTTTGTAACTGAGGATGAAAAAAAAAAAAACATATCATAAACTTGAAAACCCAAATTTTGATAGCTTTTAGGTGAAGGCCTGCACCAATACACAAAAAAAAAAAAAAAAAAAAAAAAGGAAAACCCTTAATTATATACCCACATAATCACAAACAAATTGAACATATCGTAATGTAAACATTAACACAAAACACAAGAATTAAGCATACACCAAAAACACAGCAAAACAATTCACGCATTGATCTGAACATTAGAAGACGCAAAAATTAAGCATAGGTAAAATGATTGGAGAATCAAAATTAAGCATAGGTAAAATGATTGGAGAATCATCATGACACATTAACTAATTTTATGCATTGAAATTTTGCCAATTGAGAAAGAAAAGAGAAAAACATAGTTGCCTCATTAAATAACTACACCAGATGTTTTGAGAAAAGTGGAAAGACTTAAAGTCGCTTTTGGATCGAACAAAATTTGGAGTGTGAATTTGACATTTAATTTCTTTAATTCTTTTATCAAAATTAATCTTTGGTGATTGTACTTTGGGCACACAAAAAGATAATGGATCACATCTTCTGGAACGTTGCACCTTGAGCATAGGCCGGTGTCATGTAAACCAATTCGTTGCATGTGACTGTTGAGCCGGCAGTGGCCAGTTTGAAGGCAAAATATTTGAGGACAACTGGAAAGATTTCGATTGTAAATGGAAGGAAAACATTTTTTGTAAAATGCACCGGTAGAATTTGAAATATATTGCTGTTGCCAAATCTTGAGACAATGGCGTTTGATGATTGATTTTATTTCCGATAGAGAAAGATTCAAATTGACGGTTGGAATTCCGGGGTCATAGTTTTTTCTTGTAGCATTTTTAGCCAAATCATCAGCAATTTCATTACCTTGAATTCCATTATGTGATGGAACCCACAAATACGTTACATTAACACCGATCGAATCTAAAAAATAATGCAATAATTTAATTTTGCCAACCAAAAAATGTCTGCAGTCATTTTCGTGGCAACTTATGGCTTTTAGTGAACTTAAGCTATCAGAAATAATCAAATTTTTTGCATACCGGTTTTGAGAGATCCAATACAGAGCTGTCACGATGGCATATAATTCTGCTGTAAATACAGAGGCATTATCATTAATTTTTGTAACACGTTTAACCTGAAACCTGTGAACATAAAGAGCGCTGCTGGTGCCGAATTCTGACTTCGAGCCATCTGTGTATAAATATAAATAGTCATTATAATTTGTGTAAATAAGTTCTAAAAAATTTTGCCGGACTGCCTCTTCGTTAAACTTGTTTTCACCACATAAAGTGAGATCCACATTGCAAGGTGCAACACTCCAGAGAGGGTTGCATGGGGGACTTAATTTGTGAATAGCGAAGTTATCTGCGAAAAAATCTTTTGTTAGCAAATTGAATGAGCAGTAATTTGGGAAGTCCGGAAACCAATCAAACCAACTGTCCTGTATAACTGATAGAGTCGGATGAGCATAAAAAGATTGCAAATGGGCCCTGTAAAGTAAACTGAGCTGCAAGTAACGTACGCGCGGTGGCAATTCATTGCACGCATGCTGTAAAGAGCATATCGGGGTGCTTTTCAAGGCACCGGTGCACAGCCGTAATGCTTCATTTTGTATTTTTTCAATTTTATGGTTATTTTCATTGTTAGAGTTGTAAAAGATTTGCATTCCATAGTCTGTTACAGAACGGATTAATGACCTATAGAGAGTCAGCATTGGGGCTTTCGCTGCTCCCCATGAAGAGCCTTTAACAGCTTTTAAAAGATTCAAACGTTTTTTGCATTTATCTACCACGTAGTTGGTGTGTTGGGTGTATGTGCCATTGGCCTGAAAAACTATGCCAAGGTATTTAAATTCGGATTTGATCGGTATGATGGTATTATCAAGGCTGAAACTTGTATTCGGCACGCTACGCTTTCGAGTAAAAAGGACAGCTGCTGATTTTGATTTTGAAACTTTAAAACCCCATTTGCTGCACCATTCGTTCACTCTGTTCAGATTTTCTTGAACAGTATTGTTAAGTTGGTTGATGTTTGTGCCAACCTCCCAAAAACAGCAGTCATCTGCGTACAATGCAGTAGGACAGGTCAAAACGTTCGGCAAATCATTAATCATTATAGAGAACAATATTGGGCTCAAAATGCTTCCTTGTGGCAAACCATTTTCCAACTTTTTGGTATGAGAGTATGACGAGTCTATTCTAACCTGAAAAGTACGGTTTGTTAAAAAAGATTTTATGAAGTTAAACATTTCTCCGGAAATCCCAAGTCGCAGAAGTTTCAGCAACAGAGCATCTCGACAGACCATATCGTACGCTTTCTCAATATCTAGAAAAACAGTAAGAACAGAACGTTTGTTAGCTAAAGCTTTGTATATTGCATCATGTAACCGTAAAAGATGATCCGTCGTTCGTCGTCGAGACCTAAAACCTGACTGTAAATTATTTAAAAGATTATTTTTTTCTAAGAACCATTTTAATCTTGTTGCAACTATTTTTTCCATTAGTTTGCATAAGTTGCTAGTCAACGAAATGGGGCGATATGACACCGAAAGGTTGGCGGGTTTATTCGCTTTATGAATTGGTATCACAATGGAATGCAGCCAATTCTTTGGTATGTAACCAGAAGTCCATATAGCGTTAAAAAGTTGCAAAAAAATATCGATGGAAGAATCTGGTAAGTGTTTAAACATTTCGTAGCACAGTCGGTCCCCTCCGGGTGAAGTTATTTTTGAAGAAAGATTAGACTTAATAAATTCAGTTTTAGATATGGGCCGGTTAATTCGTTGATCTTTGCAACGAACTGCAGCAGAATGACCACGAAGTTGGTGTATTAAGGCTGAGCGGAGGTTATCCCTGTTGCACAAAAAATCTTGTGAATAGTTTGAGGTTGAACTTACCGAATGAAATTGATCGGCCAACATATTTGCTTTTTGATGTTCGGTTTCTGCAATTACACCATTTTGCTTTAAAACAGGCATGTAAAAGCTGTAGTTACAGCCCGAAAACTTTTTCAATGCTTGCCAAACTAGGGTCAGCTTGGTGTTGTTGGTTATTGAATCGCAAAAGCGTCGCCAGCCATCACGTTTAGCAAGCAATATAGTTTTTCTTGCTTGTGCTCTCAATCGCTTAAACGCAATAATATCTGATGGTCGTCTTGTTCGTTTCATTCGGCTAAAAGCATGTTTTTTATTTCGAATTGCAACTGCACATTCGTTGTTCCACCATGGTGCCGATTTCTTTTTTCTACCCGTTTGTGTTTGTGGGATGGTCGCTGTTGCAACGGCCAGTAGAGATTCAGTTAACTGATCAGAAAATTTTTCGATATTTGTTGACACTAATTTGTTATTTATTTGCCGTAAGCACTCATTTGAAAAAGTAAGCCAATCAGCCCTTCGAAAATTCCACTTTGGAATGTGAAGTTTAGTTGGTGTAGTAAAATCATTAACACTGGTTAGGATCACACTGTGATCACCACCTAAAAAATCATGCGTGATGTTCGATGTGCAATTACGAGCAATATGCGAAGAAACAATGGTTAGATCTAAAAGTGACCATTGCAGATGATCACTCGCACGGAAATGCGTCGGTACAGACACATTAAGTAGCACGTGATCGCCATTATCTAAAAAGCTGATTAGGTTTTTGCCACTGGTGTTAGCAAGTGAGCTGCCCCATGTCGGATGATGTGCGTTGAAATCACCGCAAATCACGACATTATCAAATGTGCATAACGAGGCAAGTAAGCTGTTGGATAAATTATTGCTAGGTTTATTGTAAACGTTAAATATACTCATACCTTTCACTTTAATACCCATAACTTCTTCACCTCCTTGACATTCCGTGTCGAAAGCTCTTAATTCTGTAAAATAAATATCATTTCTGACAAACATCGCAACGCCGCCACCTGCACCTCCAGAACAGCGATCCTTTCGCAGGGTGATATAACCTGTAAGTGTAGGGTTGTGTTTAGAAGTTAGAAAAGTTTCCTGCAAACAAATAACATCTGGGTTAATGTTCAAATTAATCAGATAATTTTTAAATTCCGGAAGTTTACGAATTATTGATCTACAATTCCATTGCAATATATTAAGTGATCTGGTTTGTTGATTATGATTAAAATTGATCATCAGTTGATGATATTTTTGAGCTGATTTATATCTATAGGCAATCCCATACGACGGCCTGCAGCATCTGAAATAATTTGGAAGATATCAATTGTCTTATTTTGATCTTTACAGGCTATGGTTTGGTTAATGACCTCTGTAAGAAAAGCAATAAAATAAATGGGATTGCCAAACATGAAGTTACTTGTAAAGTCAACTTCATCCATTTGTACTGAGTCAATTTGAGTGCCATGAGGCTCAGCGTTTTCGGATCCTTGCTGTGGTACAGTTGTGCTTGACATTGGCTTGGTACCGGTACCGCTTTTACAAGGCAAAGGGGGAAAATTATCTATATCTGCACCTGCAGGTGGTCTTTGCAGGCTCGAACTCTGTGAATGATTTAACGCAGGTTTAGTCACGTTTGCTTTGTTCACCTGCTTGCATGCTTCAGCGTAAGAAATTTTGTTTGTCACTTCGATCTTTATGATCTCTGCTTCTTTAGCGTATTTAGGGCAAATTTTGCTGGCGGCAGAGTGATTTCCACCGCAATTGACACATTTCTGATTATTTTCACAAGTTTTCCAAGTGTGCTCGCCACCACATCGTGAGCATCTGTCTTTATTTTTGCATTTCGACGCTACATGGCCGAAACGATTGCATTTGAAGCACCGTAGTGGCTTCGGTATATAAATTTGAGTTTTAAAAGACATGTAGCCAATAACAACTTTTTCTGGTAAATCAGAACAGGTGAAATGCAAAAGTACGGTAGTAGAACTTTGCATTTCATTAGTTTTTTCATAATCCTTTGGTTTAAGCTGAAAACGTTTGACATATTTTACTTTTTGAGGTTTTAAAATTTCAAGAATTTCATTTTCACACAAGGTTATGGGTACATTTCGTATTATACCTTTAGCACCCGGTGGGGCCATAACTGATGTTATAATGGAAATTTTGTTACCTGCCGCATCAAAAATTTCCGTGAGATTGACCAAGGTTTTAATTTGGCTCACATTATTGCATTTAACCATCAAGTTTCCATTTCGCAATGGTTTGCAAAACTCATACGAGCCGATAGCTTTGCGTAGGCCATAATCAACCGAAATAGGGTTGTAGGAAACCATTTTTTTGCTAGATTCACTTTGAATAATAACGGGCTGAAGTTCAGATACTGCAGCCTTCTTACTGCTTTCATTGTTTTCAACTCCTTGGTCACCATCGAAGTCATAATTTTTGGGGGAATTTCTTTTTAAATTTTTTTTAGTCACAACGGTATAGCCTTCATCTTCTGTTTCAGAAGGCTGCGTTGATTCCATTATTTTAACCTCTTGGGGTAGCTACCCTAGAGTTTAGCCAAAAATATATTTACTTTAAATAATAGTTTGTTTTTTTTTTGTTTTTTTTTTTAAGAGAGAAAAATATAGATAAAAAACTTACGCTTAGCGATTCGTACAGATCGCCTTAAATTTTTCCTTCAAAAACTCCTCAAACCTCCACCGCAAAACCACAAGCTTGTAACGCCCAACAATTCCTGCAAGAGAAGTACCTAACAGGCAAACGACTCTGCGTTGTTACTCTATAGAACTTCGGTAGAACTTGTGTTCACACGAGCGCACCGAAATGAAATCTCTTTTTTTCCGATTTTCATTTCTGTCTTCAGGACAGAAATGAAAATTCGTTTCGGGGGTGTGTAAAGCGTGTGAACGCAAGCGACATGGAAGTAATCCGAAAGGAAAGTATGTCAGCAATATAAAGACTATTACTAGTTATCATGATGCAGTAATGTGTGTAGGCTAGTAAGAAGGAGGTGACGTAGGCTATCTACATTATGCTGTGGCGTAACTACTAGGCAAGTTCATAGTCTAGTGTAAGCTATTAAAAGCTTATTGGAATTGCGCTTAACACCTAGCTGTTCATCACTTTTGCTGGCTGCTTGAGGGTAGACTACAAGTGCACTGTAGTAGTTTATTGGTAAGGGTTTAGGGAAACCTTGGTTAGAGCGTGTGCAAATGAAGCGCTATAGATTTTCAACGTCAAGTGTTTAGTGACTAGTACTGTCACCTTGAGTTGATAGTCAGACAACAGGTTAATTCACTCTCGTTAAGCAACTGGTTACCGGTATGTATGAAATGGCTTCTGAAACTGAATTTTTAACTTCAACTAACCTAGTCATTGTTTTGAACCAGCACGTAAATTAAGCGTTGTTGTTTATAACGTACAACTCAACGAAATTAGGTCAACTACTCCACAAAATGAGATGCATCTTGCACTTGCTGTAGTTTAAATGGTTTAATGGTAAAAGATGCTCCTATTAATTGCGCGTACAATTGATGCAAAGCCAAATAAGCTGACATCATGCACGGTACAAGCGCTAGCAATTCTACGCTCTTCATCTCGTCTAATCAGAACTGAAATGATGACATCATAGAAGCAGACCGCAGTATTTATAGTTCCGTTGCTTTCGGGGTGAAATGAAACACAAGGAAAAATCCCGCGCAAACCGGTTCAAACCAGTATTTTCATTTCACCTTGTTTTTATTCCGGGCCTTACGTAAACGTAGCCTAAGATTGTGAAGCCATTATGACATCATTTTTAGTTAATATACTCGACTGATTACTGGCAAAGTCCGTATAAACTCACGTATAAGTTGAGCGAATCATTCGTTACATTGTTAAGCGACAATGGAGCAAAAATGTGTCCAAAAAGACAATCGCCTGCTTATCTTTCGTAATGTAGAAACGCTTGAAAGTGTTACAAAAAAAGTCATAACTTCGGTTATGCTTGTTGAATTTTAAAAATTTTAACTGCATCATGAAGCTCTTGACTTACGCTATGGTTTGAAACAAATTTCAAAAAAATTGGTTGTGTTTTAGGCACTCTACATTGTAAATAATTTGGACAGAGACATAAATTTTTGTAGCGGTTTTTTACCTAGTAGCATTTGTTGTCATTTTAAAAGCATAAATATAGGGCAGATTTGCAGAGTTAATTTGATTCAAATTAAATAGGTTCAATCACAAAAATTTAAACTTCATTATGAAATTAGCCTAGCTATTGGTCGTGGTTTTTCAAACCCTTAAAACTTTTTCGCTAGAAATAAACTGCGTAAAGTGTTTTAAACCTCATGTAAAAGAAGGCTTCACTATATAGAACTAAATTTTTACAACCATGTTAGATTGGTAGTGTGGTCGTTAACGTCTGTTGTGCTTCACCCTCGGGCTTTGGACCATTTGTTAAACGAAAAATTCAATAAGCAAAATTCAAGCGGGAAAAATATACCGGTATCTATTTTACTTTTCGATTTTACTGTTTCATATCCATTAGCATAGGTCTACGTCGTTTCACGGCCGCAGCTTCTTGAATTTCAAACCCTGGGCTTTTAAAATCAAATATTGTGGGCCAGAATAAAATTAACGAGAGGCTAGTTTCACACATGGTCCAAGGGTGAAACATGACAGAAGTTAGTAACCTCACTCCAATCTAGTAAATCTACCATGGTTGCAAAAACCTAGTTCTATACACGAATAGTGAAGCCTACTTTTACATGAGGTTTAAAACAATTTACGCAATTATTTTCTTGCAACAAATCTTTGAAGGCTTGGAAAACTACGATCAATAGCTAGGCTACTTTCATATTGAAGTTCAAATTTTTGTAATTGAACCTATTTAATTTAAATCAAACAATAACTTTTACTTTTTACAAATCTGCGCTATATTTATGCTTTTAAAACAGCAAGAAATGCTGCTAGCGTAAAAATTGCTTGAAAAATTACCAAGTATGTCCAAATTATTAACCATGTAGAGTGCTTAAAACACCATCAATTTTCTTGAAATTTGTTTTAAACGATAGCTAAAATCAAGAGCTTTACGATGCAGTTGAAATTTTTAAAATCGAACAAGTGTAACTAAAGTTATGACCTTTTTTGTAACACTTTCAAACGCTTTTACATTATAAAAGATAGACAGGCGATTGTCTTTTTGGACACATTTTTTGCCCCATTGTCTCTGCTCCATTCCTGTCCGCGCAACTTATACGAAGTTATACGGACTTTGATTACTGGCACTGCATAATTAACTGATTGCACCTTGATTTTGTACAACAATATGGTCAATTAGAGGGAGCGTTGCTTGCAACTTGGCCTTGTTTACGAATGGACCAAATGGTTCACCTTATCTCGATATACCGGACCAGCAGCAGAATTAGGCCGATCTGCACTAGAGCCATTAAGACGTCTGTGACTAGAGCAATGAGAAGCGATGCCAGACGTCACTTCGTTAGTTCGATTATGTAATGAAGTCGCGCAGAGGCAGAGCGCTTCATCGCTTAACATCACAACTTGCAGGTTCTTTTCACTTCTTTTTCATCAAATTGATTTGAAAATTTTTTTTAGTTTTTAATAGTTTTATTTCTGTTCATCGTTAACAAATCTATTTGTTACGCACTACCGGAATCTATTTGCCAGCAGTAAAACTAGAAAAAGCGCGGGGCCCCCAAAAGCGCGGGGCCGGGGGCAAATGCCCAGTTTGCCCATTGGTTAATCCGGCTGTGCCTGTGGTCTACTCTATGACCACAGTACCGACTACCAAAGTCGTAACTAGACTAAAGTTAGCTGAGACCCTGGGTATTGCCAGTTGTGTAGTGGAGAGAGAACGCCATTCCCCTACTTTTTTCGGACGGGGGAACGCCTTCCCTTACTTTTTATGGAGCTCATGACAAAATACCTACTTCACAACATTGCCTTTGTAACGAGAAGTGGACTGCTTGTTTCTAGTTCTTCTATCATTAGGCCTCCAACGAGCCTTACGCATACCGTATTCTGACTTTCTTCCCAGGCCCGTAACCAGAAACCGAGCTCAGGGAGGGCATTTTTTTAACAGGGGGGGGCAAAAATTTTTTCTCTACTCCCCAAAATACCTGCTTGGTAAACAGTCAACATCCATCTAAACTTGCAAAATTTAAATTTGTTTTTCATTATAAACATTTTACTAAAAAAATCCGGAAATGTCCAATTTTTACACGCAAAATGAAGTGAAAAGCAAAGCATAAAAAGGTCATCTCGTCCGCAGATGTCCAATTTTCCTTGCAAAATCAAGTAAAATGAGCAAACGAAGGTCATCACGCCCGCAACAAAATGAAAAAGGATAAAAAAATAAGAGTGGGCAACTAGACAACCTGAAAGATACGACATTGTCGCTTTTTAACACTCTGAGTCTCCAATTTGAAAACTTTTAAAAATGTAATCTGCAGTACCGTAAGACCCAAAAATGATTGTTTTAGAAAGCTTAGTTGTACCAAAAATAAAGGGTTTTTTGACTGTTAGCTTTTTTTCTGTTCTGCTCTTTTCTTTTGCCGCTTATGCTTCTTGGGCTACAACCTATATATAGGAAAACAGTCATTTTATTTTATGTACCGGTATCTCTTTTTTTGGTCTAACTAGTAGATAAATTGCGGCACAAATTGTTTACTATGCTACCCTATAACTACAAAGCTCTGATTTGACAAGTATTGAACAGATATAAGAGTAAACATGATCAAACCAAGCTTTTTGTTTCATTTGGTTGACAGAAAAAATATTAGGCTACAGACCTCAAACACTACATTTTTTATTCTATGCTAGTGTAATGCAAGAAAGTTACGGTGTGTCTTTAAAGTAATTATGGCCACAACCAACAGAGTTCGGTCTGATTTGAAATTGCCGAGTACAGCAGTAATTAAATATCCTGTAGTCAGCTAAATGTTGCAATTTATTTTAAAAACAACTCCAAATATGCTGAATTTGGCATTAAAAAATCACAAAATTTTTTCAGCGGGCGGGAATTTTGCCCCCACACCACCTTGCTATATTACCGGCGCCAGTACCTATGTGTGTGCAGTAGATAATATCGTCCATTGGAAAATATGCTGTGCAAAACACTGTGGTTTAAGGCTTCCGGGATTTACGTTGCAGACATGCGTTCCTCCACTTCTAATTTTATGACTGCACCACTGATGTAGCCTAAAGATGTTTTAACCATAGTGTTTTAGCTACTGTAGATACGAAATTTACTCAAAAAAAATATATCACGGCGTAAAAATTTATGTTTGCATCTTTTTAAAGTAGATTGACAGCAACGAGCAGTAACTTATAAAATTAATTCGCTGATCCAATAAAGTTCTTGTTCGTAAAATGTATTTCTTTTGTGAATTATGACGCCATCATTTAATTGCATAAATCTGACACAAAGAGTATATACCGGTATGTTGTTTCTGGTTACATTAAAAAATGCTTTGAAGTGCTTTAACTCATACCAATTGAACTCCTTAGCGTTAGCTTAACGCAACAGTTGAAATACGTGAAGTAGCGTATTGTAAAGTTATCTGTTGGAGAGTAGGATAGAATAGTCATCTCGCAACCTAGAAAATATTTGATAAAGCTGGACAAAATTTGCAGGTGTGCCATTATGTATCGCATACATAATTTATCCATGTCAAGTTCACATTTTTCAATGAAAATTGTGGTTGAAAAAAGTTCATGTACACTCTGTTCAGAGAAAATTTTTACTTGTGGGTAATATGACGTCATCAACCAATGACATAAGTATTTGGCACAAAAGCAAAATATTGACTGAAAATCTCCTTAACTATTTAAAATGTCTGCATTGCTAACACAAAAAATTGGAAGCAATTACTCGATACAATTATTTACTATCTTGTATGATTGCGCGTTATGCTAGCGGTTAATAATTAATTGTTGTACGTCTATAGAAAAAAAAATACTCCATAAAACAGGCCTAAATATTGCAAATGTGTAAATATGTATACTTAGATTTTCTAAGCTAAAGTTCAGCTTCTTAAATTTACTATAAATGAAGTTACAGGTTGGGAAGTGTCTATTTCACCGAAAATTCCGGTCAGCGAAGTTTGAAAATCGTAGTTGATTACCGTTTTACGATTCCTGTAGTGCGACTCTCACAGTAGGGGAACAGTTAGGGGATGTTTCCGGTTCCGCAGCCACGATTTTCGAACTTCGGTGACCGGAATTTCCGGTGAAATAAAGGCTTCCATGAAGTTGTATGGAACTGTGTATACACCCTGCATAGCAAATCTTTTTTTTGTAAAATCTTACTTGTGGGTTATGATGTCATCAACTTATGATGTCAATATTTAAAATAGAGGCAAACTACTGACTGAAGATGCAGTCTTCAAACTATTTTAAAGTGTTTGTATTACTAACACAAGAAGTTGGAAGCAATTACTTCATACGATTATATATTTTCTGATCTGGTTGCGGTATAAGCTATTGGTTAATATGTGATCATTGTAGGTTAATAGCTAAAAAACTACTGAATAAAACTGGTCGAAATTTTGCAGATGTGGTAATATGTATATTTGGATTTTTTGCACCGATTTTCAACTTGTCAAACATACTACAACCTAAGTTATAAGAAACTGTATACACCCCGTCTGGAAAAAATAATTGTTTTTACAAAATCTTTTACTTGTGGGTTATGACGTCATCAACTTATGACGTCACAGTTTGGCACAGACATTGTCTGTCGACGAAAGATTACTTTGAAAGTGGTCTGACGCATTTACATCAATCACAAAGAAATCTAGAGGCTTTTAAGTGTGTGGACATTCTGCATCTTTGAAAGAGCTATTTTTGTCTTTTTGACGTCATTATGACGTAACGGCACCAGCTAGACACGGAAGACACAGGGATGCCAGATTGCTTTCAGCAAGAGGTTCCAGACTGGACCTCAAAAAGGTTCTAAGTAGTTACAAACATCAGAATTGCTATTTCGCACGTTAAGTGTTGCAAATACAAACTTGACGCTACTTCAATACACCGGTATCATAGCAGTCTAGAGCTGACAAGTATCAGAGTAACGGGTACTGGGTAGGTCTGTTTTTAGTAAACTCATTACCTGGGTATAGGGCAACTAAACATTCAGCTATAATCTCGGCAACCTGTCAAGTTGGCTTGTTTCAGTAGGTTGACTAGGCTACCTAGGTATCGCAATACCACCTGCCACCATCACTAGTCACTACACAGTACAGTTCTACACTACATTTTCATGCTAGTAGAACAAAGCAATATTTATATGGAGTGTGTTTTGCGGAGTCGTGCTTCCTGAAATTGATAAGTTATGGCTGACTGATCACAAGCTGATCAAATTAATTCCTATGACGCGAACTCGCGGCAGCGCACTTTTCATAGTTTCATCAGAAAAGAGAGCGCTCTTTTTTCTCTTTCTGGAAAAACATTTTATGCTTGAATGGCGATTTCTCGAGCAAAATAGTGTGTGGAGCCAACACAAGATTTGCTTTTCCAAAAGTTGGAAGAAGTAGATTTTATCCTGCGCATGTCAGAAACTGTAGGTTTCGCATGTGCCCTGTCAAAAATTCTGGAACGTTCCAAAAGCATCACTTTGGTTCTAAATACAGTACGGTATCAGGTTCCAAATCAAAAATTTTGGTTCCAAGCGCTTGATTTTAGTTCTATATCTAGAACAAATTGTACCAATCTGACAACACTGGGAAGACACGAGATTTAAATTCAGCATTTCCTAATCTTCAAATTTACGAAGTTTCATCCAGTGCTTCGTTGGGTATCACGAAATCCATTTTCAAGGCGTTTTTTTTTCATAGTGCAACAAGGCCTAATTGCGAAAAGTATCATCTTTTTACGGATTATATCAATTCGAATTTCGAAAGCAACATTCGACAAATTTTGCTATAACTTGTGTGAATGAAATAATTTAGAAGAACCAGATAATAAAATAAAAACTGTTTGAGGATTATTCCTTAATTTTGTTAAGACTTTTGCTTGCGTAAATCACGAAATTTGATTGAATAAACTTGAGCATTACGGTGGACATGGAAACATTCTTTCATTACTTCGTTCCTATTTGGCGAACAGATTCCAATATACTGTGAATAGTGAATTACAAATTACTTCGAACCGACTTCCGATATAACTATTGAAGTGCCCCAAGGGAGCGCTGTAGGGCCGTTTCTGTTTCTAGTGTATATCAATGGCTTTCCAAATTTTTGTGATTCTAACATAATTTTATTTGCAGATGATTCAGTTTTGCTCCGCTAGGACAAAAATGTTGAAAAACTCAAGATAAAATCTGAAAATGAACTACGTAAAATTGAAACCTGGATAAAACACAACCGGCTTTCCATTTTTATTACAAAAAAACTTTTTCAAAAATCAAGGTGAAAAACTGTTATTGCAGATGCGTTACTAGAATCGGTTCAATTTCATGAAAAAATGAAAGCGCGAACATATGTCAGAGCTTTTATTTTGATTCGATGATCACAATCACTTTGCCATGCCAAATCATTTTATAGACATTAAGTTGGTGTTTCTTTCAATAAATTGTTTGAGGACAAACTGTTATGCATTGAGATATTATCACTCAAATTGTTATCATTTTTTTTCTTGGCCTGATTTTTTGAATATAACAGTTCAGCGCCAATCAATGTAATTACTGCAAAAATTAGAAATGCAATTTGGATGTAGATCTTCACATATACACACAAGCTTGTACTCCATCCTGTAGCAGCAACTATTCCCAAATTTGTCACCAAGTTATTGACACTGTAAGCAATTCCAAGTTTATCTTTTTCAAAATAAACCGCAGTGATTCCTGAAAAATGTAAAACATGGTTGGTTTTTACTTCATTCTTGCGTAGAAAATCCGAAAGATTGTTAGAGGTGCTACAGGCCTATATAGCTTCACTCAGACTCAGCAGTTTCTCATATAATTATCCCATAAAACTGTTGTAATTGACTCATAGAAATACTCAAACTTGTACCATTGTGATACAAAGAAATCTTGAATTTACTTTCGCCACCCTGTAATTAATCCCACAGCACCTTGAAACAATAAATTTCAGAATTATCGCGAGTTTGGAAATGTCGATATTAGAATTAGGACTTGCATTATTTTTCACTTAATCAAAAGCTTTTCTGCATAAGCTACGTGGTAATCTCATTGCGAAATCACGAACGTTGCTTTAACTTTTTGATTTCTCTTAAACTTTCGTCCCATAAACCTACAGGTATAATTTATTATTATAATCAGCACATGGAGTTGGCCAAGTGGTTGGTGTATTTAGCTCCGAAGCTGGCTTTTCGGGTTCGATGCTCAACTAGGTCATCTCCATGATGCATGTGCTTCACTACCACAAAAGTCCTAAGCTGCAATTAAGTGGCTTGAAATAAAAAATAATAAAAATAAAAAAAAAATTTATTATTATAATCTACATTTCACTCTTTGAACATATGATACCTTGTGTCAAACTAACTAAAGCTCCTTCACCAATGCCAGCAAATATTCCAATAACATACACCATCCATAAGTTCGCTTTATTTGGAATCCAACATAAACTGATAATATAAATGCCAAAGTGAATGATGCCCAGGAACAACACGTATCTTTTTCTTCCAATCCACAAAACCAACCGAGTCCCCAAAACGGAAACGGATACAGCACTGATAGAGAGTACCATCATGACAAGACCCAGCTATGTAAACCAATAAGCTTACTAAGTATAGGTTATATCACTTGAAGTTTCATATGGCCAAATGTTTATTGCCATTAATGTGAAGCGCTTGTTTATTAAAGTTAGCGTTTCATAGACTTTCATAGCTTCAAATATTTGTAATTACAAAAGCGACAGATCGCAATTTTGAGAGGACTTTGCCGCTACCGAAGCTACGCCAATTAGCTTATGGTGGAGAACCAGGCCCAGTAGCGCTACCGATAAGTTAGCTTGAATCTTTTACACAAACAAACCACAAAATTGGTCTAAGCGTAACGGGATGGTGCTGTGGCCAAGCTGAGCAGGGGTACCTGTAGGCTACTTTTTAACAAAAGCTGATCTGCATGTTATCTGCAGCATTCTTAAAAAATACGGCCATCTTTGGCCTGTTGTGATTTGCTACCGTTAAGGTTTCCCCTGGCTACGACCCTAGAGAGGCGGAAAGAGAAAAAGGCAAGAGTCGCCGTTTTCATGTAGTTGCACATTTTTGTAACCTTCAGTTTTTTCTCAACTAGGTGCCTACCCGCCAATCTACCGCTATCGGCCGCTTAATTGCTTTCTGTTGTTTGGAAGCATTGTTATTTTTCAAAATCTTACTTCTTCCACTCCAAGTGTACACGAAACGTAAGCCCTGGTGTATTCCGTAATGAAATAACCATATTCAAGTCCATAATAGAAAAACATTGGGGCTACTAACACATGCTGAAGCGACACGATATGGAAGAAGGTGTCTGCCAACTGCGAACGCAAGACTTTAGCTATTCCATATTTTTCACGGTCGTAATGCCGATCTAGAAAAAGCAACGTCGATTAATTGATAAAAATTCAAGCTCATTTTGCTTAATTTGGACTAATTTTTTGCATTAATTTAGGCATACACATTATAATCTATAGCTTCTGATATTATATATGTTATGGTTGGACCTTCGCTACGCCTTAAAGTTGAGTCTTTAAATTTCCAATTATACTGTACTGCAGTTTTATCATGCTTTCTTAATGGAATAAAACTAACCGTTTTCATCACTAAACTTGCCTTACAAGGCAGAAGGTTTGTCAAATTTAGCTGGCGCTCTATCGGAAAAAAATGCTTGCAAGGCTATTCCCAACGCAGACATTGCCATGAATATTCCAAGTAAAATGTATATGCTCAATGGTGAAGGATTGAACGTATCAAGCTCTTCTTCTGTGCCATCATAGATGTACTCGGCCTAAAAAGACAATAAGAATTTGATTCTTCTGATGTTTTAGTAAATCATATCCGACAATAGGCTGCCGCTCCAAAGGCAGTTGCTCTATCCACTCGAATTGCAAATAAGTTACGAAACCCGATTGTCATTTTTCTGTAGATCTCGGATAGGATTGCGAACCGCAAAGCCAAGTTTGCTTATTTGCGAAGAAAACACAAACGACATTGCATAAATAAACAAAAAATGTAGGAGAGTAAAACTGAAGACAATTAGAAAAATAGAAACGTAACTAAGTTACTAACAAAAACACAATGCAAAATATGTTTTGTAACAATATGTTATGAAGTAGGCTAGTGTAGTTTATGACTACAGGCTTTTCTAACCTTAACAGCTGATGAAATGCGACTCCTCGTCATGTATTCAAGATGTATGTTGTTGTTTTTTTTATGTGTGTAATCTGATCCTACCGGTCATGCAGCCATGCCTAGTCAGTCTCGACTATCGTGTCTCAACGCTAACCCGTTTTGCTGTGGGCCTATGTTCCGTTTTCCGTACCAATATTTGTTTTTTGTGTTCGAGTGTATCTTTAATGTTTTGCGTGCGGTAATAAAAGTTAAATCGAACTGAACTGCATGTAGGTTCAATCAGTTATTTAATTACCTGACAATCTTTCGCTCCACATTTACTTAATCTGTCCTCCAGATTTTTGTGTTGCATTCCTTCAGTGGAGTTATGGAGAAATGCAATTGCAGTTGGAGAACTTTTAGCGGATTCTTTGTCATCAAAAACTCGGAATATGATTGATGTGATTCCGTTTCCAAGTATCTGAAAGTAACAGTAGTTGGTTTCTCTTAACCTCATTGCCAAGTACAAACTCTATTATGAATCAACAGGTGCGAAAACAGCAAGAGGGGCAGGGCAAGTAAACATTCTTGGAAAGAGGGGAGCGTAAAGGAAATGTATCACAAAAAGGCACAACTTTTCTCAACAATAATTGCATTGAATTAGGGATGTGCCTCAAGGAAAATTACTCGGACTTGCCGAGTAACGAGTATTCACGACATTACTCGGCCGAGTCCGAATCCGAGTATCTACGACGTCAAAATATGAACTCAAAATTAGGTGCAGAGAAAAAAAAGGCCTGCACGTCCGTAGAAGTCCCAATTTCGACTCGAATTCGGATAAAAAGCAAAAAAAAAAACGTCAAAATGATAATGGTTTAATACTCGGCCAAGTTCGCGTAATGCCTTATTACTCGGCCGAGTACTCGGACTCGACTCGGCACATCCCTACTTTGAATGTGTATTGAATAATGAGACCGCATCGGAGCTTACATGAGTGGCAATGGCGCAGGATTGTTAGCAGAAGAATGGCCAAGCTTTTCTTTCTATATTTTGTGCTTCGTCTAATTCACAAACTTACGTTTCCCGCAAAAACAAAAGTGTAAAAAATTCCAAAGTATCTATAGACAAATGATTTTTGTGGTTTCTGAAAGTTCGGGGAAGCGGTATCATGCTTTCTCCATCTTTCCTGCCCCATATATGAAACGTAAACAGATGTTCCGGCCCAAGGGGCACTCTCAGTTAGACCATGAAAAACGGCCGCCGGTATCAAAGTATACCAACCTGCAAAAAAGAAATCTTTACGGATGGGATGGTTGAATTCGTAATAACAACCATTGTCTTGTTTTAGATCTTATCCTTCCTGCTTAAGGATTATAGGGCCTATAGGCTACGCTAAAGCGAAGGCAGTAATGCGAGCCATCAACTTGGGTTGTAAATGTTACATCGGTAAAACTGAACTATCTCGCTTCTGATGATAGAACTTGAAGTTGAAAAAATGTCACCAAAAGATTCGACAAGTAACGACCTTATTGAGTGTACGGTATGATGCCCCTTTTTTGGTTCCCATATTTTCACTTGTAGAGAATTTGGTTTTGAACTTGCACAGTTTCTTGCTGTGGGAATGATTCAGCCTCAAAGCATTGCATACTTACTTGGGTAAAAATTAGCCGCAACATAAGCAGCAAAGCCAAATTCACCAACAACAATTGCTGTTTTGGGGCCATAAAAATCAATCAAATTGGGCACCAAAGTGACGCACGAAATTGAAGATATTATGAAAATAACCAGTACACTTGTTGTTCCCAAACCTTCTTCCACATTCATGCTGCTCTCAATTCCAATAACACCTGAAAACAAAAACATTATACATGTAGGCCTATTTGCATCTGCTGTAGACTAATTCGTCAGCATCCCCTCCCCCTCCCACACACACACACACACACACACACACACACACACACACACACACACACACAAACACATTTGGAAAGTGCTATAAGCTACTTCAACTTCTTGTATTTTACGGGTGAAACTGCGCTTTCTTAGAAATGGGTCTAATTGAAAAAATCGTATACGCCGCCTTCTTCCGGCACTTTTTTTCTATCGTCGGTCTGATTTTAATTGTTTTAAGTGCAGTATACAGCACTTTGGATCATCTAAAAGTTTAGGCTCCTCCTACCTTGGTAGGCGGCAAAGCAAAGCATAAAAGAAACTGCAGTTACAAACAGATTTTGTCGTGTCTTCACTTTTAAATGCACCACTTGCGAAGTAGACGTCGAATCTAAAAGTTCAAAATCAATTGGTAAGTACGTAAGAATATTTTGGAGAAATTTGGGGCAACTTACCCATGATACTCCTATATTATGCTACTGGTAATTTTTTACAATAAATCATTTCTCGTACCGATACAATTTCTTTTAAAGATCAGATATTAATGGCAGCATTTTAGTGAGCGCGTTTCTACTTCAATTAGTCCTGAAATGAAGTAACACAAAGCTAGTAGACTGAAGGAGCTGGTTTTGGTTCTCGAATCGGGAAACACTGCCTAGTTAGATTTTTCTGATCATCTCGAGTTCCAATCAATTATTCATCCCAAGTTTTTTCTCAGTCATATTTGCAAAGACTTGTTTGAGGTTAAATGTGGATTATGTTCAGTGTGCGAAGTAGGGGGGGGGGTGGGGGAAACATGTCCCTCCAGAAAAATTGTCGTCCCTCCAGCAAAGAAAAAATGTGTCCTGGGGGGATGCCAAAACGTCCCCCCAGTGATAAGCATCGCAAAAAGCCAAATGTTTTTTACCGGTATACGTGTAGCTTGTGGATAGTTTACGGACTGCGGTGGTACTTTCCAGCATGTCTTGTAGTCATTATGACTTCCCTCACAAACCAAACAAGAACAATCTTTGCAGCACGCCTATTACACTGCACAGATTCAGAACAGTTTATTTTTCATCAACTCTCAAACACGTCAGCAGTTTTTTATATGCATTAGTGAAAGCATTAAGAATATGTCAAAGCAGCGGTTCCCAAATTTTTTTGAGATAATTTTTGAGATTGAGAATATGAATCAGGGCTGCCAACTCGATCGATTTTTAGTCGAGTTCAAGTTTGAGTTCGAGAGTATCTTCGATTCGATTTCTAGGCGTAACTATTCATGAGAATCTCACATGGAAGCATCACATGTATGCAGTAAAGAAAAAAATGAGAGCTGCCCTTGGAGCTGTGATGCGCATTAGGTCATTTCTGAACAAAAAAGCGATGTTAACTTTATATCACTCTTTAATACTGAGCCACGTACGCTACTGTGTCATAAACTGGTGCTTTGGAAACGAAACAATTGTTGGTCAACTGCAACGAATCTGCAACAAATTCATAAGAATTATTTTTGGACTAAATCGTCGTTCTAGTGTTAAGGATGTTATGATTGAAAACGGTTTATTAACTATAAAGCAAATACGGGACTTTGAAATATGTATTTTTATGTATAAATATTCAAATCAATGCCTTCCTACCGCATTACAAAATCTGTTCAGCATAAAAGCAACTCGCGTTACAACAAGAAGCAACAGTAAGTATATTCCTCCTTCATACAGAGCAACGGTATGCCAGCAATCTATCAAATTCTTGGGACCAAAGATATGGAATAAGCTACCCACGATCATTAAAGAAAGTAAATCATTACGAACATTTGCTCGTAAGGCCAAAGCGCATCTTATTTCAAACTAGTAAAATCCTTAGTTATGTATTCACAGCTAGTCGCGTTACTGTATAGTTATTTTTCTTCGTGCTGCTGTTTTGTTTTTGTAATTCCAGGTCGAAGTATGGGAAATTGAAGGCGAAAAACTCCAAAGAATAAAACTACGAAGTAATGCTGGATGAAAAAATAAGCCATGACCGAAGAGCAAAACGACTAAGATTGGGTAATAGACTGTCTGAACCAATGAAATATGCTATTTGTTATATAATATATGAGTATGTCATCTTAAGTAGAATCCTCCACATTCAGACCTGTGCTAACCCCAAATTAACATTCGCTGATGCCAGTGTTGTGTGAGTGTACTGATAAAATGCGGTTTTAAATTTTTTTATGTATAATAACCAATAGGCCTGTAACTAATTAAAGCATTAGACCCCGATAATTTTGATAAAGAGTCTTATTCTATTAAAATTGAAGAAATATTATTATGTGTGTGCGGTTATAGACTAGTCCGTTAATAATCGTCAAGAATTGATCGCTCCTGGGTATGAGCTCAAACTGCATCCGGTTGTGAGCTCATCGTTGATGAGTCGGATTAATGAGGGTACCTTATCACAACTCCCTCCAGGTCACCCTTGGGCAAGGTGTAGTACCTGTAAGCCCCCCTCAGCAAGGGTTACGTGCCTGAAACGGTTAGTACTAAATCTATTGGGAATTAAAGGATAAAGGGCTGCTGTACGGTGTAGGCATACATAATAGCTGCATTTTTTTTTGCGTATGTATTTGTTTTTGATTTAGGTTGTGCAACCATGCACAGTTATCCGTAACTGGCATGTTTCAACGTTTTGCGTTTTTGTTGCATATTCCTTTTTCTGTGCCATTTTATTTTCATGCGTTATTCTGATTGGTTATTGTTGGCAGTCAGAAATAAAAGTTGTGATTGATTGATTGATTGAGACATTTGCAAGTTTGAGTTCAAAGATTTTTATTTTTCGAGTTCAAGTTCGAGTTCGGCAAAAATGATTGAGTTCGAGTTTACGGCGCTGTTCCAAATATCCTTTATACAAACATACCCTAACCAGGAGCGGATCCAGAAAATTTTGGTGGGGGGGATGCAGTTTTGATTTAGTTTGAATGTTAGCTAATTACAAAGACTTCTGGATCCGAGAAAGGGCGTTTAAGCTATTTAAAATTAATGTTTTCATGCCAGGATCGTAATCAGAATTTTTTAGAGGGAGGGCACCAAAGTTTGACATTTTTGAGCGTAGATTTTCCGGCTGAGTTAGTTTGAAGCAAAATTAGGACAGTAACGGATTTAGGGGGGTCCGGGGGCATGCTCTCCCGGAAAATTTTTGAAAATTTGCATTCTATGAGGGCCATTTTAGTTCTTCTTGAACAAGTTTTAAGGCAAATTGTATTTGAATTTTTCGCCCTTAATTTTGAGGTCTTCACCAAATACCGGTATGATGCAATTTTTTCGCACTTTTTCGATTTCTGTGTACCGGTATAAAGCGTAGTTGTCAAAGAGGATCGAAATTATGAAAAAATTGTATTCATCAAAAGCATTGTTGAAAAAGGTTTCCCACCCCTGGATCCGCCCCTGACCCACTTAGTATAGTTGGAGCAGAGATTGCAGCACCGCACAAACAACAGGTAACTGCTGCTGCCAGTGCAGCTGCGTTTTCATTAAAATCTCTCGAAACACCGTTTATGATGCAATAAATAAGTTTCAAGGAGACAATGCAAAGCAAAATGAAATGCAAGTGCGGTATCGGTACCAAAATTGCAAATTTGCAATTATTCAATCTACAGCATTACAAAAAATCAAAAGTAGGCTAAACTTCGTTTTGAGAGATTTGAATCAATAAAATTAAAGCACGCAATTAGTGAACTCGAACTCGATTGCTTTTTTTCGAGTTCAAGTTCGAGTTCAAAAATTTTATTTTTCGAGTTTGGCAAAAACGATCAAGTTCAAGTTCGAGTTCGCAGCCCTAGTATGAATTAATAAAAATGCTATAGCTTCCGGGGGTTCCGCTCCGGACCCGCTTTGGTAGCTTGCTGCTCTCCCCCTAAACCCCTAGCTTCATTTATAATACAAAAACCTGCCTAAAACAAAGCTAATAAAGCACAGGCGCACACAGGGGGGGAGCACGGTGCCATGGCCCCCCTTTGGCCCTGTAATGAGGTGTTAAAACCGAGCTTTCAGTCTATAATTTCTCAAACTTATGATGGTTGCAGCGCCTCCTTTCACTCATTTTAGCCAAGATTCGATGCTTTTAGACATAAGCTGCGAAAATATTTTTGCATTGCCCATAGTGATTGCACTCACAGCACGCCCTTTTTCGATAAAAAAATGTGCTAAAACGAGTGTTTTTTTATGAGAAAACCGTAAAAATTCGTTGGCGGCTGGGGGCTATGCCCCCAGCCGCCAAACCCCCAGACCCCATAGTCTCCGTCGGCTGGGGGTTTCACTCCCAGACCCCCGATTGTGTCCCCTCCTTTTTGCCAAATTCTAGGTGCGCCACTGTAATGAAGTTTTTGAAAATTTAGTTCATCATGCTAGTGGTATGCAAACACTCAGTACGTCCTCCGCCACTGTTTTAATGTGGCCATTGACCAATGACGACGCCCCATGAACAATAAATACCATTTTTGCAATGTTGTTTTGTTATTTGGGTTCAGAATTCAAGTAAAATTGTAGACAAAAACATTCCCCCCAGTCAAAATTTTCTACTTCGCACACAGATTGTGTTTGATTTTTCCGCTCAGACTACGTAATTGAACCATCATGGTAACTATTGACGGCCTAAATTCGTTTGAAAATTAACTTTCAAGCATAGTTCCACCACGCGTTGTGCTTCGTTTGCGCATTAGCTCGGTTTTGAACCTCCATCCTCACGGCCGCTGCTAAAACAATCACATATCCTGCTCTTCGTCATATAGTCTGCTCTCCACCACACCTTAAAGAAAAAACTCGTAAAGAAATTTGTGCACATCACGCGAAAGCATGCGATTATGCCAAAGCACTTTTCTCAGTGGAGCCATTATGCTAAAACAATTTTATTTCACTATTGTACTGGAGATGTTTGGGTTGAAGAAAAAGCAGCGTTTACATATCGAACATAGTTATCCTTTAAGAAAACTTATTGTTTATAAACAAGAAGTTATTAAAGAGCTTAGCCGTGATGGATAAGCAGTGTGGGCTACTTACACAATAATCCTGTCGCAGTTGTAATGTTTGATGCTTACGGCTTGTTGAGCAACCTTAGTATTTCTACTCTTTGTTCTTTGATTTACATTAATATTGACTAGCTGGTTGGCCGAGTGGATAAGCATCCGCTTTGGAGGAGGTTGATCAGGGTTCAATTCTAGTGGTGTCAAATAGAAAACTATATTGTGAAATTAACAGCGCATAGGCTACACAGCCATACTTTCTTGACCTTTCACGCAGTGGAGGGATTGCAATTTTTTGTAAGCCGGTTTTGTTAAAAAAGTTATTATTTTCAGCCGGTTCTGTTGTAACTAATGGTACAACACAAACAGCAATGCTTGCCGGTTCGCTGATGCAATAAAATTTTCTGATACGATTTAGAGAACCAGTCAAATCCCACCATTGGTTTCACAATAAAAAGGTCTTGTGGTTTCCAAGTATGCTCACTGCGCCTTTTGGGCATTTGATGGAATCGTTAAATGTTTACAGCATGTTAAAGTCTATTTACCGTGAGGCCCTAGTAGGTCTGAGCACACGCAAATCGAGCATGTGATACATGAATAAATTTAATCTAGCGTATGCAAAAAGCGGTGACTCGATGCAAGTTTTTTCATAGATGTACTCTATTTTAGCTCTTGTTTATTAATAGAGTCATATAACTCTTAGATAATATGTCCAAGTTTCGCTGATTGTAAATAATTGTTTTTCACATTTAACCGAATCATTCGTTTCCTCAACTTCTCTCACTTGCAGCAGGACATCTCTCCTTGAAACGTTCGTACTAAATTTGAACAAAATCGAGCCCTACAAACACAACACAAGAAGATATAGGCGCAGCATACGTTATCAACAATATAGCAAAACAACGGTGGCAAATGGCAATACAAGTACACTACAAAAATAAAAACTCAAACAAGAAACATAAGATTCAACGCACCAAAAAAATTGAAGGCATTTCGGTTTGTGAGCTTGTTTTCCTCTAAATAGCACAAAGTTATGATTTTCTCAGCTCGAAATTAGTACTTTTTTAAAAGTAAAATAAAAATACTGAAGTACAATCAGAAACACGCTTATAGCATTTCAACCAAGATTAATAGGCCTAATGGCTGATCCAGCTACCCCAATTATGTTACAACTGCTCCACAGTCAAACTGTAGGTTTGAAACCACCGTGCACTGGCATTTTTATCACTTCTCTGGACATTTCTGGTCTGCTATCACATTGACTATCACGAGGAACAATCACCCTGAATGAGACGTCTCAATATTAAAGAGACATTTCTTATTAGTTTTATTCTTACATCATCACGCAACATATGTGAAGCAATAATAAAACAAACCAAAGAGTTCTCAAAGACATTGAGAAGTCTCAGCATGATAAGGCCTTAATTGCACAAGACAAAACACTGGAAGCTGCATAAGATTTTAAAGTAAAAAGATATGAGCAATACTTTACGGTTCTCCAGACAGTCTGTATAACCGTAAGTCATACTGCCTAGCATTAACTGTTGATGATGACAGCTGAACTAATGTCATCGAAATGACTAATTATAAAAGTTACCTCTATTGACTTGGTTCTTTTATCTGTATCATTAGCCAAGATGGCAGGCCATAGGCCTACTAAATAAAGCAAAGCAAGTGTGAAAATGTTGGACAGAAAACATGTTAAACAAAAGAGATCTCTTGGATAAAAGGCAGAAATGTGAAACAACACCATCTGAATAATACGAGCAGCATGAAGCGAAGTCTTAGGTTTTCAAAAAGCGGTGACACGATCAAAAATTTTGTGGAATGCTTTTCGTTATCGATTTCTGCTTTAAACTTCGGAATAATATTTCAGCCAAAATATAGGTGATAGCGCTGACAGCCAAAAGCCCCAGAAGAATGTGGAGCTTGGTATAGATGCAGAAACTCGTACTCATTCCGGTTCCTGCCACAATGCCCAAGTTTATGGCCAAGTTTTTTGCACTGAAAGCAATGCCGAGGTTTTCTCGAAAGTAGACCGCGACCATAGCTGAAAATAGAACAAGTTCAATAAAAAAATCAAATCAAATCTTCATTATACTCGCGATATTACGCTGAAGGCTAACGAGTGGCGGGGCCCATCTCCGCTTCTTAGCTCTTGGGCAACACAGCTCCGCGGAAACGCAGCAGCGTGGCGAGCTCTTGACGGCTTTGAGCCACTCTGACTGGCCCGGTAATCGAGCCGAAGATCTCCAGCACCGACAGTGTGTGTTTAACACTGAGTAACCGGCCGGTACAAGTTTAATAAATCAATCATTGAATATTATAACGCAATGTAATAAAGCCAGTTGCCAAATACAAAATAACTTCAAGTAAATTTGTACAGCGCGACTTTAGCGTTTGAAAAAAATAGGGGTGGCAATAACAGTTAGATCCTTTAACCAGCTTTTATTGAAAATCACCTCGCATTTCAACTTGCTTTCTAATGTGAGAAAACAAACACACCAGCGCAATTTTTCCACTCAATTTTAAAACCAAGAAAACTAAAACCATAGATTATATAGGCACCATGTGGACACCATTGGACACTCCATACTGTACGCTAGGCTAAGAATTAGCAAAAGTATCTATTAGCTGTTGTTTCATTTTTTTACGTGCAGTACTATAGCGTGTAGCTTGCCTTACCTTGCAAAAGATTTGTAATTGCTCCATCACAGCAGCCCAGGCTCACTGCTATCACGTATATCACCCACCAGTTGTGGCTGTGAGGCTCCCAAAACAAACATAACAAGTATACGGAGATGTGCATCAGCAAAACAATGCAGAACACAATCCTTCGACCGAGACATGGTAAGAGTTTAGTGGAGAGAAGGGAAACCGCCATACTGCTCAATCCATAGACCACCATCACTAAGCCAATCTGTAAAATACAAGAAATTAAACTAGACGTTTTGGCAAGAAGATACCACAAGAGTCGGCTGCGAATGACTCCTATCAATTACTACAGTAACGTATGCACATTCTCGCAATTTAGGTCAATTAGACCTACTGTACTGTACTACACCAAAGCCCCTACAAGTCGACAAATTAAAGAGACAATGTATCAGCAGCAGAAGTAACAAAAAACAAAGCAATGACTGGTGTCGTTTCCAAAGCATCAAACACAAAAGTTGAACAATGGAGTACCGGAAATAGCAAAATGAGCTTGCGCTCTTCGATTTTGCAAGCCCAAATTAGGTGTCAAATCCGACCGGCACTAGCCGCAAATCGAGAAGCCTAGGTTTGGTACCTCTTGGCCAAGGCGCTAACTATAATTCATTAACAGAAAATTGACAAAACTAACAAATTTCTTCGGTGCATAGCACAAATGCGTAGGTATGCTAAAAGTTAAATGACAAATCCTTACCTGCTCGACTCCTATAGTGCAGGAAACGTAAGCTCTGGTGAACTCTGTAACATTGAAAGCAACAAAAACCCCATTGTAAAACAAGATTGGAAACACTAGAAGATGCAAAGGAGAAACAAAATGACGAAACGTTCGCTTCAGTTCGGTAGCAACTGCTCTGCAAATTTGATTCGATTTGCTGGAGGAAGCTGTAAGCACAGTTGTAAGTTAATCATTCCCCATATTTTAAGTTTGGCAAGGGAACATACCCTATACTGAGAGCATTTAACTTCAATGCAGACAAGGAGGCTTACACCTTAGTATTAGCATTTAGTTGCATATTCATCCTCCTATCACGAGGAAGCGATCAGAGCGCTCTAACGAACTCGCTTAGGAGTTGCCGGCCATCTGTCCATCTGGACCACACCAAATTGAGGGAATCCCGTTAAGTGCCTTTCCCAACGGCTCAACAAGTAAACTTGCCGGCTTGTTCTCCACTCTGCCTCTTCAACGCTAAGCGTCAAGCAGGGAAGATGTAAATTCCAATTTTACGGTCATCGGTTTGATTCGACTCGGAATCAAACGTGAGTGTACAGCTCCGGAGGCAGACGCTCTTACCACTCGGCAATCTGAGCTGTCGAAACTTCTAAGCGAATTCACTACAGCGTATCAGTCGCTTCAAAGAAGTAGACAAAAGTGCAAGCAAAACAGTAAATAAATAACATTATTACTTTTTAATACAGATTCTAAGTCATCTTTTGATGATATCATTGCTTTATCTTCATCATCTTCACTTTCAAATTTTGTGGGAATTTTTGGCATTGCAAAAGCATGAACTAGAGTGAAAGTAATTTGCATGATAAAAAATACTGCCAGGAGAAGATAAATTGAAAGCTGATTTGGTTTGTATTTTTCCAGTACTTCTGGCTCCGTGTCGTATATAAAGTCACTCTAAAAAAAGTGTTATTTAACGGTGTAGGCTACCGATACTTGAAAATTACTCATACTGATTAAAAGCAATAACCGGAAATTCTGTAAAAATTGAAGAATGGCCGATTGGCGTGAATCTTTATTACACTTGCGGCGTTACGCCGAAGCTTGTAATGAGTGACGAGGTCCTGGGCAACACAGCTCCTAAGCAAACATCGCAGCTGTACCGTCTGGTAAATCCTTAGCGACAATGTGTCCGATTTCACCAGCCCGGGAAAAGAACTCAAGACCTTTCGCGCCGACGGCAATAACTTTAACTCTACCTCACCAGTTTCGATTGGGGTATAACTGGAAAAATAGAAATATGATCAAACGCCTAATCAGTGTTAACCACTCCTTCGCAGCGAAAAAACACCTTTTTGCAATTATCACATAAAGTAAATTCGACCCTAAGCACTGCAGCTGTATTTCTGGTGTTACATGACCATACTTATCAGAAGTAGTCACCAAACAGAATACAGTTATTGACCTAAAGAAACCTCGCAACACTTTAGTATACCTGGCATTCTTGCGCTCCACAGTGACTTCGTTCATCAGTCGAATTAGCGCCAAACGTGGTTTCGCTCAAGTTGGCAACCGCACTTACGCCCACACTAGTTGTCGCTAGAGCATCATGATAATGCTCGTTTTCAGTGTCTTTCAAATTAAACAGTACCAAATACACCACAGCATTCCCCACTACCTGCAATACAAGAAAGCAACAAAAAGTTATGAGGTGCCACGGAAGGCAGTCAACAACGAAAATGAGCCAAAAGCGACTTTCCGTAGAGGGTAAAAACTTATTTTACGACTTATCGTACCTGCAATAATGAAATAGATATTAAAAAATGCTGTAACTTGGAAATGTGGCCCAATACATAACGTGAAAAAAATTTGTTATTTACACAGTAATTTATTGCTTTGTAGGTTCTTCTCAACATTTTCAGAGAATCTTGCAATCCGCATTAGAAATTCGGAAAACAATAAATATGGGACAAAATAGCTTAAGGAGGAAATCACTTTGGCTTTATTTTTCCTCCTTAAGCATGAAAAATTGCTTGACAAAAGCAACTAGTCTACGCAGGTCAATCAACCGAATTCTATTTACCGGTTGCTTAAGCTTAAAACAACTTCATTTCTCACTTGAGCAAGGTACACGAAGACGTAAAAGATACTGATGAAACGATAAACGAATGATTCTCTTTTTGCGTTGATTTTTGAAACTTTCTTGCTTTTAAGCTGCCAGTATTGTTCGCCCAGATAAGTGACGTATACGCTGGATCCAGCCCAAGACGCGCTCTCAGTCAGTCCATGAAAAATGGCCACCGGCAGCATCGTAAACCAACCTAGAAAAGCATTTAGTCTATTATCAAAAGACCAGCACATACTTTAAGAATTACTAATTTATCATCAAAATACGGTTTCTCACCCGAAATCCAAAGTAGAGTCCGTTTATCAACTACAGTAAGAATACTAACTGGGCTATGCAAAGTAGTAATTTTTCCGGTGAAAAACATTTTTGCGTCTTCACAAAAGAAGCAGTGATGAGTGATGAAGTTTTTCTCACAACAGGACAACTTTTCATGTAGAATCTGAGCGATACCAGCCTTTAACGCGTTTTGTGAAAGGTTTGATGAGGATATGTGTGCACGCGTGCGTTTGTGAGATATGATCTTGGCCTAGCGGTACCACGCGCAGGTTACAGATCTTGCGTGACGGGTTCGATTCACGGCTGGAGCCGATCGTAATTGACATATTCACCGGGTGCTGACCAGGGGCGTATTCTCCAGAGGTTCAAGGTGTTCAGCGCACACCCTGCGATATCACAGGCACACTCGTTAATTACATTTAACTAAAATATTTGGATTTTTTCTCGTCTCTAATCTTTGTAATATCAGCGCAATCTGCGTTCTTTTTGCTATGATGAACGACAAATTGCTTTTTTTTCAACGCTGACCGATGACGCAACATTCTCTTGTATGGTAGGTTCAACAGATATCGTTGAACACAAGCGAGCCAGACCTTCTTCATTGTATTCTGAATCATACTATATAACGGAGAGTGACTTTTTCTCTTTCCACATGATATAAATGCAAAAAATGTCCTATTTGAAAGTTGAACCCAAACGCAACGTCACAATACATGCTCAATCACGCCGCAGCAAATTGCTTTATTCATCGCAGAAGAATGATGCAATGGCTCTCTGTTAGGGCAGGTTCAGCAGGTATCGTTCAACACGAGCCAGCCAGACCTTTTCCATTGTAATCTACATCGTATTAGGATGCGGTTGCGAGTAATTGCATGTGATTTTTGAAAGTGTGGCGGTCAATATATACATTTTAAAGTTGTTGGTCAAATTCAAGTCGTAGGTTAAATTAGTGGAATGGAAGTAAGTGTTGACAGTATGATTGAAAAGCCGTTTTGTAGCAGAGATTACAACGAAAAATTGGAAATAGCAAAAGCTAAAAAGCCGACACCAAAATTAAATATATTAAGTAGCAAATTAGGCTGCTTGAAAAGGCACTTGATGTTGGTTCGCGTATTTGCATTAAACTTTCGAGCACTTCCACACATTTGTTTAATAAATGGCTGCATGCGGCAGTAAATATTGTAGAGGAGCACACCTCTAAAAAATGTTCACCGTACGCCACTGGTGCTGACAGCAAACGCGAAAAATGCAAGCTCACTTTGCAGTCTCTCTCAATTAGTGTTGTATCTTCAGTTCAATGTAATTTCTGGTAAGATATTATCTATTTAAAGCAAGGAAGACCAATTACATCGCCACAATAGAACTCAGTGGAAGCGTGCGAAGTATATCGATAGAAAAGATGTTAATTTGTTCTGGGGTCAAGCAAAGATATCACTGAAATAAACAAACATGAGTCTATGAATAACAAAACTTTCAATACGCGAAATCTTACAATAACCCCTTGAAAATACCAACTTTGAATATGCAAATAACACAGCGCTTCTTTTACATTTACCTTATAGGGCGCGTTTCAGTATTAACACTTGTTCGCGAAAACAAGTAACTCAAAGAAGAGAAGCTATAGGCTACATACAATTAGAAAATGTTGGCTGGAATAGGTCAAAAATTTACAAAAATTTTGCACTTGGTGGCTAAAATTTCTAAAATTTACGGGTGAAAACTGAACCAAAATCAATATTTTCGTCAACGTGCGTTGGACAGCATAAAAACACAAAGCAGTGCATTTCATTTGAATTACGTGTGATGACGCCATTTGAACTTGCTTAGCATCTCACCAGCTCGAACTCAACTTAATACACAAATGAACATCTTAGACATTGACATAGCCTAACTTTGCCCGTTTGCCGCGCAATCCCTATTAGCATCAAACGATACCATGCAATTTTCACAATTTACAGCAAGTTCGAAGTATTTCTTGTAAATGAACGTTTCCACAACAAATTCAGCTGTCATCATTGGCATTGCAAGCGACAAAGTGCAAAACTGTGCTGCCTAATTCACACTGCAGATGGTGTCAGCTAATTCTGCGTTGCTAAAAGTACTGAATTCTTTTTAAAGTTCATACGAAGCAAATTTTCACATTAATGCTCCCTTTAATTAATTATTTATTATTACCTAGGTCTTTTACAACCGCATTACCAAGCAGAGTACGATATAATTAATTAGCTTTTAATGTGTTATATCATTAGCAAATGCGGCCATTGAATTAAGCAGGTGATGTTTGTTTGACATACAACAGATTAGAACTTTAAGCTGCGTGTTTCAACTAGTAGGTTTTAAGTCAATCAAAGTGTTATAAACATTTCTATCATCATAAGCTTTAAGTGCGTTTTATTGCTATCAAGCAAGCACTTTTACTGCCCAACTTTTAGCAAATTTATTGAACAAACCACATTGTTTCTTAAACATTCTTAACTTCATAGCAACAACTATGCCATATCTCATCAACGTTGCTACGCACAGCCAATCCAGGCTAGACTCATTCCAGATTGTAAAGATTTTTTGTTACATCGCTCATCTTATGCATTTGGAATAAGTGCGTACATAATGTAACAAAGAGTCTTTACAGTCTGAAATGAGTCTAGCCTGGATTGGCTGTGCGTAGCAAGGCTGACGAGACTTTTAGAGTAGAAACCAGAGCCGGAGCCAAAGCAATCGACTTGGGGGCCAAGCGTTTATCGGGGGGATCAAAGTTTGAAATTAGGCACAAAAACCATTGTTTTCAAAAGAGTAAGCTTGTTAATTGGGAGGGCCAAACATGTCGATTGTGGAGGCCATGCACCCCTGCCCCCCCCTTGGCGCCGGCCCTGTCGAAACATTAAGTTGTCCCCAGCAACTTTTTCATATGCCATATTCTTTTTACAAAATGAAATTCATCTCCTCGTATTCTTTTCATTGCAAGTGTAAACGCACTGACTGGACAAATCGGACACACTGTCGCCAACGGATCGTCATCACTGTGACGTTACTTCGGCGCTAAGCTGCGAAGATGGGCCCCTCCACTCGTTACACACTTCGGCGTGATACAGCAAATATAATGAATATTTGATTTGTTTGACTACCATTCAGGCAAATGGGCACAAGTAGTATCGGTAATTCTTCGCCAAGCAGCAATTGACATAGGCTAACGCGTACGAAATTTTTATAAGCCTAATCTAACTTATGAATTTTTTTATTTAAAAATATCTTACTTGGATAAAAATTGGCAGCTGTGAAAGCAATAATTCCTGCTTCTCCCAAAAGAATTGCGGATTTTGCTCCAAGGAAATCAATGAGAAAAGGAATGAGAAAGATTGTGGAGAGAGAGGAGGTCGCGTAGATGGCAAACAAACTTGCTGTTCCCAAACCTTCTTCGATATTCATGCTACTCTGAAGGAATACTAAGCCTGTGAAAGACAAAACTAAATGAAAATAGTATTTCAAGAGTTAAAGCACGTTTTGAGCATGACCCGCCTTGATGTCGTTGAATAAAAATCGGAAAATCAGGAAGAACAGCAAATTAGCAATAGCCTAATATCCACACCCTCTGCCTGACTGTTTGCGGACTTTAACCAAGTTACATTGTATGTCGACAAATTTATGCTTAGGCTATACTTACATTTCTGACTTTGCAGCAGAACTAAAGGTTACAGATGAGATATAGTTATCGATATGTGACTTGCTGGTGGGAATAAAAGATCGAATTAAAGCGCAATTTAGCTGTACCGTACAAACGGTAAAATACTTTTTATAACTTAGAATTGTGAGGAGATGCAAATAATTTATTCCGTATATTCTCACGGGGTAAAATTACATTCTGCGATACAAAATCCCGCAAAATTTCAATTACTCTCTTGATTAAAATAGGCAAATAGGCCTATCACATTTGATTGAAATAGGCATTCAATAACGTTAATGCGTGAAAGTAGGCTAACCACGGGAGACAACAAAAAACGAGATTGAACAAACATAGGTTATACTGGCTTTAGTTGTGCAATCCCTAGAGAAGAGTAATTCAAAAAACCCTAATAAAATTTTTTAAAGTTGCCATTTGCAAACTAGTGTTACGTACAGTTGATTACTAACTGACATTGTCTCAAAATTGTAACAAATTTGCATAGATATTCGCGACTGCGCAATAGCGGATAGCGCATTTTAAATCTTTTACAGACAGTAGTTTAGTTTTGCTCCAAAGTTTTTGGAAGCCCTGTCTTGCAAAAAAAATCATAGTTATTTCAGTATGCAATGATTTATTTCTGGTAAAGTGAATATTGCCTGGGTTGTTTTTTTATGACGCAACTTAGGTATCTTTTGTTTGTTGGTATACACTACACCAGTGGTTCTTAACCTGGACGCTACCGCCCCCTAGTAAGCGCTGTTAGCTTCTAGAGAGGCGGAAATACTCGGGGGGCGCTATGGGGAACGTTACATTCAGAAGGTGTAAAGACGTTTTTTTGTCATGATCAATATATTAACGTGCTCTCTACACAGGAGCGTATTTAGGGGGGGCATTGCGCCATGGCCTCCCCTCCCCCTTTTGACTCTGCCATTTAGTACAAAAGAACAAAATTAATGGAGCCAAGTGACTGAAATATGTCAGATTCTTTTGATGGTTTCTGTAGTGTAGCTTATAGTCAGGGGCGGATCCAGGGATAGGAGGAGGGGTATGCTTACTATGCATCCTCCCACCAGCCATTTTCAAAAATGTTTTTGATGAATACAATTTTGCCATAATTTCGAACCTCTTCGATTGCGATAAGCCACACGCCTTAAGCACACATAATCGAAAATGTGCCAACAAAATGCATCATATTTGGCGAAGCACTCACAATTAGGGTCAAAAAACTTAAACAAAATTTGCGTGAAATTTATTCAAGCAACACTAAAATAGTCATTACAGCACGTAAATTTTCAAAGTTTTTTCGGGGGAGCATGCCCCCGGACCCCCTAGAGCCGCTTCAAATTAGTTTTGCCGAAAAAAGTACGCTGGAAAAAAATGTGAAAATTATGCCCCCCCCCTTTTAAAATTTTTCGCTACGCCACTGTCTGTGCATCTGTATCGGCCTTCTAGCCCAAGGCTGGAAAACTGGAAAAGAAATGTAGGGACTTCTGTGGACGTGGTGACCTTTTTTTTGCTCTTCACTGATTTTTAGTGGAAAATAGAACATGTGGGCGGCAGACTAACGAAACTTCTGAAAAGGGGCGCTGGGGGAAAAGGGTTAAGAAGTACTGCACTACACTGTTATATTACAATGAATTACGGTATTAATTTCTACGGTATCGACGGCTCTGAATCAACGTTCGAATTTGCAGTCGACAACAACCAGAGTTTATAGGGAAAATTTTTTCCCAGCCTCTTCATGCGCATCAAAGCTTCAAAGGTGGGTAAATTTTGTAAATAGTGAAAAGGATTTCGCTTCAAAAAATCCAGTTTTTGTTACAAATTAAAACGCTTAGATCTCTCTTGTTTCGAAATAAATCTGAGAAAATCTTTTATTTAAACCGACATTTGATCTTAAATTGTTGTTAATCTAAAACGAAAATAATCATTGCGAAGCAAGTAGTTAAACTGAGCACTGCATTTCCAAAATATCTAACAAATGCGATTAAGGAGGCAAACGTAAATGGAAGATTACGGAGTATAAAGCTAAGGAATGCAAACTTACAAAGTGTCACATTTGTTTTTAAGCAAACAAACAAAGCATTACTTTTAACTGATTTTATCCCATTGATTAACCTCTTTAAACCACTTTTTTAAGGATATCTTCCTGATTCAGGAATAATTTTGTTCGTCACTTTAATAAAGAAAACGTAAAATGTTAAGATACAAAAAATACTGACATACATTGCTGATTGAAAAATTATCGAAAAAAAAAAAAAAAACTTGGACTGTTGCATGAGAAAAGCCAAGTGTCTCATAAGCTCTGGCACGAGAATGCATTTGCTTAGCAAAGCCTAATTTCGCCAAAACATAATTCTCGTAACTAGACGTTTCGACGACGTAGATTCAACAATCAGCATCAGCAGAGCAACTAGGAAAAATAGACATTATAGTTCTAGCAGTTGCAGTTTTGAAACCTGGTTTAGTATTTACGCATCGTTTCAAACGTATTTGCTGCTCAGTTTTCCGAATCACCAGTACCCTCTATTACCTCCGTAAGCTGAGTAGTTCATCATAAAAGCGAAAGAGCAGATAAAGAGGTATTTTTTCAAATCTTTTCCCGGTATGTGGCCATCATTTGAACTCGCTCCAGAATCTGAAGAACGATCTGCAAGTAAAGAATTGTAAAATTAACTTCTTCAATGGTTAACAAGTCGCGTTCATAATTTACTAAATTAAGATTTTTGCTTGGTGTGGAAAACTAATATGAGTGAGTTGCAGGCAGTCTGCCATAAACTCGTGTCAGTAGTGACCTAAGCTATTCTGGTTTATTGTTGCCACTCAAACTTTGTGGGATTTAGCTTTAAAGAACGTATTCAAGAAATGGTTTCTAATAAGCCTTATTTTTGAAACCAGTTTAATGTAGGGGCCTATTGGATTTCCTTGCGATTTGTTCCGGGCGTTAATGGGCATTTGACTTTGGCCTAGAAGCCAAAATTGGCCTTATTAGTTCATCAACGATTGTACATCTTTGCTCTTTTGCTTGCTAGTTTTGATTTGTAAGTAAAGGTTCCGTTTCTACAAATAGCACTGTTTACGCCAGAAGTGTTGAAACCAATTTGGCGTCACGCCACCAGAGAGATAATTGATATGCCTTGCAATTCCCTTGATACACAGATTAAATACAATCACCAGCAGTTTTACTGATTCTTGCAAGACTGAAAGTACCGGTAAGTGACAAAGTATTGAAGCCGATTTTTGGATTCGTTTTTCATCTCATTTAAAGCAAGGTAATTACACTGTAGTTTAAGCATTTTTAAATGGTTGTGTCTATTTTGCCGATAGTAGATCCTGATTGGCTAATTTGCTCAAAACCAGTCATGCGTATAGACGCAAGCCAATTAACAGTCATACGCATAGTTCCAAGCCAATCAAGATCTAGGCACTGCCTTTTTAAGATTAATGGCATTTTGCCATTAAGACTACGTTGACCCAGATGCGAAGAACTAATTCAAATTTCAAGTACTCTTTAATGTAAAACTGAAGAGGTTTGTGAACATTTGTTTGGGCAACGTCGGTCAAGGTTTTAGCAAAAGTTTCTCAAGAGCAACCCATTTCAGTATAATTAAAACTATAATTGAGCATTTCTAAATAACAATTTCTGCAGTTGTTAGCAAAAATTTCTATTCAACCAATTTATTCTGTTGTTAAGCAGTTGCACGGGCAGATCTTACAAATTTTTTGAGGGCGGGAACTTGCAATCGGAAAAACGCTCATCTAGCAGCTTGTGTGTATATAAGCATCGAAAATAGGCTACTAGTGTGTTATGATGTGCCTTGAATCTCTTCAGTCCAGAAGCCCACCCTCTGAATCCACCAATGAGTTGATTGAAATCTAGTCATAATCAATCAATCTATCAACAAGATTTATTTCAGCCCATCGTAAACGCACACAAGCCCAAAAAAATAATAAATAAAATAGCATTCATCATTGGTAGGGAGACTGCGAAAAGGCTTCACAGTCACCGAGTTAGGCAGTCACTCAAAGTAGAAAATTTATGATATACTGCATTAATCATCTAGTAGACTCAATGCCACACGCAATCAACTCACCAGATGCTGTCGAGTGGATTCTCTTCTCTTCCTCTTTTTGATTCATTTTGAGATGACAAGTTCTTGCACAGCTATATTCTAATAACTAAATATACAACAATCTATCTAGAAAAACACATACTGTAAAGAAACCTCAGCAGTATTTTTTTCCAAAATTTTACCGCTTTGATGAAAGTTTTATTATAACCTACGTTCTTCTTACCGCTCAAAAACGCATAACTTTACTAATTCTGCCGATGGCTGCTAGCCACTATTGCGGCACAGTTGCATTGACAGCCATTAGCGTAGGCCTATACATCAGTTGAGAAAGGGGGCAAAAACGTAATGATTTTAAAACGTAAAGTAAAGTCACAAATTTGCGCTCACTCCAATCTCTTTCAATTTCGTTTTAATATGGGATAAACTATTTTTGCTAGAACAAAAAACACGCCGGCTATAGATATTCCTCCTCTACGCCTTTTTAAAGACCTCGATACGCCATTGTATTAGGCCTGCTATAGCTCACATTCAATAAAACACATTTATGCCGTCTGGTCAGGTACCGGTAAAAGGTCTTTAGCTGCACTATTTTCGAGAGAAAATAACCGTTTTTGGAAAACGTGATATTTGTCGCATCATTAACGTTGCAGTAATTGCGGGGCAGAATCTACTGATTTTTACGACCAAATGACCTTTTCTCGTCAATCTTAGTAGCATTTGATGATAAACTAAGTCTTCTTGCTTGAATATTTTCTCGTGTTATCTTGGGATTAAATTGCTTATCACAACTGCTGTTTCAGTCGGTGTAATTTATCTTTAGTTCGTCTTTCACACCTGTTGTTATCATTTGCAGTTCACCTTTCTCTCAACCTTCACTTTGTTTGTTTATTTTCTAACCTACAGGTTTTTTTTTGATGTTACACGTTAGAGTTTTACCATGTCAAAAATCACTATTTGCAACTAAACTACCACTGGCAGCTGCCACTAGAGCATCTAACTAAAGAGCAACTGATGAAAGCTGAGAAATGCAAGGTTGCAATTAAAAATCAGCAAGTTCATCACGATAACTTACAAGTTTATTTTCGCTTAATCCTTTCCAATCTAGACGTTTTTATTTCAAGTTGGCTGTATTTTCAAACTTTTAATTTGTCCCAATCTTGATTTCAAAGCTTGTAAGGCAATCTAAGAGGATTAGGGAATTTCAAATTGGATGATTTTGGCGAGAATTTTTAACCACAATCAAGAAGTGACTGTAGTGATAAACCGGTATAAGACACTTTTTAGTATGTTCATTTAATCTTTTGCCAAATATGGCTGTACATTCTTCAGTAAATAGGTTTACCTAAAATTTTTATTTTTTAACTTTACCCAGTTATCGCCCTTTTGCCGTTACTTTCGATCTTAAAGTGAGTGAAGTAGCCAAATGGTTTGTTGAAGCCTACTCTAAACAAGCCCCTCAAATTCAAATTAAAGTTGATTATTAAAAGAATTTAGCTTCGATTTAACCTCTGTTGAAGTAAAAAGTTGGTATGAGATAACCAGAGTTCCCCTTGAAAACAATGAATATGGCTTTTTGACCCCTTTAGGTCTTTTTCGTTTTCTCGTACAGAAACCATTGTTAGAAATAAATCCTTCATTTTGAAAAATCAAAGTAATTTTGCTTGGAAACCAATCGCTAGAATTAACTTCAAAACCTAGCATTTTTTGGTTTGCTTGCGGTAAATTGCGCATTGAAAGTAAAGCAAGAGGTTACTACGGTTGAAAGAATATGACGCTTTTTCTTCGATCAATTTCTTACACCCTATCTCATTTCTATTAATTGGTCAAGTCAAGGCAGATAGAAATATCCATTTCGTTTAACAAACGAAGTGTTTATAATTAAAAGTCGAAACCAAAATCACTTGCAACCGTTCTGAGTATAGGTTTTAAAGTAATGGGGTCGTTTCGAAAAAGCTCTGAGTCAAAAAAACAAAAAAATATCAAATTGTCATTATACTAGCGGTATTGCTCCGAAGCGTGTAACATGTGCCGGGGCCTTTTCTGCGGCTAGCAACACAACTCCGAATAAAAGTCGAAGTGGTGCCGAGCCGTGGGCGACACTGTGTCCAATTTGAACAGATCGGTAATCGAACCCCAGACCTCCGGCAGCGATAGTTGTAACAAGTAAATAATGCATTTATCAAATAATAGATTATCATTTTCAAATTTTTGAACTAAAATTTCACGAGTGATTGAGGGAGACCGTGACTTGAGCTTGCGCTTTTCGCATGAATAATGGGGTGCAAGTGCGTTCGGCTTCAGCCGTGAATCGAATCCGTCACGAAGGATCTTTAACTCCAGCTCGGCACCACTACTTCGCTTACAAATACGGAACAACACCGATGAAAAACTGAAAAGTACGATATAAAATTACATTGTCCTGCATCCTGAACTGAAATCTAGTGCTTCCGTCTCAAACTGAGTAAGTCCGCATTATCAATTTTTTCTGCTGCACTAACCAAAACCACAGAATCGCGTTAAATAAATCATAAATGCAACTAAACCAAAATCTGATTAGCCATACTGGTCTATTTTAACCTCAAGTTAATAATAGACTAGTAAAAATTGACCTCAAGTCAATTAATTTATTATTTTTTTTGGCAAAATTATCTTATCTAGCAATCCATCTAGTTTTAGACAATTTAAAGTATTTAAACCTTCAAATATAACCTTGAAAAATTGAAAAGTTAATTGATTGGAACAGGCTAAGTAAACTTTTCTACGCAATTTAATCACTGTCACTGCCGGTTTGCCAACTGGTAATTTTGAAAACGAGCTTCGTGCACTGGTCAAAGTTGTTTATTTACTAAAGAAAAAAGTAAAGAAAAAAGCTTGTGAAAATTTCTTTCGTTATGGTGATTTTTTACCGTAAAATTGATTATAAACTGTCCAAGACTTCGATGAAATTCAAATTTGTTGTTGCCAGCGAGGCTACTGTCAATATGAGACAAATTATTCGCAACAGCGGCATTTGTAATTAAATTGTTGACTTCAGGTTTGATGACTATGCCAATGGCTTCGTTGGGCTCCAGAACGGGGTCGCCAAGGGTAGAGATACCGGTAAGTAAAATTTAAAAGTGAAGATGTTATCCCAACAGGCAAAACTCAGTGCAAGAATTGCAGTAGCAGCTGGCAATGGTTTGAAATACTAGTAGGCTTCTGTAAGCAACGAAACTAAGCAATGCCAACACCGCATACCACTGAAATATCATGAAAAGGGCAAAATAGGTTTGTATACCTAACCTCCTTTGAGACATATTTCCTTCGTGCTATGATGGAATAGGCGCGTCAACTAGAGTTCACGTTCAGAGTCGCATAACTTGGGTAGTTTTTAGTGCGTCAAATCATGGTCATAAGCTGAACTTAAACTAAATGCGGTTGTCATGCTGTTTGCGTCTTGCTGTTTTATATCAACTGCAACTGATAATCTAAATTCTTAACTATTCAAGATAAGTTTGACTACTAAACTTGAAATAGCATGGTAGACAGTGGCTAGAGGTTCTGTCGCCCGGGGCGGTTCAAAAAATTGCCGCCCCCAAATGAGCAATAATTTTTTAAGAATTAATCAGCTTCAAATCCGGTCATCTATTCTGCATGACAAAATATGCGTCAATTAAAAGCGCGCTGATTTGCAAACTACAGCAATGATTGAGAAGCTATAGTGTGCTAACAAGGTTAGTTAATTAGCGTCTTTCATTTCCGTGCAGTCAACACAACAATAATACGCAAAAATTATATGTCATGTCTGTGTCGCATCCAAGATTTGGCAAAGGGGGTCCACAACCGGGGGTCTGGGGGTGAAACCCCCAGCCGCCAACGAATTTTTACGGTTTTCACAAAAAAACACTCATATTAGCACACTTTTTAATCGTAAAAGAGCATGCGGTGATGCAGTCACTATGGGCCAGTGGCGCAGCGAAAAATTTTGAAAGAGGGGGTGGCCATAATTTCCACCTTTATTTCAAGAGTAAATTTTTTTCGGCAGAATAAATTTGAAGCTGATTAAGAAACAAGAAAAGCTCTAAGGGGTTCCGAGGGCATGCTCCCCCGAAAAATTTTTGAAAATTTACATGCTGTAATGGCTATTTTAGTGCTTTTTCAATGATTTTCAGGCAAAGTATGTATCAACTTTTTGACCCTAATTCTGAGTGCTTCGCCAAATATGATGCCTTTTGTACGCTAATTTTCGATTAGGCTATGCGTGCTTAAGACGTAAGAACAGAACAGAACTTTTTCAGTTGACGCCGGCAAGACACACACTTCAATTTTGCTATTAGGCGTACGAAACAAAAACACGAGCGTCGAGGTATAGCGCGAAAGATCATTATTCTGCAGCCGAAGGCTGCAAGGTTGTCGAGTCTGCGCCTCCTCATAACAAGGCTTATCGCTATCGTAAGACTTATCGCTATCGAAAAGGTTCGAAATTACGGAAAAATAGCATGCATCAAAAATTTTTTTGAAAATGGCCGGTGGGAGGATGCATAACCCTCATCCTACTACCCTGGATCCGCTTCTAGCCATAAGCTACAGAAACCATCAAAAGAGTCTGGCATGTTTCAGTCACTTGGCACCATTACTTGTTCTTTTTTACTAAAAGGCAGAGTCAAAAAGGGGGGGGGGGGGGGACATGGCTCAATGCCCCCTCCCTTCCCCCTAAATACGCTCCTGCTATGGGCAATGCAAAAATATTTCCGCAGCTTGGCCAAAAATAAGTGAAAGGAGGCTGCAACCAGTAACTTTATAGTAAGAAGTCAATAAGTCAATGCTGCAACCATTGTTAGTTCGAGAAATTGCAGACTAAAGTTAGGTTTTAGCACCTTATTGCATTGCTAAAGGGGGGGGGGGGGGGGGAGCATGGCAAATCAAATAATGCAAAGACGAAGGAAAACAGTACGCAATTTTGACATATAAAACATTAAAATCAAATCTTTATTATGCTCGCTGGAATATATTAAAGCGTAAACGAGATGACGGGCCCATTTCCGCAACGTTGTGCCTGGGCACTGAGCAACACAGTAAGATGATTTACGATTAAGCGATATAGCAAAGTAATGGTTGTTCAAAATAATTAAGAAAAATATTACATAAAGCTTATCCAAAATGCCGCCCCCAGCCGCCGTAGGTCAAGGGGGTCTGGGTAGTAGCCCCCAGCCGCCAACGAATTTTTACGGGTTTCACATATACAACACTCATTTTAACACACTTTTTTATCGAAAAAGGGCATGCAGTGATGCAGTCACAATGGATAATGCAAAAATATTTCCGCAGCTCATGTCTAAAAGCAGAGGCTTGGCTAAAATAAGTGAAAGGAGGCTGCAACCATTATTAGTTCAAGAAATTGTAGATTAAAGTTAGGTTTTAGCACCTTATTACATTGCCAAAGGGGAGGGGGGGCATGGCGAATTAAATAATGCAAAGACGAAGAAGAAAACGGATAGCAATTGCGACATAATAAACATTAAAATCGAATCTTTATTTTATTCGCTGGAATACAGTGAAGCGTAAACGACATGGCGGGCCCACTTCCGCAACTTTGAGCCAGGACATTGAGCAACACAGTAAGATGATTTACGATTAAGCGATATAGCACAGTAATGGTTGTTCAAAATAATTAGGAAAAAAATTATCCCCCGGGTGTGCCGCCCCCCCGCCTCCCCCTTGCTACGCCACTGATAGTAGGCCTACGTTACTGTTTATGTTATGCTAAATAACTGTCACCTTTGAACTAAGCAACTTGTGAAGGTCTTTTATTGCCAGAATATGATTAGCCAACATTGTTATATTCGGAGTATAAACTGGAAAACGCGGGTCCAATGAAAAAGAACATTCTACAAGCAAGCCCACGTGTCTTAATCTCTGTCATCCATCCAAGGTATTATTAACAATGATCTGAACAAACAAATGAAAGCTTGAATTGGCTTCCACTGACCTCTTTCAAGATACTATAGTTTGCATTTTATAATCGTAATAGCATTTTTGCTTTTTGGGTTCAACAGCGGTTTCAAATTTCGGTTCAGTTCCGGTTAAGGTTCAGATAAATTAAAATGCTTCGGTTTGGGTTCGCTCCAGTAAAAAATATTTCAAAACCGGTTTATGAAGTTCCGGTTCAGGTTCGCAGTAAAAAATGGTATAATTCTGGTAACACAATTTAAAAAATGAAACGTACGAAGCAATTTTTCTTCGCATTCATAGGCCAACATAATGCACAAAATACTTGTTATAAAGCCAATTTTAAGATAATTAAATTGCTACTATGTTCCGACACCGGCGGCCTAATCTTTCATAAAGAAACATATCTACACATTGACAGGCCAATGTACAGCTTGTAGTGCTGTGCAAGTACTGTATTTCTTTGATTATAAGAAACCTTCAAAGTGTCAATCGGTTACGCCGATCAAAGCGACGCGTGTGACCTCACGGAGCGAGCCGCTTGTTCAATCGGTTCGGGTTCGGTTAAGGTTCGTAAGTACTCAAATTATTCGGTTCAGTTCCGGTTCGCTCTTAGCGATTTTGAAAAATACGGTTCAGGTTCGGTTAAGGTTCGACAAAAATAGCGTAAAACCGGTTTGTAAAACTCCGGTTCGGGTTCGGTTCGACTCCCTGCTCATAGCCTTTAGTTTGCCAAAAACAGCCGTTCTTATTAAAACAATCCTTTTCCAGAACAAGTAAATACCGTATAACTTAAAAGCTATCTCTTGCCAGACTGAAACAGTAATTAATAACTTTTACTTACGTTATATTTACCTCAGTTGATAATTACTCATATTCTTCAAAAATTAAAACGAACGCGCTATGCATAGCTGCTGTTTTCCAAAACTTGGTAAAACGTCTTTTCGGTCAATCTATTTTACTAGCACCAGACCAAATATGACGGGGTTTTAAGTAAATATTTGACTAGATCTAAGTATCAAATATTCAATAATGGTGTCACTGACGATTGGCTTTTCATCATATTTCAAATCTTCACCAATAGTTTGACTAAACCTCTTCACTTTCGCTCATGTTTTTTTTCAAACATTACAAATATCGACTTTTTAAAACTGCTTCACGCGCAAAACTTCATTATTATCCTGTCCACATGTCCAATTTTTCATGGGCTTTAGTTCTTGGTTCTAGTTTCTGCATCATAGCCAAATTTTTTAATGTCACAATCACTTTTTTTAATGATGATATCAAAAAATGGGGCATGTGGACGAGGTAAATGTACCGTATTAACGGTCGTCTTTTCTGTACTAGCTCAGATCATCCAACTAGTTTTATTCGCAGCACCGACCGTTTGGCTATCGACGGGGGTTTAATAGTTTTATTTCCGGTTGGGCTATGATTTAAGAATAAAAAATAAAGAACAAATTGGGGAGCACCCAGGTTCCCAACTTTGGTAGGCTTTTAGTTAGTCAAGATAGACTCTTCCGCATCGATTCCGTGATAATGACACGTCTCTTAAATCCTCGGAGCGAGAATATCTTGCCTTCCCAGTTCCCACGATGCACAATTAAAGTTACAGTCAGTACATGAAGCAACGCAGTTTCGAAAGTAAGGGGATATAAAACATAAAGGGAAGAGGTTAGATGACTAGAATATGTAGAGCATCACAAAAAATAGCGATGCAACGAATAGAGTAGCAATCCTCGACCGGTTTCGCTGATGACGAAACAATTAATTCAACTTCGATGACAATCACAATTGATTCAATTTTGATGACAATCACAGTGGCCCGTTTAGCTGATGGGCATCATTTCGCTTAGGTTTGCAACTGACATAAGAGCTTTTTCCTTCATCTCTATGAAACCTCCTGTTTTCCCTTTCCTTCGGTGCCATTTTTGCACCATTTTCCAGCTATATTCACCTGAAGAGCTCAAAATAATAGCGAAACCGGTCGTGGATTGCTACTCTATTTCTTGCATTGCTATTTTTTGCGATTCTCGACATATCCTTGTCATCTACCCTCTTCCTTTATGTTTTATAACCCTTTACTTTCAAAACTGCGTTGCTTCATGCACTGAGTGTAACTCTAATTGTGCATCGTGGGAAGGCAAGATATTCTCGCTTAGAGGATTTAAGTGACGTATCGTTATCACGGAATCGATGCAGAAGAGTCTATCTTGACTAAAAGCCTACCACTACCAACCTTGAGAACCTGGGCGCTCTCTAATTTGTTCTTTACAATTAATACAAGGGTAACCGAAGTGAGCCTACTATAGTGGTCATTGGACAGTCCACACTCTAATGAATAAAAAATAGTATTCGCAGCTTCTGCCAGGGCCAAGGCAATTGAAACAAGCAGAAAATGTGAGGTGTTGACTATTCAGTGTGCACTGTGCAGTATATGTGCTGCATGTGTTACTGTAATAGCAACGTCCAATCACTCTGGATTGATACCGATACGGTAAGAAGCCGTCCTTCAAGGCAGCTCGCACAAAGGGAGTTCTTGAAGCAGGGTATCCATTGCCCCATGTTTTTGCCTTTCTGCTATACGGACGGTAGATGGATCACTGATTCTAAACTTGCGTCTGATGAGGATTTTAACAAACAAAACGGGTTGGAGAAAATGCTATTTTTACAGCAATGATGAAACCAGAACGTTGTGAGTCAAGGCGTTCATAGGAAAAGCTGCCAGTTTTTTAGGAGTGGAGCTATTTTGGAGATTCTTTAAAAATTGAAGATCAGATACCTTAAAATTGACATGCCTTTAATTTTAACATTTGCTGAAAACGTGACAGGTGACACTACTTTGCAACCCGTCTTGGGCCAGTCGGGTGATGTCATTGGTGACGTCATTGATGCTAAAAGTACTCACTCACCACAAACTGACGTTGGTTCATTACAACATAATACTCACAAGCTTGGACCTGGTTAGCGATGTCATACATAAGAAGAAAACTGCGGTTATAAGGTTTGGTTGGTCAACTTCGAACTACTTTCTGCACATAAAAAGGTTCGAAACGAAATTTATAAGTGTACGTCACACTCTTCAGCCATTACTCACATCCTTTTTTCCTGAAATCTGATTGGATTCTGTAGACTTAACCATCGTAACTGTCTGAAACCAGTAAACGTCAATAAAAAAACATTAAAGAAGACCCTAATTAACCTAATCAATTAGTCCGTCGTACAACTTAGCGAGAAATAATTTAAATTGCTGACTTGGCTGAAGTAAAAGCGAGATTGTAGCTCGATCACTAAAACGTTTTGGGTGGGAAAATTTGACCGATTATTTTCCCAGAAAAATGATGCAGGTAGTCGTACCCAAAGTCCGGTCGTTTAAACAAAAACATTGCTAGAAATTAGCAAAAAAAAGCAGGGAGACAAAAACGGGAAACTCTTCGTAACTATTTTTGTTTTGACGATAATGTCTAGCGCAGGGCTAGGCAAACTATTACGGCCCATGAGACCATCTTATGCGGAACGCCGGTACTTACAGAAATACAAACTCCTACCTTGAATCAAGCCGAAGACCTTTTTTCGGTATGCTCTTCGCTGATTTTCAGAGGAAATTAAGACATTTGTGGACATGTAGTTGCAGACCTTTTTTTTATGCTCCTCCAAACAGTTCGGCTCTTGGCTTCAAAATTTTTTCAAATGCGCCCTTCGTGTGAAAAGTTTGCCCACCCCTGGTCTAGCGTATACTCGTTTCTCTGGTTTGAACAAAATAAAATTGCAAAGCAATGTGTGAATAATAATATCTGTCGTCTTAATCTTATAAGTAAATGCAAAAATGTTGATGAAAGGTAGTGCAAGGCTGCAAGCGACCTTGTTTAAGCTATTTATTATTTTCTGGTGATTAGGTTAAAGCGATTATTGTCGTCACTAACAATTATGGCCGACATTCAAGCGTAAAACGCCATTCTAAAAACTGCAAAATCGGTTTTTAAGTGACGTGTATAAAAATTTTGCACAGAGTCTGCATGATAATTGCAATTTAAACCTGACCGAGTGACCAGTGACAACGTAAACTTAAAAAATGATCATTTTACAGATCGTATACTGTGTATTACAGTACATGCTGGTAACTAGCAAGCCCATTTGTTCTTTCGCATCGGCATGTGCAATGATTGATCTTTGGTGTGCTAAAAGCAAATTGAATACAGGCAGGCCTATATCGGTATTTTGAACACCTACTAGGGCAAGAATGTTTACAGCAGTGGTTTTCAACCTTTTTAGCCCATGGACTATGTCCAAGCTAGCCTGAATATACGCGGACTCAAGTCACTCGTAGATATGAAAACAAGGTTGTTCGATTACTGAGTGGTCACACATGGCGAATGCATGTTTTTTGCTGTAATCGCTGCTATAGTCTACGCCGCAAAACCAGTGGCGTAGCGAGAAATTTTAAAAGGGAGCGGAGAGCAAAAATTTCTATGTTTTTTTTAAGCGTATTTTTTTCGGCAGAACTAATTTGAAGCTGATTGAGAAACAAGAAAGGCTCTCGGGGGGTCCGGGGGTATGGTTCCGCGAAGCAATTTTGAAAATCTACATGCTGTAAAAACTATTTTTGTGCTTTTTAAATACCTTCACGCAAATTTTGTTTAAACTTTTTGACCCTAATTCTGAGTGCTTCGCCAAATACGATGTATTTTGTTGGCACATTTTCGATTATGTGTGCTTAAGGCGTATGGCTTATCGCTATCGAAGAGGTTCGAAATTATGGAAAATTTGTAGGCCTGTACATCAAAAACTCAAAAACATTTTTGAAAATGGCTGGTAGGAGGATGCATACCTCTCATCCTACCCCCTAGATCCGCCCCTGGCCATAAGCTTGAGAAACCATCAAAAGAGTCTGGTACATTTCAGTCACTTGGCACTATTAATTCTGTTCTTTTTAACTAAATGGCTGAGTTAAAAGGGGGCATGGCACAATGCCCCCCTAAATATGCTCCTGACCGAAATTATTGCTTTGGAAGCTGAAACTTTACATTCATGATGAAAAATCGACTACGGGAAGAAAAACCGTTTCAATGTTTTTAGTTTATTCAGTTCGTTTTTATAGCAATCTTTTTCGTTTTTTGTTTATTTCTTTTGTTTGAGTGACTCTTCATTGTCAATATGTAATCCTGCAGCTGTCAATTCCTGTATCACTTTGTTTATGTTATGCTCTCTAGCATTTTTCTTCATAGTTTTCATTACCAGTGTCGCACAAAGCTTCGAAGTTTCTGTATAACCGATCAGATGGCCGAGTGGTATAGAGCGTTTGCTTCTGGATCGGTAGACTTGGGGTTCGATTCCGAGTCGGGTCAAACTAATGACTTTAAAATTGGTATTCACAGCTTCCCTGCTTGACGCTCAGCATTAAAGGGACAGTGTGGAGAAAGCCGGCAAGTTTACTTGTTGTGCCGTTGGGAAAGGCACTTAACGGAATTCCCCCATCTTGGTGTGGTAGACAGATGGCCGGCAACTCCCAAGCGAGCTCTTACAGCGCTTCGTCGCTTTCTCGTGATAGGAGGATAAATATGCCAATAACAATAAATTCAACAATGTCTTCTTTAAATCATTTTAAAATTTGCCACTTTGCCATATCCTTTTTTGTAACACCCGGTATATTACTTTTTTTTTTAACTCGTAGGCTACATGCTCACAATGTAAGCTCGCGAATGCTTTGTGGTACCCAGTGGCGTAACTAGGCCTTTTTGGGGGGGCAAATGCCCAGTTTTTTTTTCAGGTGTTCAGAGGTGTATCCAGGGGGGGGGGGGCTGGGGCCAAACGCACAAAACTTTCGTGGTGTAAAGTTTTTTTTTGCTCTTCACTTGGTTTTGGGCGGAAAATTGCATATCTGCGGACGTGACGATCTTTTTTTGCTCTTTAAATTCGCTTTTTAACTCTGTAATTTACCGTACCTGTATGTATCGCGGACTCACCCACTCGGGGTTGAGAAACACTGGTTTACAGTCTGAGCTACTCATTTAAACAATCTCGGTAGAGAGGTGCGTTTTAAACCACAATGCTTCAAGTGCAAGCAGCACCACCGCAATATTATCATAGGTTAACTTGACTTAACATTTTTTTAAGTCACGTAATTAATTGCAGCGTAGGTTTTTTACATTAGATAATTACATGCATCATGGAAGTTGTCGTAGTTGAGCATCGAACCCGCGAAGTCCGTTCCGGAGCCCCATGCGCCAACCACTAGACCAGGGATGTCCAATCTTTTAATTTAATGGGCCGCATTGCAAATTCAAATATTTAACTGGGCTGCAGAACCACCACAATGCGGGTAACGCAATACAATGGAAAATTTACTTGGATCAAAAATCGCAGCGTTTTTAGCTTGAAGAACACCTCGTTTGTTTTGCAGGAAACGAAAGATTGCTATTGTAATCAGAGGCGCACCCAGATTTTGATAAAGAGCTGGGGGCTGCGCCCCCAGCCGCCCAAAAAATTTTCACAATTTTCATACAAAAAAACACTTGTTTTAGCACACTTTCGTATCGAAAGAGGATGTCGCGAAATAGGAAATGGTATTACTTCGCTGACAGGACGGTTGATAAGAATTGTATGACAAACAGTAGGAATTAATCCGTTCTTAGATCTGACCTTACGAAAAAACCAAGACCTTCTTCACCAAACGAATATAATAATCGACCCAACTTAACTCACTTAGCTACGGTACTCACCATACTACTTTTCAATAAAGACAAGCACCACTGCTCACTTCAGTAACACCATACAACAAGGGCTATACTCTTCAGCATACAACAATATTGCTTACTCTACGCACACTAAATCTACACTCGAATAACTACGCTTGAATAATTTTAAGATCAAAAATTCACGCCTATTTATACTCTATATTTAAGTTCGAGAATGTTCTGTAACATTCTTAAAAAGAAACAAAAAGAGAAATCATATGACGTGCAAAAATTCACACCGAACTATGGTAAATACAATTGTGACGTCACAAGCACAAGTTTTAACCCAGTGAAATTATTTAATGAAGAGATCTGTCCAGAATATTCACGAACAAAATACGTCAGTAGAAAATTAAACCTTACGAAACAATCCCACGAATAAAACTTCGGAAAATAACGCATCGGTCGAGAGCCTTCTACAGCAGACAAAGCATTTAAAACAAAAACATATTTCACACTTATATCGTTACAGAGCACATGCCGGTGCCTGCAAGCGAGTGCAGTCACAATAGACAATACGGAATACAAAAATAAATCAATAGTCTATCCTCGATGTTTGAGAGCAGAAGTTTGACTAAAATAAATGAAAGGAGGCTGCAGCCATTATTATTTTGAGTAATTGTCAACTAAAAGTTAGATTTTAGAAACTTATTACAAATTTCTTGAGCGCCAAACCCAAGGGGGAGGGGGCATGGCGCGGTGGCTCCCCTGCGTGAGTCCCGATTGTAATCCAAAAATTGACGCTTGACGGTGAAAGAGCTAAAGTTTTACGGCCTAAGGCCAAGCGTCGACGTTTTGAAAATTGACGGCGCATCGGCTAGCGTCAAGGAAAGTTGAAGGCGTCAATTGGCACCGTCAAGTCAGCGGTGCCAGCCCATACCACAGCTAGTAACTATTTCAAAAATGTCAATTCAGTTTTAGCAAGGTGGCCTTCACTCAAAGGCATGACGACCGCTACAGCCACGTCTAAAACATTAAAATAATTGTCATGAGCAAACGGTGCCTTAAAACAATTTTTATGAGCAAGAGGAGAAATCAAAAAATTTTCAAGATGATAACATGTGTTATAATTAAGATTTCTAAAAACTTGTTCTCTATAAAAGATACTGTACGACACACCATACAGTTACAACAGCTACCAAAAGATTCTTCAAAATAGTTCAGGCCCAAACAGTTCTTCAAAGCAAAAAAAGTGCAGGGTTTTAAGTTGTAGCAAATTTGATCACCGTCATACAGAGCGTTTCAAATAATGAGCTGGCTATTATTGTGACAAAGTTATTACGGTAACGAATGACTTAAAATTGTTTATGTTAATTATTTTATTTATTAAATATAAAGTATTTTGGTTAAACTACGTGATACCTCTTGCGCTCACTACTCGATAAATTTGCTAAAAAAATTTTTTCATTGAGCTGATAGTCGGCCGCATTCAAACATTAAGTGGGCCGCTGGTTGGACATCCCTGCACTAGACCAACTCCACGTGCTTAACCTGAATCAAAGTAACACTTTTAAAGTTTTTGGCGTTATTCTTTGCTCTCATCAGGATATAGGCCTACATATACTGCTATAAAATACTATTAGCTGACATTTCACTGCCAAAACTGCCTGCAAGGTAGTCCATTAAGAGCAAAGATTTTGCCAAATGCTGAATTGTCTTACGCTTTTCTAGGTTTAACGATCTCATTTTATCAGTTAAATTTAAAAATTGACTGAAATGACAATACTGTTAGCTATTGATGACATCACAGTGCTGCGGACATGGCACAAGAATTAATAGATATCTAAAAAATATGCTTCATTAGAGCAAACTACTTGTACAGTTTCATGTTTCTACTCGTTATCAATTAAATTTCTTACATTTTGGTTTCTTGATCATGCCGTCTCCTAGGGAAGGGGTGGGGGAACAGGGGGCATTCCCGGCATTGCCTCCCCAAAGTATTTTCAGCCCTACATACAGCCGTTATTATATATATTCACACGCTGCAAAACGCCGTTTCATCGACCGGTGTTTTTCTGGATTGACCTGCAAGACCTTTTACGAGTACGCCTTTTACTCTTTCTCTCCTGTGCAAGCGTTCTGCAGACATGCGCTTTGATCATGACCATGAGCAGTACCGATTTTGAAATCATAGTATCGTAAATAAATTGAAAGATTTGTTTTAATAGCAAAAAATTCAGATCTTCATCACAACAGCAGCATTACGCCGAAGCGTGTAACGAGTGGTGAGGCCCATCTCCGCAGCTAAGCGCTTGGGCAACGTCACAACAGTGACGAGACGTTGGCGACACTGTGTCCGATTTAACCACCCGGGAATCGAACCCCAGACCTCCAGCACCCGGTGTCTTTAACCACCACGCTTTGATCGCAACCACTGCAAATTTAAGTGTTTTTGAGGCACTTTTGTTTGATGTTAAGATTCGATCATTGCTTCTCGTGTGAGTTAACCACTTTCAAGACCATCGCTGATGTGGCTATTAAAAGATCAATGTCCATTTTCTAAAGATACCTTTTTATGTAAACGCCATTTGACTTTTTTTACTTAGTTAGTGCTACCAAATCTGTCGACTCTTTTCAATTTTGAATAACTTTCGGCACACTTGTGTCATCAGCTTTGATACAAACAGAGCCAAAATATTAGAAAGACTTTCGGCAAACTTGTACAGCTGCACCAATGTCCACGCTCATCTTCAACAAACCTGTTCAATGTGATTCATATCAGTTGACAGATTATGAAGCTGTTATAGGCCTACTCAGACACATCTATCTCAGTATCACCACTTATGACTGTAGCTTATCACGAAAATATTTTACTGCTACATTAGTTGATGGGTAGTAGTACTATACAATTAACTCGAGTCTTGTTTTAACTTAACAAAAGCTCATTTTTTAATCCGACTTCTGATTTCAACTTGCGTGATCAATTTTTATGCATTGACTTCACAAGCGCTCAACTAAGTGTCTGCACGTGCAAAATATGGTTTTCAAAAAGCTACGGTGGACCGGCTTGGAATTTGTAATGTTTATTCATGAACATTCTGATTTCTGAATAGCTTTTGCTTATTCCTAATAAGATTTAAATCTTGCCAGGGGTGCCTAAGCTTGCAATTTGCGTGTACCAAACTTGACCAGCGTGAACCAGAACTAATCCACTTGGTGAGTGACGATAATTGATAATAAACTAATAAAACTAATAAACAAAATTTACACGGTCAAAATCTACATCCTGTCTGTAATTTATCATACACTTTTGATTAAGAGCTTTTAGTCCTCATCGGAATGTAATGTTTCAATTACCGCTATTCTATCATTTACTGAACTGCAGCAGCGGTAGGCTACTGTGTTGTTATTTTCAACGGAGCTGGTAAAGTTGATTTTTACAAATCTGGCGCTTGATTTTGTTTTGCAATATTTTTAATAAACCTGAGCCTGCGCACGAGCATTCTGTCTCAGGGGCTTTGATTCGTTATTTGTCATAAGTTTTCACTCAGCAGTCAAAAAGATTATCTATCCAAAACGATATCCCATTGGACTAATCCTACGCTTAAACTGTTGAAATGAAAAACAAATTAAATTAAGAGTTTTTGCTTGACTTCTGCTTTAAAGCAAGCCGAAGTGGTTCAGCCAACTAGATTTATGAAGTTTTAATATGATTTTGCAATAAAAAAGCTCGAAATTGCTAACAGATTTACCCAGTTTTTATAATTTTAAAACTTTTTTGCAATTAACAACCCTGTGTAAACAAAACTGATAAATATTTGGAATTTGTTATCGTTTTAAATCCTTCGTTTGAGATCTATAACTTAATTTAACGACAACAGATGCAAACAGATGTCTTGAATTGACCAATGAATAATTGACCATTACTAACATCGTTCTAATTGGCGGATTTGACTCAGGTTTAAAAATAGATTATTTCTAGCTATTTTGTTTCTTTTTCTGCTAACGAACAATGAAAAGTTGATTAAATATTAACCACGAACTGTTTAGCTCTAACTTTTTCCAGTGGCGTAGCCAGGGGGGTGGGCCGGGGGGGGGGTTGGGGGGGCCCACTCGAGCACTGGCCCCCCCTTTTTGACGAAGCTTAATCTGAAGGGTAATTAAAACATTTTTATAAAATACCGTAAACTTTGTTTCAAAATCTCCCTCATCTCTACCATTTTTTCACTTACGTAATTTTTGCGCCATTTAAATTTCGACGTACCTTCTCCACAATAAGCGCTTGTTAAGCAATTATTGCATCGTAACAGCGCAGTAGGATCAAATATTTAAGTGTAAGTAGCCTACAGATAAAAACAAGATTGTATCGCAAAAAGGCAATTGAATATGACGAGCAAAAAAATGTTCAATTGAAAATTATTTTAAGAAGAAGAATAGGCAGCTTGATCAGTATTAGGGTAGCGATCAGCGAACTTAAGGATTACCTGCCTAGGTCTACTCTACAGACTCTGCAGTAAAAAACTAACTAACATGTCTCAACGCTTCCTCGTTTTGCTGCACGTTCCTTTTTCCATGCCAGTTTTATTTAACTTAAGATGTAAATATTATCTTGGACGTTTTTGGCAGTACGGAAATAAAATAAAAATTGATTGATTGAGAACTCCATATTCATCCGTAAAACAAAATAAATACCAATAACTTGAGACAAATATGGAAATACGGTAAGACAGCGTGAAGCCTTTTTGAGCCAGTGTGAGGCGCCTAGCAGAAGCAAGCTGGGGAGCTGGTGCCAAAACGCTGTGCATAGCTACCTTGACCTTCTGTTTGGAGTCGAAGTACTCATACGCGCCTCATTGACAAGCCCATCAACGACGCTTTGCGCCTGGTGATTGAATGCTTGCGTGCGACACCAAAGGACAACCTATTTGTTCTATCAGGCATCACACCGACTGAGCTTCGTCGAAAGAGAGCCACACTGTTTTTGGCTTGTCGTGCCCTGGAGCCTGACCATCTACTCCATGATTGGCCACGTCCCACCCTTATGGAGGGCATCGACAGCTTAAGTCAAGACACTCCTTTGTGCCTACTGCTCTGGAACTGCTCAGAGATGCAAGCAAGCGAACTGGACACCAGTGCGGCAACATGGGCGGACCACAGGTGGAGCATTAAGTGGCGGGGGGGCACTTCTCGTCTACATTCATTTTTGATGATGTGGACGCTTTTCCACCTGGAATGGGGCTTCCCAGACCCGCCTGAGTCCGGCTGAACCGTCTCCAGACTGGAGTTGGCCTCTTTCGTTCATCAATGGACAAATGGGGCATGGCTTCCACAGCGTCCTGTGAGTGTGGTGCAGAGGAACAGACCGCAGACCATAAAATCCTGCTTCTCATATCGCCATTCAAATGGGATTCGGGGTCTGCTCACTGCGAACAAGAGTTGGGCAAGGTGGCTGTCTGACACGTGCCCAGCCATTTAAAGTGATGCTACTTCCCGATGCAACATAGCACCCACACGAAGAAGAAGCGTGGGTCTAAATAAGGCTTTGGCCCGAGCAGCACCAGGCAATTTTAAACGATGTGAAGATGTATGGGCAATTTGGGCATCGGCATTCCGGCAGTAAGGGCAAAGAAAGCGCTGGTCTAAAAAGTGCAAATCCCTTGACAAATAAAAGCAAAGAAATTAATCACTAGCAACCGGTATTTTGGCGTATGATTTTTACACTTGTCATTATCCAATACATTTTATTTTGAAATAAATTGTTTACCAAATACAGTAACGGGTCGTAAACCTGCTTTAACGCCAAACAAGGAATTAGCATTATTTAGCTATGACAGGTGATGACTGAATCCATATCATTAACTAAAAAGGTGAGAATTTGGCTTAATTTAAACTTTTGGCCTATTTGATTAGTTAATTTAAAAACTATAAACAAAACTGTTTACTTTTTTAAGTGGTAATAACAAACAAAATTTAAGTCACATAAAAGGACTATTAACATTATAAACGCGAAAACGCCTATTTCAATCTTATTAAAAACACCTTTTTTGTTTACGTTGCAGCAAGAATACAGAAGCAAAGCTTAGTAAATAATGTAAACAAAGTGGCTAATAATGGTGCGCTCATTTTCTCTGTGCAAATCGTACGGTAAAATTTACGGCTCATTGAAAAACAAACATGATACATCTATCATACTTTGCAACGCTGAAAACTGTCTTTCAAGTATCAAATTTAAGGACATTAGGACCGATCAGGCCAATTTCGTCAAAATTGATTATTTTCGACGATTTGCAATTTTCATGTTCAGTCTTCAGCAACATTGAAACAATTCGAACTTTTTGTCAGTGCTACAAAAACATGATTTTTTTCATTAAACTTGAAGCTTTATACCAGCAACTGACCTACGGTACCGCATAAAGCATAATATGTAGCAGCTCCTTTAGCAGCCTAGCGTGCTAAGAGGTGCCGGAACCGGCTTCTGAGTGACGGATTTTTATTGGGCATCCGTGTTTACGGAGCCGGCGCCAGAGCAGTCGACTAAGCGTTTATCAGGGGGCCAAGCGTTTATCAGGGGGAGGCCAAAATTTGAAATTAAACACAAAAAAGAAAGCTTGTTAGTTGGGGGGGTTAAGCATGTCGATTGGGGGGCCAAGCCCCCTGGCCCCTCCCTTGGCGCCAGCCCTGCGTGACTGCATTTATTGTGGGAGATGACCAATGTTCCCTCTAAATTTTTGTAGCCGATGTGCGCAGAAACTTTGGCGAGTGCGCACGTTTTGAGAAATCACTAACGTTTGTGCAACAAAACATGAACAAATTGAACATGGTAGCTATTGAAAACAGGTAGCGCAACTTCTCTTGTTTATGTTGCTGCTGGTACATTTTTCGTTCACGATACCAGAGGCATTATGCAGCCAAAAAATTTGGAGGGGCCCGAGTGACAACTTAAACAGATATTGATCACAACCTTTGTAAAAGCCGTATTTAGCATTGAGTAACATTACGAAAAAAGGAAGCTGCGGAAAAGATACCAAAATACGCCGTGATACCCAAAATTTTGGATAATAAATCGAAATTTACCTCAAACCGCTTCTTAATTATAAACTTTGTGCGCAATCAATGTGGGCTCACGATTTAACAAAAGAGGAGGACATTGCTGGGGGGCTGGGGGCGAAACCCCAGCCGCCGGTGGCAAGGGGGGTCTGGGGACCGAGCCCCCAGCCGCCAACGGATTTTTGCGGTTTTCACATAAAAAAACTTGTTTCAGCACACTTACTTATCGAAAAAAGACATACCAATAACTGCAGTGAGTGCAGTAACTATTATAGTATCAGACAATACAAAAATGTTTTCGTAGTTCATGTCTAAAAACTCTGTTGCTTTGCGCGCGCTATCGGTGCGGGAGATCTTGGGTTTAAATCCCGGGTCGATCAAATCGGCACAGTGTCGCCAAAAACTCGCCACCGCTGCGACGTTCCTTCGGAGCTGTGTAGCCCAGGCACTAAGCCGTGGAGGTGGGCCCCGCCACTCGTTACACGCTTCGGCGTAATATCGCGAGTATAATGAAGATTTGATTTTGATGTCTAAAAGCAGAAGCTGGGCTAAAATAAACGAAAGGAGGCTGCAATCATTATTAATTTTGACGCATATGATGGGATGAAGTGTATAGGTGTGTTCTAGGCTATGATGTTTAACATGCAAAATGTTGTATAAATTGATAAACAGCTCAGATGGCCGAGTGGTAAGACTAGTACAGTAAGTGGTAAGATAAACAGCTCGGATGGCCGAGTGGTAAGAGCGTCCGCCTCGGGAGCTGTAGACTTGGGTTTGATTCTGAGTCGGGTCAAACCAACGACTTTAAAATTGGTATTCACAGCTTCCCTGCTTGACGCTCAGCATTAAAGTGACAGTGTGAAGATGAAGCCGTGAAAGGCACTTAGCGGGGTTCCCACATGTTGATGTGGTGGACAGATGGCTGGCAACTTCTAAGCGAGCTCGTTATATCGCCTTGATCGCTTTCTTGTGATGGGAGGATAAATACGCAAAAAAATCTAATTACAGATCAAGAAACTGTCTTTACTCCTGAGTCGAAGCGATTGATTGAAGCAAAAATTAAAAACAAAACAATGGAATTTATAGTATAAGAAAGGGGGTATGGAGTTAGTTTGAAGGATGAAAGCGAAATGGCACAGGCTAAATTTATTATTTAATTTTCAATTTTTTAAATTATAAAAAGTAGCACATCTCAGAAAATTTGGGGGGGGACGGACCCCCGAGTCCTAATGGCACAACGCCACTGCACGGTACATTTTGCGAAGAAATGCGTTGTTTTAGCAGGTCCAAGAACAATTTTCCTCAACTTGCCAACCGAGAACGTTGCTTCATCATGATATATCTGTGCGCAGTATATTTATGCGTGTGCGCAGTCTCTGAAAGCCGCGTGCGTGCGCACTCGCGCACAGCTTAGAGGGAACATTGGAGATGAAATCAACCATCAGTAGTGGACCGCCAGCTTCCGTATATTCACAAGTAATATTAAAACTTGTATTTTGTTTAAAATTGGACTGCAGTTGAATCTAATCCACTTGTAGGCTATTATCCGAGTTAAGTAAAATTTTGATCAGATTACTCGTGAGTAAGATTGTCATTGTCAGCAAAATAGCTGACCTGCGGGCTGAGTAAAACTAGGTGAAAAAATCTGAGTGCCGGATTCTAGTCATTCTCATTTCATTTATCGTTACGGCTGGAGCTGATTGGATTAGACCAGTGATTCTCAACCTTTTCCGAGTCGTAGCCCTCTTTACTGTGACACAAAAAGACCTTAGCCCCATAAGAGTACCTTTAAAAGACCAGGTCTAGAAATAAACATGTATTTATTCCTACGCACGCGGCCCCCCAGAGGACGCTGCGTGGCCCTCTCATTGGGGGACAGAGGGTCACGGTTGAGAATCTCTGGATTAGACATATGTTGCCAGGAGGTTGTCGCCTCAATGTGCTAACTCACTTCTCAGTCTGTGCCTTTTGGACTGTTTAATGTTTGCTCACTGTTTTACGAATTTAAGTTATAAATTTATGTACAAAGATTTTTCATGGTACAGAATTTTAACATCGATTTAAACAACATCGGAAACATCTTTGAAATTTGGGTAGTCTTAAAAAAGATTGTTTAAAGCCAAACTGTTTTCGTCTCGCTCATGTGAGACGGAAACAACTAGTCATATGCCGTATCTCGATCAGCTACATCGAAAAAACTGCAGCAAAAAATGAAAAATTAATAGACTGTGATTGGTTAAAAAATATAAAAGGGCTATGATTGGTTGAAAAAGAAAACACTGCGGTTGGTTGCTGAATGCTATGTACTCACAGGCGTCTCACAGGCGCCAACTAGTGAAGAATTTTAAGCGAGTAGAAGAACATTTTTGACGACGTCAGAACAGGCTTTGCCGTTGCGATAAAAGTTACTTGCAGCGCTGTCAAGTAGAATTGCGTTTTTGCTTGAGCTAAAATGGAAAATTGGTTGACATTATAATCAGGGCCGGATTAAGGGTTTCTGAGGCCTGGGGCTATCTGGTAGTCAGGGGCCTATTTTGTCCCCGTCGGTCGAAGACCTGCTGAAATATATAGCCTACATACTAGTATTAAACAATAAACATATTCAAAAAACAAATTTTTCGAATTTAAACAGAACGCTCTAATTTACTCGTACAAAGCTTTAGAAACGGTCATACCACAGAGCCCCAATTCATGCAAATATGCTTTCTATTTGTTGTTTTGTATTATGATTGTACGATTAGTTCCCACCAAGCCATGCTAAGTTTACGTTAAGCTTCTTACGCCGCCGTCTATGAATTACCGGTGTTACAAAATAATCATAATCAAAATAATCATTAATTTCAATGACTCGCTAAAACGGCGACATTCCTTCGGAGCTGCGTTGCCCAGCAGGCGCTATGCCACGGAGATGGACCCCTTGCCACATGTATTACGCTTCAGCGTATAAACTTGAGGTAATGAAGATTTGGTTTGATTTCCTTTTACAGGATAGAAAGTTTCATTGCACGCTGCAACCGATGCTGGGTTATTGATAGTATTTGATTGTGAGTTGTTGCAAAATTTGCACAGCAATGAACATTTATATCAGTAATCATTCTATTTATCCAGTTTGAATTCTGTTTCGAAAACCGTCGAAATCGTAGTACGACATGCTGTAGAACAATCATATTGCGTCAGAATGTTTTCATTTATGTTTTTTTATTTTTTCGCTTTCTGCAATTTTGACCCAAAACATAGGGAGATTTGATTGGTTAAGAGGGGCTGGAATAATTTCAAAGCTAACTTCTGAACCTTGTTTCCTGCTCCAATGAATGCCTCAGCTATTGGGCTGGTGACGCTGTACTGGTCCAAACCTCGCAACTCGATGTAGGTCCGAATCTCATTAACTCGTAATCAGTCTTTTTTGATTTCGTGTAATTGTCGTAGATATTGTGATTCAAATTCAAGAGTAATTCCCTTGAAATTTTGAGCAGTGATGCAAACTTGAATCACTCTTGTAGCTCTAACCTAAACTGAATAAATTAAGCCTACTTAATAAAGGTTGGTAACTCGCATTCAACTTTAAAGTACAATAGTTGATTGATGAAAAAATCATTTAATTGTTTATTATATGTTGTAATCGAGGGGCCTATTTTTTCAGTGGGCCTGGGGCTGCAGCCCCATCAGCCATAGGTGGTGGAAGCGGGGGGGCCTGGGGGGGCCCTAATTTACTCATTTATTTTTACAATAATACCTCTGCATTAGGGTGGTCCTTAAAAAATTTTTTTTGAATTTTTTATGGGCCAACCCTTTGAAGGGGCTTGCCAAAAATTTTAATATTTACGGGTAGCTCAAGTCTCTTACATTTTACGACGGAAGCCAAATGACTTCAATAGCATTTTCTCTTTAATTGAAACGCTAGAACACCATCTTAGTACCAAACGATGCAGAATGTCTAGTTTTCTGTCAATGTTTGATAGGTGTCACTAGCTTAGTGTTTGAAGGAAGTCAAAAAATTTCTTATTCTTTGCAAAATTAGATAAAAAAATTGTATAAAGTAATTAACAATGGTATGTTGGCTCGTTATCAAATTTTTGTGTAAATGCAATTACCAAACACAAAATAACGCGATATGAAATAGTTATATTTTGGTTGTCACCTCAGCACACAGTTACTCAAAAAATCGATCGCAGCAATCTGTGATTAGCAACAACAATAGAAATATTGTCTTCCTAACAATATTCAAGTTTCTAACTTTCAACAATTAATGCTTTAAAGTTTTCTTCCCGCTGTCAGAAAATTTTTTTCGGAGTTCCTTAACAATTTTAAGTTAAAACTGCTGCTGTTGTTCATCGTTAGTCATTAACTCACAGTACTCTTGAATAAGAGCCACACCTCTTTCAGCATGGTCGTCAACCACTTTCAATTCTTGCACAATTGATGAAGCTCGGAGGAAATCGTTATCGTCGTTCCAAGTATCAGGATCTTTTTGCAGAAAACCAGAAGAAAGTTTTAGCTTTTGGAGTACAACTTTGGAAGTTGAGGTCACAAAATCGCTCAGGTTGGAACTAGTTATCATTTGCTGGTTGATTGATACTTACTTCGGGGGCTCTTCATCACCTATTCTTTTCAATGACTGAATCATTTGGCGTTTCATAGAGCATGGGATGATACCATCAAAAAAAGTCAAACCCTCGTCTTCAATCTCTGGTGAGTACAAAAAAATTAATAAAGTTGTATGTGCTGCTGCAACAGCTAAGATGACACCCCATATGTAGTATCTGTCGTAGTACCTCGTGGGTTTGGCTTTTTTTGATGGTATCATCCCATGCTCTATGAAGCGCCAGATGATTCAGTCATTGAAGAGAATAGGTGAAGAATAGGTCCCGTGAATCGAACCACGGTAGTTCCAAGCTTCCTTGATAGGTCTTCATCTGAGTTTCCGTGTCGGGAACTCGGGATTGAACAGGCTCCAAGCGTCATCCGAAACAAGTAATAAAAATGGAATGTAGCGAAAGAGAGTCGCTACAAGCGCATGTACAAAAAGCTCTTTTTGCAGTACAGTGCTATTGATGAGTTGCATTGACGTCACGGAATTTTCCCGCCAAAAGCAATGGGCGGCAAAAAGAGCTTTTCTTTTATCTTTCATAGTGTACGCTGCATGCGCTTAATCTGACAAGGTGTGGGGTGAGTGAAGGAAGGGATGGGAAAGTGTAGGGGTGAGTGTGGGGAAGTGTGGGGGGGGAGATGGGATGCGTGGAAAAATGTGGGGTAGGCGCGGGAAAGTGTGTTAGGGTGTGGGGGGAAGTGAAAAAAGGTGTGGTAAGTGTGTTGGAGTGGGGAAAAGGTGAGGCGAGGTGGAGGAGTGTGGGAAAATGTGGGGAGGTGTGGGAAAGTGTGTTGGGGTGTGGAGGGAAGTGAAAATAGGTGTGGGGAAGTGTGTGGAAGAAAGGTGAGGAGAAGGGGGGTGTGGGGAAGTGTGTGGGGGAAGAAAAAAGAAGTGTGGGGGAGTGTGTTGGGTATGGGGGAGGTGAAGAGAGGTGGTAGGGTACGGAAAAATGAGTAGGAGGTGTGGAAAAGTGTGTTAAGGTGTGGGGGTACACAAGGGGAGAAGTGGGGAAGTGTTGGGGGAGGTGTGGAAAAGTGTGTTGGGGTGTGGGAAGGTAAGGGGAGATCCGGGGAGAAGTGTGGGGAAGTGTGTTGGGGTGTGGGGGGAGGCGTGGGGAAATGTGTTGAGGTAGTGGGGAAGTGTGTTGGAGGTGTAGAGAAATGTTGCGGAAGATGTGGAAAAGTGTTGGGGGAGGTGCGAGGAAATGTTGGGAGAGGTGTGGGAAAGTGTGTTGGGGTATGGGGAAGGTAAAGGGAGATATGGGGAGAAGTGTAGGGGGTGTGGGGAAGTGTGTTGGGGATGTGTAGGGAAATGTTGGGGGAGGTGTGAGCAGTATGTTGGGGTGTGGGGGGATGTGTGGAAAAATGTTGAGGGAGGTGTGGGGAGAGGTGTGGTGTGGAAAAGTGTTGGGGGAGGTGTGAAAAAGTTAGGGTGTGGGGAAGGTAAGGGGAGATATGTGGGGAGAAGTGTAGGGAGTGTGGGGAAGTGTGTTGGGGTGTGGGGAATGTGTAGGAAAATGTTGGGAGAGGTGTGGGGGTATAGGGAAGTGTACTGGGGTATGGGGAAGTGCGCTAAGGTATAGAGGGATGTGTAGGAAAAAGTTGGGGAGGTGTGGGGAAGCGTGTTGGGGTATGGAGGGAGGTGTAAAATAGTGTTGGGGGACGTGTGAGGAAATGTTGGGGGTGGTGTGGGAAAGTGTGTTGGGGTGTGGGGAAGGTAAGGGGGAGGTGTGGGAAAGTGTGTTGAGGTGTGGGGAAGTGTTGGGGGAGGTGTGAAAAAGCGTGTGGAGGTGTGGGGAAAGTAAGGACCGGAGATGTGGGTAGAAGTGTGGGTAAGTGTGTTGGGGTATAGGGAAGTATTGGGAGAGGTGTGGGGAAGTGTGTTAGGAGTTGGGGGTGTGGGAAAGTGTGTTGGGGTGTGGGAGAGATGTAGGAAAATGTTGGGGGAGGTGTGGCGGTGTGTGAAAGTGTGTTGGGGTGTGGGGGAAGGTGTGAGAAAGTGTTAATTAGGGGAGGTGTGGGGGGTGGGAGGAGGTGTGGAAAAATGTTGGGGGAGGTGCTGTGGGGAAATGTTGGGGGAGGTGTGGGAAGTGTGTTGAGCTATGGGAAAGGTAAGGGGAGATGTGGGGAAAGGTGTGGGGAGTGTGGAGAAGTGTGTTGGGGTGTGGGGGAAGTGTTGGGAGAGATGTGGGGGTTGTGGAGAAGTGTTGTAAGAGGTGCGTTGGGGTTTCCCATGCCTCCCCCACACTTCCCCACATCTTTTTTCACCTCCCCCACATCCCAACTCATTTTCCCACACCTCTCCCAACACTTTTCCACCACCACACCCCAACACACTTCCCTACACCCCACACCTCTCCCTACATCTCCCCTTACCTTTCCCACATCCCTACACACTTTCCCACACCTCTTTTCACTTTCCTCCATACCCAAAACACTTTCCCACTCCTCCCCCACATTTTCCCACTCCCCCCACTATTCCAATCCTTTCCCCCACACCCCAAAACACTTTCCCACACCTCCCCCACACCCCTTCTACTTCTCTTCACCTCCCCCCACTCCCTAACACATCTCTTTTTACCTCCCCCACACCCCAACACACTTTCCAACACCTCCCCCACACTCACCCCCTACGCTCTCCCATCCCTTCTTCCACTTACCCCACTCCTTTTCACATTAAGTGCATGTACAGTTTTGTACACTAGGAAAGAATGAAGCTTTTTTTTGCCGTCCAGTCACTGTGGTCCAGTGTTGGCGAAAAAATGATGACGTCAATGCAACTATTCAATAAGCGTAAATCTAAAAATATATGGCAACACTCATTCCGTGGTAAAAGTAAAAGTTGCAATGTGTTTGCTGGAGAGCAGTAGGAAACACGTGTTGATATTGGTGACCAAGGTTCGAGTCAAGGGGGTTGGAGTCCGGGGGGTTGGGGTTGGAGTCGGGGGGTTGGGGTCGGGGGGGGGGGGGTGGATTCGGGTGGGGGTTGGGGTCGAGATCGAAGGGTTTGGAGTCAGTGGTTGGGGTCGGGAAGGTTGGAGTCGGGGGGGGTTGGGGTCGGGAGGTTGTAGTTGGTTTGAAATTACCTTAAAAGTCTTGTAGTTGATTTACAAGTACCTTGTAGTTTCTTGTGCTGTTTTCAACTACCTTGTAGTTCCTTGTAATGTATTCAGCTACTTTGTGCTTGGTTTAAAAGTACCTTGTAGTTCCTTGTGCTGTTTTCAAGTACCTTGTCGTTGGTTTAAAAGTACCTTGTAGTTCCTTGTGGTGTTTTCAACTGCCTTGTAATAGCTATAAAAGTACCTTGTAGTTCGTTGTAGTGTTTTCAATTACCTTGTAGTTGGTTTAAAAGTACCTTGCCACCTTGTACTTGGTTAAAAGTACCTTGTAGTTCCTTGTGCTGTTTTTAACAGTTTAACTACCTTGTAATAGCTGTAAAAGTACCTTGTAGTTCCTTGTAGTGTTTTCAACTACCTTGTAGTGTTTTCAGCTACTTTGAACTTGGTTTAAAAGTACCTTGTAGTTCCTTGTGTTGTTTTCAACTACCTTGTAGTAGCTATAAAAGTACCTTGTAGTGTTTTCAAGCATTTTGTAGGTTTAAAAGTACCTTGTAGTTCCTTGTGCTGTTATCAACTACCGGTACCTTGTAGTAGCTATAAAAGTACCTTGTAGTGTTTTCAAGCATTTTGTAGGTTTAAAAGTACCTTGTATTCCTTGCGTATTCAGCTACATTGTACTTGGTTTAAAAGTACCTTGTGGTAGTTCCTTGTAGTGTTTTGAACTACTTTGTAGTTCATTACTTTTTACATCCCCTACTTTCTACTCTACTTCAAGTAGCTTCCGCTATCAGTAGCAATACTTTTACTTAACTAGATTTCTGGTCTACTGGTACTTTTTACACCCCTGGGTATTTTATGGTACGAGTATATTTCGTGTTTTATAAATGTTTTCTTTGCGAATTTTCTATATGGGGTTTTATATTTTTATCTGGGGTTTTCAAAAAAATCTCAGTGGAAGCACTGTTGGTGTCTTGGTGTAAGAAATTTGCCAGCAATTTGACTAGTTTACCCGGTACAGTAGTCTAGTTGAGTTTGATTTGCGAGAATCCTAAGGTTTTATGTTATAATAATGCTGGTTGTGATAGATGCCATATATTTTTAGAATTTTTTTCAAAGGAGTCCTGGTACTTTTATATTTTGAGGCAGAAAAGGTTAACTAGACCAGTGGTTTTCTACCTTTTTCAAGTTGCGGACCTCCAAGTTAAGCAATTTGTTGTTTGCGGACCCTACACAAATGTACGCAAATAATCACGATTCCAGTTTTTTGCCCAAGATCAAGTGAAGAGCAAAAACATTTAACTATTTAAAATATCGTTTCACATGAGTGCACACAGTGAATACCCCAACATCGCACCACCCGATCCACACCAAAAGACCCCAAATTTCAAAAAAAAACTTTATTAACTTGCCAACTGTTCCTTCTAGCGTCATCCTGCAAAATATCAAACAGAAACAATGTCATTTTTAATATTAACATTTTAAAACAAATTTTGATCCTTTTTTTTTGTAAAAAAGAGCTTAAAAATTTGAAAAAATCTGGTAAATTTCAATTTGCCATAACTTGGGATACACTCAACCAATTTTCAAAAATTTTACATTTTTTTAATCAGCTTACTCAGGTCTACAAACGTGCAAAGTAGCATTAGAATCGTTTATGGTGTGGTGGAAGGCGCTGGATCACTTGACAAATAATTACCCCAAAGTCTTCACGTCCTCATACCAGTACCGTATGTCTTGTTTTCACTGAAAATATTGGTAAAGAGCTAAAAAAAAGGTCTATCTGCACATCGTTCACGAAAAGATTATTTTTAGAAATACTGGTACCGGTACATTAATAATTAGGCAGTGGCTATTTGTACAGACCTGTACAAATACGGTTTCTCTAATTATGGAATAGTATGGCATAGTGTGGAATAGTATGGCATAGGGTGCTACTAAACACTGCAAAGAACAACAAAAAACTGAAAACACTGCAAAGAATGACAACAGACTTGAAATTAGTTACTAAACTCCGCAAAGAACGACAAAGGACTCGGAATCATAGTCTCGAACATGACAAGGAACGACAAAGAACTTTAAATCAATTACTAAACACCGCAAAGAACGACAAAGGACTTGGAATCATGATCTTGAACATAACAAAGAACGACAACGGACTTTAAATTAGTTACAAAACACCTCAAAGAACTTTTAAATCAATTAGGCTAGTGATTGGGGTCAGGAAGTTAAGAGTCATTGGGAGGTTGGGGTCGGAGGGGTTCGGATTGGAGGGGATAGAGTCGGGTTCAAGTCAGGGGGTTGGGGTCCGGGAGGTCAGAGGGGTTAGGGGGGTTGGGGTCGAAGGGGTTCAGATTGGAGGAGATAGAGTCGGGTTTGGAGGGGTTCAAGTCAGGGGGTTGGGGTCGGGGAGATCAGAGGGGTTGGGGTCGAAGGGGTTGAGGGAGTTTGGGTCGAGGGTCAGATTGGGACTGGGGAACTCGGAGGATTGGGGTGTGGGGTCAGGGGGGTTGAGGGAGCTAGGGTCGGGGGGATGGGGGCTAGCTAGGAAAATTGAGATCAGGGTAGTTGGGGTCGGGGGGATTGGGGTTAGGGAAGTTGAAATCGGGTGAGTTGGGGTCAAAGAAGTTGGAAACGTCATCAATCCCCCTGATCTCGACTCTCTCGACCCCAAGTCCCCCCCGACCTCAAGTCCCCTGATCCCAACTTCCCTAACCCCAATCCCCCCAACCCCAACCTCTCCAACCCCCCTGATCCGAACCCGACCCCTCGACCCAAACTCTTCCGAACCCAATTCCAACCGCTTTGACACCAACCTCCCAACTCCTCTGACCACCTCGGCCCCAACCCCTGATTTGAACCCTCCAAACCCAATTCTATCCTTTCCGACCCCAACCCCCTCGACCCAACTTGAGCCCCTTTAACCCCACTCCAACCCTCTTACTTCAACTCTTTTGACCCCAACCTCCCCAATCCAGCCCCCAACCTCTCGTAACCCCGACCCCCACTCCCCTGACCCCAACTCCCCAACCCCACCGACCTTGATTTCAACTCAACCTCTCGACCCAAACTCTTCCGACCCCAACCCCCCAACTCCTTCGACCTCCCCAACCCCAACCCCCTGACTTGAAATCCTTCAAACCCAATTCCATCCCCTCCGACCCCAACCTCTCCACCCCAATCACTAGCCTAACTGATTTAAAAGTTCTTTGAGGTGTTTAGTAACTAATTTAAAGTCCTTTGTCGTTCTTTGTTATGTTCAAAATCATGATTCCAAGTCCTTTGTCGTTCTTTGCGGTGTTTAGTAATTGATTTAAAGTTCTTTGTCGTTCTTTGTTATGTTCGAGACTGTGATTCCAAGTCCTTTGTCGTTCTTTGCGGTGTTTAGCACTTAATTTATAGTCCGTTGTCGTTCCAAGTTATGTTCGAGACTATGATTCCGAGTCCTTTGTCGTTCTTTGCGGTGTTTAGTAACTAATTTAAAGTCCGTTGTCGTTTCTTGCCATGTTCGAGATTATGATTGCAAGTCCGTTGTCGTTCTTTGCAGTGTTTTGTAACTAATTTAAAGTCCGTTGTCGTTCCTTGCTATGTTCGAGACTATGATTCCAAGTCCTTTGTCGTTCTTTGCGGTGTTTAGTAACTAATTTAATGTTCTTTATCGTTCCTAGTTATGTTCGAGACTATGATTCCAATTCCTTTGTCGTTCTTTGCGGTGTTTAGTAACTAATTTCAAGTCTGTTGTCGTTCTTTGCAGTGTTTTCAGTTTTTTGTTGTTTTTGTTGTTCTTTATGTTCGAGACTATGATTCCAAGTCCTTTGTCGTTCTTTGCGGAGTTTAGTAACTAATTTCAAGTCTGTTGTCGTTCCTTGCTATGTTCGAGACTATGATTCCAAGTCGGTTGTCGTTTTTTGCGGTATAATATTTAATAACTAATTTAAAGTTCTTTGTGGTTCCTTGTTATGTTCGAGATTGTGATTCCAAGTCCTTTGTCGTTCTTTGCGGTGTTTAGTAACTAATTTAAAGTCCGTTGTCGTTCGTTGTCGTTTTTTACAGTGTTTTCAGTTTTTTGTTGTTCTTTGTCGTTCTTTGCGGTGTTTAGTAAGACCGGTATGGCATAGCATGGAATAGTAAAGGCACTGTGGTATAGTATGGCAGAACTGGGCGATAGGACGTTTGGGGCACTAGAGTAGAGGGGCCCATAAAGAGTCAAATTTGGGGTAAATGTGCCTCAGGTCTAATTTAGGGCAAAAGGATCTCAGGACAGGACGGTTAAAGCAATAAATAGGCCCTAGGAATAGGATGTTAATTTAGGGCACTGGGGCATATCCTATGAATAAATGGGGCTGTAGAACCAATAGGCCTCTGGGCATTTGGGGCAACAGAGGATCTGGGTCTCAACATGTTTTGGTCCCTTGGACAAACGGGCTTTAGGATGGTTGGGACGAAAGGACTGTTTGAAGCTCTGGGGCATATGGTCTATACGGGATTCAGCACATTTGGAGTACTATGCCATGCTATTCCATACTATGCCATTCTATTCCATAAATAGAGACACCCGTACAAATAAGCTCTTTGTTTTTTTTTATTATCCCTTTGCGCTCTTCCCGATGGTACAATAGCATGGTGAAGTAAAAAAATAAACCAAAGAAACAAATGTTACGAGCCTGTAAAAATAGCCACTTTCTATTAATTGATAAACACCGGTACTGCGGCCCCCTTAAAATCATTTGCGGACCACTTGGGGGTCCGCACTCCGCAAACCCTAGGTTGAAAACCACTCAAACTAGACTATGGTCTGATGGTACTGGTAGATAGCATTGTAAACAGTGGCGCCGACTTACTTTTAAAACGTGGGGAGGTTTTGCGAGCGCAAGCAAAGCAACAAAGATCCCAAAAAATACACATTACTATGCTACTGTGAATGCATAGGTTTTCAAGACGCATTAGACTTTAGCTTCCAAATGCGTTGAGTACGAGTACCGATAAGTCTTTTATCCTGCGTAGCAGCTTAGCATTCAATCAGCGAGTTTTTTTAAAGAGGAGTGTTTTGTTCACTAGCAACCCAAAGGAGTAATTCGCCGCTGGCACACTTACTCTTCCAGTCAAACCTAAATCAACAAAATGTTTTTGCACGGTGAAAAAAGGAAAAACGCTGACTAATCTTTTGCTTAGCGTATGCTTGAAGGTAATCTCTACATAAAAAATGCTCAAGGTTGTCAGCATCGAACACGGACAACTGGCCGCGAGACAACTGACCGCCGTAAACTGGCCACCATGCAAACTGACCGCGAAGCAAACTTGCCATCGCGACAACTGACCGCCAAAGCACGAGGCTCGAAAAAACACTTCGCACCTTACGCTTCGCGACAATTGTTTACTTAATGACCATGTGAATTTGATAGTAACTTGGCACTTTACCGCTTCTCAAATAATATTAATTATACGCGCTCTTGCAAAAAAACACATATTGATAACTTAAATTGCAAGTCATAATACATTTATTTAATTGATTGTAACCGCTCAAAATATGAATCATGAAGTAAAAATATAAAAGAAAATGTGCTCTGACAAAAAGACACACTGCTTAAAAGTCCATTTCCGAAGTTTTCATGGAGTTATTTTTTTTTAACTGAGATTATTTTCAAATTACGTTGAACTGAAAATTCAACAGTAATTGAGGAAGATTGCGAAGTGAGCTTGCACTCTTCGAGTCAGTAGCCACTCAGTATATGTCTAATGGGATCGGTTCCAGCCGCGAATCTAACCCGTCACGTAGGATCTGTCTTCTGCGCGCGGTACTGCTAGCCCATGTCGCTGACAATTTTAATTGTCCAAGCGGAGTACAGAACGTCACTCTAGGTATTGTCATAAAGTCATTAAAGCATTTTGACTTAATGTCATTATTTGAGAAGCAGTAAGGTGCGAAGTTACTATCAAATTCACACGGTCATTAAGCAATCAATTGTCGCGAAGTGTTTTTTCGAGCCTCGTACTTTGGCGGTCAGTTGTCGCAGTGGCGAGTTTGCCTCGCGGCCAGTTTGCGGCGGCCAGTTATGTACCGGTCAGCATTGCTGAACTTTAGGTCTTTAAACCTAGCATTTCCTGTTCTTCCATTAGTTCTGCCATCTTTATATAAACGTGTGTTTTCATGGTCTTACTTCCAAATTGTTTTTTGGGTTCAAAATCAGCTGTTAATGTATTTGCTTTCTTGTCTTCAATTGATACGCTTCACTTGATTTGCCAATTTTCATTATCCTATATGTTGTAATAATTTTCATGCTCAAATCAAATCATTGTTTAGAAAATCGTTGTGCTATGCAAAGCATTTTTCAAACTTTTGGTTTTTGCTATCAGCATCTAATTCAACTGGAAACGAGCAAGTTAGCAAGTTTACTGTAACAACCCTTAAGATTTTTGAAGTATTACATTTCTCGTAGGTTTTTTTTTTTTTTTCAATGTGATATGGCATGTTTCCGAATAAACAATAGCAACGCATTTTGGGCTTGCTCGTGGCAAATTAACGCAAACTTATGAAAAAAATGACACATAGAAACGGTAATTAATTATATACGCTCAGCATTAGGCAAATGCAGGGGGGCTTGGCTCGGCTCCAATGCTCACGCCCTTCCCTTTAACTTCCTCCGATACATGCCAAAAGCCTTTATCGCTTAGATTCTACGAGAAAAAATTGTATCATTGTACCTTAACGTGGAAAAATTCCTTCACGCTACCCCTTGAAAATTTCTGTGTACGCCCCTGTCAAGCATGTTTGATATTCCGAAGTTAGAAAACTCATTATTATTATTTTGTGTGTTTGGAATTGCTAATGCTATACTGCACATTATTATGTAGCAGTTTTTCTGCGCGTGTTTCTTTGCATTTGACAATTCTCATATTATCTGCTGTGCTATTACATCTTAACACCGCTGTATGAACAGGATGCTGAAACCAAAGTGTTTAATGCTGTTTGAATGCGCTTGGACATGTGTGCACGCACCATCCCATAAATTGACCTGCGCACGCTAAAATGCGTTTGCATAGGCTTCTAAGTTGTAGTTTTCTTGCATGAGTACGTGTTTGAACGGTATGCTAGTAAGAATGTAAAATACTCCTTCAAATATCAGATTAACTTTAATTCGCAGAAACAGCGGACTTTAATACTTCATGAATAAGATGTCATTCTTTAGTACCTGTTTGAACGGTATGTATTTGAACGGTATGTGTTTGAACGGTATGCGGTATGTATTTGAACGGTATGTGTTTGAACTGTACGTGTTTGAACGGTATGCTAGTAAGAATGTAAAATACTCCTTCAAATATCAGATTAACTTTAATTCGCAGAAACAGCGGACTTTAATACTTCATGAATAAGGTGTCATTCTTTAGTACCGGTGTATACATGGTTGAGATTTTTACGGGGAGGTTTCTCATCACGCTGCAAGCTATAGGGAGATTAAACCTCCCCATCTCCCCACAAGTCGGCGCCAGTGGTTGTAAACTGAAAGGCCCCATTCTGCAGTCATTTCATTTCACTACGTGATTTTAATTAGATTTAAATTGATTGGTTTTAGTAGATTCAAAATTCTGCTCTCGAAAAATTAAGTTTCAGATTGATAATGGTAAAACCAGGTAAGTTATTCTGTCTGGTATTCTGTATTGTGCTAAAAATGTTAATAGACCTAAGCCAAGACTTATACTAGTTCAGAGTACACTGTAGACATTAGAATTAACAGCCGCTGCTATTGTGCCTACTACATACTCCTCTGGCCTTCTACTTGGGACTGAGTGTATTTTTCCAATAGAAAATTTAACAGTGATATCCTAGTCTTAGGCAGGCTACAAATTTGTACCGGTATACTTTTCATATTAGTCCAGTTGCTGGACAAAATATGTTGTGCTTACAAATAAGGCAGTGTCAAGAGCACACTGGCCCAGTTACCATAAGTCAAAATGCTGCTGTACCGTACTGCTTTGTTTCCATATATGACGTCGCTGTCATGTTCTGCGTAAAACTGGTTTTCCTGTGCTGCACCAGACTGCTTGTTTGTTTCTGTAAAAGGCTGCAGGTGCTCTAGACTTTTTCTACAAATAAATGATAAAAAGACAATGCCTCTATTGTTGTAAGTCTTTTTTCAAACTGTTTTGTATGCATCAATCTCAAAATAACCTTTTGTAGACGATTCGAGTTGTGACGTCTGAACATAACAATATCAAAGACGTCTATGGAACATTACTCCTATAGCCCTAGCTTTCAATTCCTTTATGCCCCATTCCCACTGTTATTAGGTTTACCCAATTTTTAACTTTCTGATGATCTGGTATTGAATTGATGTTATACACTACCACTGCATGTGACATCAATGTCACAGGTTATGTGAACAAACAATAAGTGTTCCAGCGTAGTCTAGCAGCGTTTTGATAATGGAGACCAGTCTGGTTCTCTAGACTTATCTGATAAAAAAGAAAAAAAAGCTTGACCAAGTTGATAGCCGCTGTTCGATGGTTGTTGTTTATGTTGTGATGTATGTTTGTTGTTTCAGGTTTTACGCCACGTGGTAATCGAGGAGGTGGTGGAGGTACGTGGTATTTTGTTTTGGATTATCACTTCATGCATGGTTTTGATAGAAGTTAAATCTTGATTATACTCGGCTTATTACGCCGAAGCGTGTAACGAGTTGCGAGGCCCATCTCCGCGGCTTAGCGCCTGGGCAACACAGCTCCGAAGAAACGTCGCAACGGTGGCGAGTCGTTGGCGACACTGTGCCGATTTGACCAGCCCGGGAATCGATCCCGGGACCTCCCGCACCGATAGCGTGCGCTTAGCAACTGAGCTAACGGCCGGTCCTATGATAAAAGTGATAGTTTTTGTTTCATTTGAATTTGATTTGGTTCATAAATGTAGTTTATGTTATTAACAAAATGAGTTTTTGTGATTTTAGATTATTTTAGTTTCCTCTTTCATTTTCAGGTTTTCGAGGTGGCGGTCGTGGTGGAGGCAGAGGTGGTGGTCGTGGAGGAGGGGGATTCAGAGGTGGTGGTGGTCGAGGAGGAGGTGGTCGTGGTGGTGGATTCAGGGGTGGTCGTGGGGGAGGAAGGGGTATGAATTTTTATACTCATTTTAATGGCTTTATTGTTTGATTTGATCATACGATTACCTATGTTTTAGGTAGTGGGTTGCAACCATACAGTAGTCGTTAATGCTGAAGCCACACTATTCAAATATTGTATATTAATTAAAACCAACATTATATTTCTGCAGTACACTTATTGCTAATGTTGTGAACTTTATAATTTTAATACTGTATAATATTAGTAAAGTTGATTTTTGAACTTGTTATTTTAGGTGGTGACCTTTAATGGTATAGTACTTGTAATTTTTTCACTTACTGAATGTCAAAAGCCAGCTTTTTTCTTTTTTTTCACATTCTTAATTTATTAAATGTATAGGTCGAGGTGGTGGCCGAGGTGGATTCAAAGGTGGCAAGAATGTTTTTGTTGAGCCTCATCGCCATTCTGGAGTTTTTATTGCCAGAGGCAAAGAAGATGTACTTGTCACAAAAAATCTGGTTCCCGGAGAAACTGTGTATGGAGAAAAGAAAGTTGAAGTTGAAGTGAGTATAGGTTGAGCACAAACTTCATTGTCATCAAAGTCAGTGTTCTTTTTTCTTGAATAAAGCAGCTAGTTTGATATCATTGCCATCGTAGCACACGTAGTTTTGCGAAATAGTATCGGTACTTAAACTTACTCCAGTTTTCACAAATTCTATCAGTCTTCCACTTTCTTCCTTCACGTCTATTTTCTTGGTCGTTGTTGATCTGTAGTATTAAATTTCTGTAAGAAGTCCGTTATGGCGCAAACGTCTGGTGTTTTCAACTACGATGTACACAAGACTAAGTTCAAAGTTTTGAATTGCTTTCTGAGATTCATGTTGCACAATAATTGTTCCCCTTTCAATTAAATAAGCTTATTCGACAAAATTAAAACACAGTTCTGTGGCAAAAGCTTTATTTGTAACTTCTTCCGGCGAAAAGTACTGCAACGAATGGTCAGCGTCAAATTGTTGATGTCAAGTTGAAAAAGTTCAATCAAACCAATTTTCTCAGGTTGATGGATCAAAACTTGAATATAGAGCATGGAATCCATTTCGATCAAAACTGGCTGCAGCCATTCTCGGTGGAGTTGGTTCAATCCACATGGAACCTGGAAGTAAAGTCCTGTACTTAGGAGCAGCATCTGGCACCACAGTATCACATGTTTCCGACATCGTTGGACCAGTAAGTTGGATAGTATTTTTCAGCTCTTGACCACGTGATTTTTTTGGTTGCATTTTTAGCCACACTATATTTGAAATATATACAGAATGATTTTCGTGGTTGCATTTTTAGCTACACTTCATTAGAAATATATACTGATTTTCAGTGCAGTAGTATTGGAGAATAAAGTTTTGTGTTCGTGTCTTTAGGAAGGGTTGGTTTACGCCGTCGAATTTTCACACCGATCGGGTCGGGATTTAATTAATGTTGCGAAGAAGCGAACAAATATTATTCCAATTGTTGAAGATGCCAGGCATCCACACAAATACAGAATGCTAGTTGGTAAGTATGCTTGAAGAAAAATAACTGTTTTTGTAAAAATTCATCAAAAATGTACTCGGCTCAGGGTTATGAATTTATTCAATGTTATTGGTAATATATATAAAAGTTAGGCGTTGACGCAACGAGAATTCGTTCTCTTTGTATTGCCTGTTTGCAGTTTGTACAAACGTTATCAACTGCTTTAGTTTTACTCATAACAGCCTAAGCAATGCCAGGAACACTGAATAAACAGGTTATGCTTAAAAAAGTTATGTAAGATCATTTTAATGTTATTCTAGCATCGATGATTTTAATTGGAACAACCTATTCAACAAGTAACCGTTTTGTTTCTCAGGTATGGTCGACACTATCTTTGCCGATGTTGCTCAACCCGATCAAGCAAGAATCGTTGCTATTAATGCTCATCAGTTTCTAAAGAACGGTGGTCACTTTGTTATTTCAATAAAGGTAATTTTTTAAGAAGTTTAAATTTTACCCTTTTATCCGTAACTCGTGACATCGGCGAATTATGGGTTCTCAATTTTGCTGCTCCGTAAACACCGACAACGTTTGTAAATGATGAATAAATAGACTAATAGATGGTAAATAATTGCTCCCATCCTACTGTTGTTATAAAACAAGGAAGACCGACATAGCATGGGACACGGCGTCTTTGCAAGGTTTTTAATTAGATTGCACCTGTATAAACGAGATTTCATATTTGAATTGAAATGAAAAATCATTCTGGCATTGCATAATTATTACATTGGCGATAAGCATTGAGTTGATCCCTGGTGATTTAATATATCGATTTTATTTTGTTAAATACTGGAACTAAAGCACTCTTAGTATGCAGCTGACCTCGTAACAAAGTTTTTAATTATTTTTCTTATTCCAAAATACTTCCAGGCTTCTTGTATTGATTCAACTGCCAAACCTGAAGCTGTGTTTGCTTCCGAAGTGAAGAAAATGCGGGCTGAAAAGATGAAGCCGCGAGAACAGATGACTCTGGAACCGTACGAACGAGATCACGCTGTTGTGGTCGGAATCTACAGGCCACCTCCTAAAGCTAAATCTTAAGATAACCGCCTGATCCCATTTTTGATGAAATCATCTGTAAAGCAAGCGCTTCCTCCAATTGTGTGGTATTAAGCATTTTGAGGAACTGAAATGTGCTACTTTTACGAGCTTAAACGTTGCATTTTTCTAATCGTGTGCAGTTTTTCCGCTCTGTAACAAGGCAATAGTACGCAGCAAATTCAGATTGACAAGTTGTGGTGATGTACTGGGGATTTTTTATAAATAAAACTGCCGTTGTGAAATGATTGCTGTTACGCTTGACCGTTTGCTGATTTTGCTTAAAAAAATCTGGCGTTGACATCGGCAAGTCTGAAGTGATGAGGGCACAAATAATGCAGATATTGCTTTCTGTTAGGTAGATTTTTCTGATCAAATTTGCTTGACCAAAACTTCACAACAGGAAAAAATCGCTTATTACTCGCAAAGTTGTAATTATTGGCATGCAAGGTTATCAAATCAGCCCTATACAATCTGCTTCCACTATTTCAGGTTACGGTAACTTGGTCTGGTTCAGGGATCTCAACCAGGATGCACAAGTGCAAGATTTAGGCTACTAACGCTAATTGTCGTGTACCGTTTTTTTCTTGCTTCACTTGTGAGTGTGTCTGGGTTTGAACCCAGCACCATAGTGTCGATTTCATAAATAATTAACCACTTACGGCCAGCGGACAGTTTTAGCCACAACGAATGAAATAACGACTAAAATTTGATTGCTGAACAGGGGGTCACTGGTGTTAAAAGAGTCTCAAGCAGGGCCATAAACCGTCAAAGGTTGAGAACCACTGGTCTAGTTGAAACTTCAAAAATGTAAATCAAAAATAACAAAGCGGTTGCGTAAAATAGGTTTGTGGGAAAGTCGTATATTGGTTTGAGCTAATCCATTTTAAAAAAACAAAATAGACCATTGGCTTTGTAGTTTCGGGATTTTATTTTTTACAAGTACTGTTTTCAGCGAAGTAAGATCGAGTTATCAGTTGTTGAACGTCGTATTTTGTATTTAGTCGCAAATTTATCCTCCTATCAGGAGAAAGCGATCAATGCGCTAAACGAGCTCGGTTAGGAATTGCCAGCCATCTGTCTTCCACACAAAGATGGGGGAATCCCGCTAAGCGCCTTTCCCAACGGCACAACAAGTGAACTTGCCGGCTTGTTCTCCACACTGTCCCTTTGATGCTGAGCATCAAGCAGGGAAGCTGTGAATACCAATTTTAAAGTCATTAGTTTGAACCGGCTCAGAATCAAACCCAAGTCTACAGCTCCCGAGAAGGACGCTCTTACCACTCGAAAAAAATGACGTAGGCCTACCATAGTTCAGGAGCATGACTTCAGTTCGTCTCGTTTGCCACGGGTTTTCGACTTAAATTAAATTCAGGCTTCGGTGAAATTTGTTCAGCTCCAAGTTTCTAGACTACTCCAATTCCTATACGAAAAGCTAAATACGCGAAAAATCATTTTCAACAGAATCGCTACAACGACTTCAGCATAATGCGCTGACAAAAAATCAAAACCTAGGAGGGCATTGATCCCCTACCCTGCGAGTGGGACTAAACCTAAACCCTACACCACTTCACCGTTGTCATGTATTCGTAAAATTTTTGTACTTATTCTTTTTTTACGCATCACGTGACTCTCAAAAAGGCTGTAGCGGTTTTGTTGAAAATGATGTTTCGCGTATTTAGCTTCTCATAATTCCTATGCATGGAATCGGACAGAAATTCAATTTTTATCCATTCCCAACTTGAATATTTGGAACAGCACTGCGTACATTACTAAAATAGGGAAATGCAGAAACGGTGGAAATCTTGCTAAAATGCGCAAAAGACAAAACTATAAGACAGAAATCTCGCTGAAAAAAGGAAAATGTTGCATAGGTGGAAATTTTGCTGCTAAAATACGGAAACAGGAATAGACGGAAAAGCGGAAACCTTGCTATAATACGGAAACAAGAAACTTCCGCCTTTCTGACGTTTTTAGTGCTTTTCTACTTTTCCGAAATTTAGCGACATTTCTTCCGTTTTTCCGTCATTTCTAAAAATCCGTATTTTATCGAGATTTCTGTCCTTTCCGCCTTTCCGTCTTTTCCTATTTCCGCATTGTAACAATATTTTCGCACTTCCAACATTTTCCGCATTTTAGCAGATTTTCTACCATTGCCGCTTTTCCGAGGTTTTAATTATTTTCCTACTTTTTCGTAATTGGCAAGAGTTTTTCCACCTTTCCGACATCTCCGTATTTTAGCACTTTTTCCCTCTTTTCCGTTCCTGTACTGTTGGTGTTTTACGTTGTAGCACGTTCTAGCAAGTAGAAATGGCATGGGCACAGTGTATAAGTACACTGTAGGCTATCATGGGCCGCTAAGTGACCCGCTAACGAGCCGTTAACCGGTCTTTTTGTTGGTCCGCTAAGGGCCAAGTTCTATCTTTTGTTTTTACTGGACGCTAACAAGCCCCAACCAATTTTTAAAATCGCTTTCAATTTTATTATTCCTTTAAACTGTATTTTATATGACTTACTTCTTAACTTAGATAATTGCGAAGATTTATGGCTTGAAATTGAATGCAAAGAGTCAACATTTATTCTAGCTGTTATTTACCGTCACCCTAACCAAGATTTGCTTTCATTTCATTACAACTTCCACAACCAATTAAAAGATCTAGAAAACAAAAAGATAAATTATGTAGTTTCTGGTGACTTTAATCTTAATATTCTAGCTAAGGATAACCCATCGGTAGGATCCAGAGGTGGGCATTTTTTAATAATTGGTTGAAGCGCAGCGCAACAAAGCGCAAAAGTTTTGTTAAGTCATGAAACGCAACGCAACTAGCGCAACCTAATTTTTAAATTGACTGAAGCGCAACGCAACTTTCGCAATCAATTATTTTTTCGCATTAAAGCGCAACGCAACTTCCGCAATCAATAATTTTTTTGCATTAAAGCGCAACGCAACTTCCGCAATGAGGTTTACACAAAAGAAAAAGCGCAACGCAACTTTCGCAATAAAAAATTTAATAAAGCGCAACGAGTAGATGTATAAGCAATGCAATTTTTTCTTGAGTTATTTTTATAGGTGCTTTTAACAGCACGCAGTTGGCTACAACGCGACAACGATTTTAATGCAAGTGACTGTAACAGGATTTTGCGTGGTCAATGAACAGGAAAATTAAATAAGAAGCGAAAAAAGATGCGTTGCTGATGATTGCTTTCTTCATCTTCATCCTCTTATCACGACAAAGCGAAGGAGGCGCTATGCTTAGGACGAATCCAGACTCGCTTAGGAGTTGCCTTTGTTTCCGAGTTTTCCGGTTGAATTTTGCTTCTGACTTATTTAATTTGCCGCTTGCCAGATTTCACCAAGCAGAGATAATCAACGTGAAGCATCTTATCCAAGGACGCAACAACGAGACTAGGTTGGGAGTTGAACCATCAACCTTGCGATCATGGTCGTCGTAAAAACGACGCTCCAAACCACTGCGCCACGTTGCATTGTCGCGTGCCGTTTAAAGCACCTCATCGCGGTAAATCATAATTTGCATATGCGGCAAGTTCTCCACAACAACAAGTAAATACAATTTATTCAACACTCAATGATCTCTTTAAGCACTTGCAATTATTTTAAAAAGCAAAAGACTTTTAGTGTACCACATTTCAGATGAGCTGAAAATTTCTGCTGCAATAAATTGACCTTTAGGCCTATTGTAAGCATCAAGAAACAAACTGCTATTCTATTAAAAACAGTTACAAAAAACTGCTTACTCCAGCACATTGCGCTTTAATTAATCCGACAAAGCGCAACGCAGTATTTCAACTTCCGATAGTGCGCAACGCAACAAAGTGCAAGCAACCAGATTCTTTTGAGTTCGCAGCGCAATAATGCGCACACTATTATATATTTTTTCAGTTCGCAACGCAATAAAGCGCAAGAAGGATTTATTTTCCTTTAAGCGCAGCGCAACTTGCGCAATTGCTACAAATAATTTGTTAAAGCGCTTCGCAACTTCCGCACGTGCGGAAGTTGCGCAACTAGCGCTTTGCGCTTCAAATTGCGGAATGCCCACCTCTGGTAGGATCTTATGTTAATGATTTAACTTTTATCGGTTGCAGTACAAGGATTATTGTCCCCACTAGATTTGCTGACAACTGCAAATCTTCCCTGCCTGACTATATCTATTCAAATATACTTAAAAAAGATACAGCAAGTGGTGTTTGCGTATTTGAGATTTCCGATCATCTACCAACATTTTTTACTGCTAAAAACACTAAATGTTCGTACCTCTATAAAACTATGTTTAAACGTTGTATGAAAAATTCAAAATTGAAGATTATCTTCTTGATTTAGACTCGGCATTTTCATCTATTAATATAACTGATTTAAACAAATCAACCTCTCCTATGGATTGCCACCTTAACGTGGTGGGGAGGTTTGAGTTTTCAATGACCCTTAGAGCAATGCCGTCGGTAGTGTTTAATCACTTCCATCAGGGTCACCCATGGCGGTAAGGTCGAAGGAGAGAAACAGACCAAGTAGCAATCCAATGCTGTAGCTAAATGGAAAGTTGTAATAACAATATTCATGCTGCATCGGACGGCGCGCAGGATAAAAAGGTCCGCGTTCGAGTTTTAGGCAGAGGGACTCGTTCGAAAAATAAGCTACAGTCTCCCCCACAAGCTGACCGTCGCCGGAAACCCACCAACGCAGTCGCGGGAGCAAATGGGGGCAGCGCACAGAAAACGTACTCGAGTTGGACCAAACTGCCGGGATCTAGCTATCGGGAACTGGAACGTTTTGTCACTGACAGGAAAAGAGCAGGAGCTTGTTTGCGAAACCTAACAGTATCGCCTTGATGTTGTGGGAATTTCATCGACAAAGCGCCGGGGTTCTGGAACTGTCGTGTTGAACGGTAGATGGAAAATTTTCTACTCAGGTGTTGATGCAGCAATGTCTGCTCAAGCTGGTGTTGGCTTACTTGTGAGCCCCAACATAGCTGAATGTGTCGTTGACTGGGTACCACTGGGAGGAAGGGTTTGTCTTCTAAAGCTAAGGCTGCAGGAGCGGTCTCTGTATATCTTGCAGGTGTACGCACCTAACTTAGAATCACAGTACGAAGCCTTTCTGGAAGAAGTTGAGGTTGCATTGGGAAAAGCAACTTCATCAGAATCCCTTGTCCTTTTGGGCGATTTCAATGCACATGTGGGCATCGACAATGCAACCTGGAAAGGTGTTATTGGGCAACATGGTGACCCTGACATTAACAAGAACGGAAGGTGTTTATTGCAGTTCTGTGCCACCAATGGGCTGTGCATAATGAACACATTTTTTCAGCACAAAAGAATTCATAAGTACACCTGGTACAGAGACTCTCTGGGGCAACGCTCCCTGATTGATTTTTGTATCGTTTCGGCGGACTTGTTTTCTACTGTGTCTGATGTTCGTGTTAAAAGAGGGGCTGAGTTGTCAACTGATCACCACCTAGTTATCTGCACTTTGAAAGCTTTGAAGCCCTTGAAAAAACGTAAGACTTTTCGACCACGAGAAACTTATCGAATCAAATGGGAATCATTGGCTGACAAAGAGGTACAAACTGCATTTGCAGACAACATTGCATCTAAGTTCAAAGAACTTCCGACCTCTACTGCAGACATTGAAACTGAGTGGTGTTTGTTTCGAACAGCAGTCATTACGTCCGCTATCAACTGTTGTGGACGTAAGCGTGTTGGAGGGACGAAGAGTACCGGTAGCGAGAAAAGAACTCCTTGGTGGAACCAAGAAGTTAAAGAAGCTATTCGTGCGAAAAAAGTGGCCTATAAGGCCAGGCTTGCAAATATGTCATCACTTGAACTTCGTTCGCAGTACTCTGAAGCACGTAAGGCGGCACCCACAAAAGTTAAACTGTCTAAGGAAAGGGCCTGGAAGGAATTTGGAGAAAGGTTAGACGATGATTTCAAAACGGCAAACAAAGTGTTCTGGCAGACCATTCGCCGTTTGCGTGGAAAAAGATCTCGAGCCGCTCTCTTTATCGAAGATTCAAATGGTGTGACTCTGAAAGATCAAGATGCTATTTTGAATCGGTGGAGAGACTACTTTAGTGATCTTTTAAATCCAGTTGATGCTACACCGATACAAATTCACGAGGAACAGGTTGGGGAAGATATTCAGAAAACCGAAGCAGATGTGAATGCAGTAATCAAATCATTGAAAACTGGAAAAGCACCTGGTGAGGATGATATCAGACCTGAAATGTTAAAAGCAATGAACATATATGGTGTTCGTTGGCTGACTCGTGTTTGTAAGGTGGCCTGTAGTACTGGGCAAGCACCAAAGCAATGGCAAACTAGTGTGATAATACCTATCCACAAGAAAGGAGACAAGAGAAAATGCACCAATTATAGGGGCATATCTCTCATCAGTGTCCCGGGTAAGGTCTATGCCAAATGCCTTGAAAAGAAATGCCGTGAAATAGTCGAGCCTAAACTAACGGATGCTCAGTGTGGCTTTTGTCCTGGCCGAAGCACAATGGATCAGATCTTTGCCTTGCAGCAAATTTTTGAGAAGTTGTGGGAATATGCAAAAGAGGTCAATGCATGTTTGTTGATCTTAAAACATGCATTGACCCCCCAAGGATAAGCGGATCCAGAAAATTGATTGATTGATTGATAAACAAATCAAACATTAGCCAAGGCGTCTCAAATTTTACTTCTACACTCAATTCTGTGTTAGACAAACACGCTCCATTAACCGTTTTGACTAGAAAAGAAAAACGTCTACAAAAGAAGCCATGGATAACCCCTGGTATTCTCGCATCGATTAAGACAAAAAATAATCTTTTTAAAAAGGTTTTCAAAAAAAATTCCACTAATTCTGAAAAAGAGCACTAGAAGAAATATTTGAACAAATTAACTCATATTAAAAATGTTTCCAAGCAACATTACTATCAAAATTTACTTAGCAACTGCAAAAGTTCTTCAAAAACATGGTCGACAGTTAATGAACTCATTGACTTTAAAAATTCTTTAAACAAATCTAAATTGCCACATTCAATAGTGATTGAGGGCGAGCGTGTTAAAACGGACTCCCCTAAATTTCGCGAAAAATTATGCGAATACTTTGCAAACATCGGTACAATTATGTCCAAAAATCTACCTTTTTCCAAAGGTTCTTCCTTTAAAATCCACCACTCGTCCTGTGTCCAATCTTTTATGCTTGAAGAAATATTATCAGAAGACGTGAATGATTGTATAGACAAACTAAAACCCTATACTGCTCCTGGCCTTGACCAAATTTCTCCTAAATTTGTAAAGCTTTCCAAGTGTGTTTTAGCTCCACTTCTTGCTAGTTTATTCAATAGAAGCATTGAATTAGAAACCTTTCCAAATGATTTCAAAGTAGTTAGTGTCATTCCTATTCCGAAAAAAACATCTCCAACTTCACTTGATGAATTTCGACCAATCTCTCTGCTATCAGTATTTTCTAAATTATTTGAAAAAATTCTTGAAAGCAAAATGATTAAAATTATTATTACTAAAAACTGCATCCTCACTCCTTCGCAATTTGGCTTTACAGAAAACAACTCCACCGAATTAGCTATCACCACTTTCTATGACAAATTATTAAACAACTTAAACGAAAAATTAATAGCATGTTCCATTTTTCTCGACTTGAGAAAAGCGTTTGATTCTGTAAGTCATGAAATTTTGCTCAAAAAAACTTTATCATTACGGTTTTCGTGGTAAAATGTTCAATCTATTATCATCATATCTTTCTGGGCGCCAAATTTGTACAAAAATTAATGACAAATTATCTTCACTACGTCCAGTTAAATATGGGGTTCCTCAGGATTCAGTTTTGGGGCCTTTACTCTTTCTTTTATACGTAAATGACCTTCCCAACGTGTCCAAAGTTGAAACATTTTTTGCCGATGATACAACTTTGCATTTAGCACATCATGATTTCAACATACTTCAGCAACAATTGGAGGAAATTGATAAAACTGAAAATTGGGTTACCAGCAAAAAATTAACTATCAATTACAATAAAAGCTGCTACATCATTATCCCGGGTAACAAAAAGAAAATTGACACAAACGAATTTAACGTTAGTATTAGTGGCAATGTCATTGCAAAATCCGACTATGTCAAGTATCTTGGAGTATTTTTAGACGATCGTCTGTCATGGAAAATACATATTGATAAACTATCAAAAAAACTGTCCAGAGCTTGCGGTATGGTTTACAAACTAAGACACTACGTTCCCCTATCCTCACTCAAGTTAGTCTATTACGGTCTTTTTCACTCTCATCTTCAATATTCCTTAATAAACTGGGGTAGAGCCGCCTTTTCTCACAAAAATTGATAATTCTCCAAAACAAGTTCATAAGAGCAAGTCTTTTTTGTGCGAAAGAAAAACCCATAAACTTACTTTACTCTAAGTTTAATACACTTATGCTTACTGACATGATTAAAATAGAGTTCGCTAAATTTATGTTTAACCCTATCTTGGGCGGGGTATTTGTACTACCTATTTTGGGCGGGGGGGGGGGGCAAATTTGCCCCCCCTATGTAACTCGTTACTGGAAAGAGCTAGAGACTTGATTTTTTGCACACTGATAGCTCCTCACCAAAATTTTTGAAATTTGGTAAAAAAAAATTGGTGACGTCATCACCGTGACCATGACGTCATCATATTACTTGTTTTTTACCTTTTTTTTAAAAAACGCTGTTTATATTGCAAAGTTATGATCCAGTCAAGGTTTTTCCATAACTTCAAAACGGCTTCATAATTTTTATAATGACGTCATCAAATCGTGACGTCATCGTACTGCTTAATCTGCACCTTTTCTCTAAACAACGCTGTTTTTATTGCAAATTCATAGTAGTCCTACGCCGCTTTGAAGCGGAAACCATTTTCAGTTTTAGAACTACCACTAAAAAGCAAATGTATATCAGTATTGGGCAACTTGAACAACAAAATAAGTTAGATTAGAACGAGTAATTTCCTGAAACGGTTTTTAGCACTGCCAAATAATGCTTAGCTGGCCTGATATTCTTTGACATGTCTAAAATATTTTAGCGCCTGACCATTCTATGAGTTTTTGACGTAATCTAAATTCTTATTGACATTCTAAGTTTCTAACAAGTTTTTGACCAAATCAAACGCTTATTGACCTAATTCAATGCTTATTGACGTAGTTGGGAGAAACGACCTTTTACGTTATTTATTTGTAATATAGCGCTTACATTTTTTTTATGTTTGTGGTACCTAATTCGCTGACTTCGATTTTTTTTTCTTAGGTACCTTTGACAAAGTCGAGATTTGAACCCCTTACCCTTGCCCTATCACCTTGAAATTTTCAGAGATGGTGTAGATATAAATAAACCTCAAAGTCAGTGAATACCAAGTAGAAAAGTTAAGCCGTTTTAGAAGAATTTAGAAAAAACCGACAGGGGGGGCAAATTTGCCCCCCCCCCGCCCAAAATAGAGTTACCCTATTTTACTGTAAAAGTGATTGAATATTAAAAGTGATTAAATAGCGAACTGTAAAAGTGATTGAAGATTCATAAACGAATGAGCTTTGGGCGGGCTGGGCTTTATTTTTGGGATGAATTGTGGGGTCGGTTACTGCTACTAGGCTAGACTAAGAGGTTTTGGGCCGTGGGCAGCAGAAAGTAGCTTGGATTTGGATTTGGATTTAAAAAGCCGGATTTAAGAGTTTTTCACGGATTTGGATTTGGATTAGGATTTAATTGTATTAATGCAGTAGAATTTGCTGAATTTGATTTTTTTACCAATGGCAGTTTTTTCACAGTGCATGAAATAATACCATATAATAAAGTAACACGGATTTGGATTTATTTTATTGTAGTTTTTGGATTTGGATTTGGATTTAACTATTTGGATTTGGATCGGATTAGGATTTTCATAAAAGTAAATCCGCTACTCTCTGGTGGGCACTGGGCAGTCTGGGTTGCACAAAAGTCAGCCCATACGGGTATGCCATCTCCAGTATATACCGTACCGTAGTAGCAAGATTTCCGCCTTATTCTTCTTTTCCTGTTTCTGTATTTTTAGTACCAGTACCAGTACCGTACTTGTCCCAGGCTCCCTGCACTGCAGCAAACCGCGGCTGGTGCTGTGGTGCCAACTTTGTCCCCATTGGGTCAGTACTTAATACAATCATGTTTCCTGCTGTTTATGACTATGACCAATGCTGTGCACACTGACAGGAAGTCAAAGCACAGAGGTGAGTGGCGATCAAGAAAGGATCAGAACTGTATGAGGCGACCGCTGACCATACCAGCTTACGACTTACTGATACTATCATAGCTAGCCCTACAGGTAGACTAGACTAGTACCGGTATGCCGCTTAGACTGGTAGACTGTAGAGGCAGTACAGAAGGAAGCTAGTCTTTGCTTGTGTGTTGCGTGTTCGCCCAACTTCGTGCTAAGACATTGCCCAAGCTGCCAAGCAGTTGTGGTAGGCCTACTCTAAACACTTGGATTATGGCCTATTACCGTACAGTACTGATACTTATTGTGGAAGAGTGAGGACTAATCTGAACCTAGTGGACTGTAGATTACGGTATCGATATCCATGCAGATAATAAAACTAAAAATGTTGCGGTGTACTGCACGGTAATGATTGGAAATGGGGTAACGTCTAGTATCAGCCCCCAGGTTAGGTTTGGTTAGGGTTAAATTTAGTTAGAATTTGATTCAGTTACAACCCTAACTGAACCTAATCCAAACCTAACCTTAACCAAACCTGGGGGCCAGTTCTACAAAACACCGCAAGGAACTACAAGGTACCGAAAACAGTGTAAAGAACTACAAGGAACGGGTGTTACTAAATAGTACATGTCCGCGATGTCCACGATGTCCGCGATGTCAACGATGTCCGCGATGTCCCAAATTGCGATGTCCGCGATGTCCCAAATTGCGATGTCCGCGATGTCCACGATGTCCGCGATGTCCACGATGTCCGCGATGTCCAAGATGTCCGCGATGTCCACGATGTCCGCGATGTCCCAAATTGCGATGTCCGCGATGTCCACGATGTCCGCGATGTCCGCGATGTCCGCGATGTCCCAAATTGCGATGTCCGCGATGTCAACGATGTCCGCGATGTCCACGATGTCCGCGATGTCAACGATGTCCGCGATGTCAACGATGTCCGCGATGTCAACGATGTCCGCGATGTCAACGATGTCCGCGATGTCCGATGTTGCGATGTCCGCGATGTGCGAAATTGTTCAGAATTAAAATGTGCGAAATTGTTCGAAATTGTTCAGAATCAGAATGTTCAGACTGTTAGACAAGTGATTTCATGGGCTTTTGTTTGACCACAGTCGCAGACGATGGAGAAGATGAACTTTTAAAAGAAAATAAAGACTGAGACTGCAGTAGTCTGCCTGAGTACTAAGTTATATACTGTACTTTGTGATTACCAGGTGATAATTCTCAGTTTGCAATGCATCAAAGTGCAAACAGAAGGCTATTTATTGTTGTTAAATCGCTAAATCCAATGTCAGTTGGGCAATGACTAAGAATAATACTGATATGTGAACATACTATCAGTCAGTCAGTGGCGGTTTTTGCTTCACATTGTGGAATAGGCTATCAGTACCTCTGAAATTATTGGGTGGGAAGTTGAAACTCCGAACTGGATCTGGGGTTGAACTGCCTTAGCTAAGCTACCGTGTGAGGGCGAGGCTACCCTACCATGTCAACAAAAAGTTTACGTAGGATGGGTACTGTACTGGGTATTTCCGCAATAGTTCTATTAGGAAAAGTCATGAATGATTAAACCGTTAAAATGTGTTTTTTTATAGTTTGTTGATAGGTTATCAAATTTCCAACAAACTGCTCAGTGCTACTGTAACGGTATTCAAAAAATATTTTAGCATTTAGCTTAAAAATGAATTATATTTAAGTACCAGTACTCATTGTCAATCGGTAAGTCAACCCTCCTCTCTGCCTTTCTTAAGACTACTGGTATTGGTTACGATATTTTAACATTTACCGGTACTGTGTTGTTGCAGGTATTTTCAAATAAGGAGTTGCTAAATATTGCTTTTACATATTTAAACAACTACTAGAATGGATCCTGCACATGCAAGAAAACAAATGAAGTATATATCAGTGTGGGGCAATCTGGTAATGCTGGTTTTACGCTGAATGTGGTCGAATTTGCACAAAAGTATGAATAACTGTGCATAATAGAAAGTTGGTTGTATTGCATGATTAACAGCAAGAGCATTCACCAATCATCCTGAAAGTATACTCAGCATTCAAGTCGTCCTTGATGTTTAAATAAAAATTTTAGGGGTGAACAATTTGACTTATATACCCTTGAAAATGCATTATTTTGTGTTGATCAACAAGTGCCTGCCATACTAATATGTGAGGCAAACTCACTTGCTCATCACACCAACAAAAGTTTATATGTTTCCATTCATACATCGAGAAAACAGTGAAAAAATTAATGAACCTGTGAACTGGGTCCAAGCATCTTTCTCCCAGTGGACTACAGATATTAGGTGTTTAGAAAATGTTATACAACATAAGTAAATGTTGGTGCTAATCGTGATTACCGGTAACAACTTGTGGATACTGTATGGACACGTTTGGTAGATGACGGATAAGTAGTTCAACAACGATCTTTTCAAGAATTTGAAAGCTGAAGTTATGGGAACTCAGACGTCAAAATCACTTTAAAAGCTATTGATTTATGGTTTTGGAAAGGATCCTCTCGTCAGCAACGAAATTAAAGAAAAAAAGTCTGAACCCACAGTAAAGATTATTTGCAAGGATGATTTGGGGAAAAATAAAAACGTTTTGCTAATGTTCTGCAACAATATCTATATGGTTTTATGTACATTATTAGGACTTGTTGTTGCCTGTTGGTGCACAGTAGCTTTGGTCACTGTGCTTTTCATCGTCTTTTTTTCCGGCTTGCTGCTTATGTTGTTGTTTTTTTTGTATGCAGTTTTGAGTATGTTTTTTTTTCTTTTGTTTTTTTGCTTTATCTCTGGCTGTTGTGCTTTATTTATTCTTTCTATGGGCTAATTTAGCCTGAAATAAACTGATTGATTGATATGATCACAATAAACTGAATAGGTTTATTTGTATGTTTTACATTGCGTGCTCAAGGCAAAGCTATTATCTTTTATTTTACTTTCATCAAAGTTATTGATTTTCAATCCATCACCTTTTTTAATTACACTGTATATACGTTTTTTTCTTTCACTTTTCGCAAGTGATTTGTTGGCAGCATAATCAAACGGGATAAAGTTGTCGGTTGGGTGAGTCAATGTGAGCTAAACTGTAAACAAGAAAACAAAATGGCCATGCCAAATAAGTAAATCCAGCTGTTCATTACGACTAGCACCAGTACAGTAGCTTCGATAAAAATTGTGATTAAAAAGCATACCGTACTCTATTGTTGTGGTAATATAATCTCACTGTTCACCCTAATCAGAATCATGATTAGTCTTGATAATTATAGAGGATATAGAATTACTAGCGTTTATGCAACCATTAAAAATTCTGGATTGATGTCTCTAAAGTTTATGTTGAACATGACATAGTTATCATTGTTGGGTATGTGTCCATGGTTATGATGTTCGTTGCCTTGCTTTTGTTGTAAAGATATTTTTATTGAAGGAGCTGGTGAAATGGTATCAATCAGAATGGGCTCTTTTCTATTGAGGTCTTATAATTAGCTTTGCGATGCTGTTTAACACATAAATTAGCTTTTATCAAAAACGCAGAAATGTTCTTGAATTACTTATGAAGTGTTACTTATTCTGTTGATATTATGTCATTGGTAATGTGCATTTCGAAATGTTTCCGTCTTTTAATACACAACGAAAGTACGTGGATATGAGGTGGGTAAGAAAAGAAGCATGGTCGAGGTGATAAGTGAGACACGATAATTGGCGTTGAAGAATGTATGTCGAATTGTCGATGGCCGAATGCCCGCCTCTGGAGCTGTAGACTCGAGTCAAACCAATAACTTTAAAATTGGTATTCGCAGCTTCCCTGCTTGACACTCAGCATTAAAGGGACAGTGTGAAGAACATGTCGGCAAGTTTACTTGTGCCGTTGGGAAAGGTTAAAGGTACTTAGCGGGACTCCTCCATCTTAGTGTGGTAGATAGATGGCTGGCACCTTCTAAACGAGCTTGTTATAGCGCTTTGATCGCTTTCTCGTGATGGGAGGATAAATATGCCAACCCCCCCCCCCCGAAAAAAAAAAAAAAAGTAGTCCCATCATTGACCAGAGATGCTGGTGAACAATGGCGCTCTTCGTGCTGTCTGAAGGGCAGTCGCATCAATACGAGGAAAGGTAAAGGACAGATTAAACTGTGTGCTGACTGTCCTCAGCTTATTAGTTGTTGATTTTTAGCCTTTTGGTATAACAGCGTGTTGTAATTCGGCAGCCCTAAAATATTCAACAACGTGATTTTAAGGGCTGTAGGGAAAATATTTACAACCTTTTGTAAACGCCTGATTTCAGACGTCTCATCGTGGCACAATTCGACTTCTATTCCCGTACGCCGGAAAACTCATATCAACACAAAAATAACAACTATGGAAAACGATACACGAGGCAAAACGGATTAATGCTTAGACATGCCAGTCGGTTCTGACATGGCATGGCTGTATGACTGATAACATCAAAAATAAACTTGGCCTACATAAAAACGAACCAACATAGCAACAAAATAACCACTGGCTTAGGCTTCTACCAAAAAAGCCGAATAATAATGATTTATGTTCAATTTCTGCTCAAAGTCTCGGTGACGAAGATTTTGTTCGATTTGAATTGACTAGGCTATTTGTTGGACGGTGGACTTTTTTATTCGGCTTCAAACTGTCTCTTATGCGGTGAACGCTGAACGTCGATATGGAAACTGTGAATAGTCGACCAAGTTGTAAATTATCGGTTGATCCAGTTAGGAGTCGAACTTTTAAGTTTTCTTTTTCGATGCAGACACACCTAAAAAGATCTAAAAATGATTCCTGAACTTCCCTTACACATGACTTGCAGCTGCTGTAGCACCAACGCTACGTACAAGCAACAAGCATATGAAGCACTGCTGTGGCATAAAATCAAAAGTTATTCAAAATGCATGTGATTTGAATACCAATAAAGTTCGACTGTCAAGGAGGCTCCGGAGTTTCACTGGTATAGTGGTATACCTACATACCAAGGAACGTCGTACTTTTAACGTTGAGCTCCAACAACGAATTACGTAACAAGCCAAACTTATTTTTACCATATTTGGAGTTGCAAGATATTGCGGCGTTCCCTCTGAAGTTTTTTTTGGCTTGAATGCCGCCGCTTCTACTAAAGTTATCTGCATCCGGTTCCAGTTTCCGGCTGTCGGAAACCTTTGTCGGCGAATCCACTTCATCTTCCAACTTCCGATTCCACATTCTTGGAAAGAAACTAACATCAAAAAAATAAAAATTTGTAATAAAGCTTCGATATATAAAAAACATAGTTCTGAAACGAGCTCTGCTCGCCCATGAGCGAGCTCGTACTTGTTGCTATCAAACTCGCCTTTTTAACAGGTACTCATAAGCCTCTGAGCGAAGGTGCACTTATAGTTAAAAAGAAAAGAACGCATCGCATATTCACAAAAGCTACTTACACCCAGGGCCGGATTTACCAATAGGCTAGGCAGGCTGAAGCCTAGGGCCTCGGAGAAATAAGGGGCCTCGTCACGAACAACGAAGACCTTCTTTTTATCAAGATCTTTTTTTGGAAATCGACCATCAAAGACCTTTATAGGCCTAAACGTAGAGACAAGACCTTTATAGGTCTAAACGTAGAGACAAGAGCGTATTTAGGTGGGAGCATTGTGCCTTAGCCCCCTTTTTGACTTTGCCTTTTAGTAAAAAAGAACAAAATTAATGGTGCCACGTGACTAAAGTATGCCATACTCTTTTAATGGTTTCTGCAGCTTATGGCCAGGGGACTGGGATGAGGGGTATGCATCCTCCCACCAGCCATTTTCAAAAATGTTTTGATGTATACAATTTTTTCCATCATTTCAAACTTTTTTGATAGCAAAAAGCCTTACGCCTTCAGCACGTACATCGAAAACGAGCGAACAAAATGCATCATATTTGGCAAAGCTCTCACGAATAGGGTCAAAAAATTAAAAAAAATTTGCGTGAAAATTATTCAAAAAGCACTAAAATAATCACTAAAGCATTAACTGGCGGCCCGCGGTCCAAATCTGGACCTTCCAAATGCTGAAGCTGGACCCCAATAAAGTTTTTAGCCAATCAAATATTTTCCAAGTGATAACGTAAAACTTTATCATAAATACAACAGAATAAACCTTAAAAATAGGCGAGGTTTTTGTTTGTCCTGTTGTAACCTTCTCGTGGGTGCGATCGAAGAGTTATGCGTTAATTAAGATATAACTTTAACTAAAATCGACTGGTTAGTGTATCGATTAAGGATAACGTTATCTTTGTGGCAGGTCTTGGGTTGGATTCCCGGGCTATTTACATTGGACACATTGTCGCCATCAGCTCGCTACAGCTGCGATGTTTCTACGGAGCTGCATTGCCTAGGCGCTAAGCCGCGGAAATTGGCCCCACTACTCGATACACGCTTCGGCGTAATATCCCGAGTATAGCGAAGAATTGATTTTATTTAAATTCTTATCTTACAGCGCGCCAAAAATAGCGACTGAAGGCACTTTTCATTTAGTATTTTTAAAACAATAATGGATCGCAATGGAAGGTAACAAGTAAAAAGATAACGATAAATGCGATGGAGAGCCCCGGTGTTCATGGTATTACGCCGAAGCGATAACCAGCGCACGTGACAGGGCCTATCTCTGCGAAGTAGCGTCTAAGCAACACACCCAGGAGCGGATCCAGAAAGTTTTGGTGGGGGGATGTAATTTTGAATTAGGTTGAATGTTAAGTAAATGCAAAGACGTTTAGACCCGCAAATGGGCGTAAATAAGCCTTTTGAAAATGTTTGATGTCAGAGGCGTATACAAAATTGTATTTGAGGGAAGGAGCACCAATTTATGTCACTTTTTCAAGCGTATTTTTTTCCGGCAGAGTTAATTTTAAGCAACTTAAGTACCAAAAACGACTCTAGGGGATCCGGGGGCATGCTCCGCAGGAAAAACTTTGAAAATTTCATTTTGCAATGGCCATTTTAGTGCTTTTTGAAGAATTTTTGGGAAACTTTGTCATATTTTTGGTCCCTAACTTTGAGTGCTTCACCAAATAACATGATGCATTTTGTTCGCACAGTTTCAATTATGCGTGCTTAAGGCGACTAAGACGTATTGCTGTGAAGAGGTTCGAAATTATGGAAAAATGTTATTCATCCAAAACATTGTTAAAAATGGCTGGTGGGAAGGAATGCATACCGGTACCCCACACCTCCCTCTGGATCCGCTCCTGAACACACCTTTGAACTCCAAAGAAACATAGCAGCGGTGGCAAGCCGTTGGCGATTCTTACCCTGTCCACATGTCCAGTTCAAGCAGCTCCGAAAGCCCACGGGCTGTCTGCGTCACAATTGAAATTTTCATGTCGTAATCACTTACTTCAACAAATTGACTAAGAATCAAAAAATGGTTATGATGCCGCAAGCGTGTCGGTCATTAGAACCACTCAAACTCGACATGTGGACAGGGTAACTACGTCCGATTTGGTAACCCGGAAATTGAACCCTAAACCTCCCGCGCCGATAGCAAGTCTTCAATTATTTAGTCAACCGACTAGTATATTTTTTTTGCCCTAATCAAATCAGCCATGAATTTGTTTCTGGACCTTTGCAAATAATGAAGTTGTCTTTCTGGACCGATCCTGATTATAGTTGAGTAGCCCTGCACTACAGCATGTAAATTTTCAAAATTTTTCCGGGGGAGCATGCCCCCGGACCTCCTAGAGCCTTTTCTGTGTCTCAATCAGCTTCAAATTAGTTCTGCCGAAACAAATACGCTTGAAAAAAATGTGGAAATTATGCCCCCCCCCCATTCAAAATTTCTCGCTACGCCACTGCTTAAAGATGAGTCTGATCGTTGCTCATTAGGGCCTCATGGATCAAATAGCCTAGGGCCTCTCATTGTCTAAATCCGGCCCTGCTTACACCCTTTATAACAACTATAGTAACACGAAACCATGAATACTAACTCGATACGAGCTAACAGATAGGCGTCCTGCCATACAGATCTTACTCAATTAGCTGCAATACTACAACTATAAATCGCATTATATCGATACATGAAAAATACTATTATAGTCACACTAGTCAAACCCCCATCATTCTGAAATTAAGTTATTCCTAATTAATGAAGCATGAAAAAACGGTAAAAATTTATGAAGGCATAGATAGTGGCATGGCATACACATCAAAACTAGACCTACCTACATCTCTAATTAAATGAAAATGCCTCATGAATCGCGAAGTCCAGATTTCTGAGAACCTTAAATATTGAAAGTGGATGTTTTTGCCACACCATTATTTTTATGGTTGATATGTTCCACGAAATTAAATCTTTAAAAACATTGAAATGGACCAATGGTGTATACCAAAATAGAGTTATGGAATGGCATATATAATATATATGCAGTTTGTGCACTATTGGATTGGTCCTGCATTTTTCTTTTGGCTTCATACATACGCCTTGTAGAAGTCTATTTGGAATTTACGTCATGGCACATATGTGTTCCGTTGGCCCTTAAAGGGTCAACTAAGTATTACATATCGAAGAACTCTATCAACACTTTGACCAGACAATAAACATCAGTCTATGACAACGCAGAAAAATCTAATTTACCTTATCAATAGACTATTGGGAGACTTTTGGGAGTCACAGACCTCCAGTTCGCCATAAAATAGACCGTTAGGAACGTATAGATAAGAGCACGCTGATATTGAAAGTGCGAACTTGCAATCCTGAAAATACCGTTATGTGCTTAGCATCAAAAACTAGAACCAGCAAAATATTAAATGCAGCTAGTTATCTTGCAGGTTTCGTGGGTAAGCCTCACTTCAATCACTTAGCGTGATTCCCTCAGCGTGATTTCCAGTAGTGTATTCAGCGGGGGATTGTTTTATGCCATGCTTCCTCCCTTTTTGCCTCTCTTAATTGGATTTTCACAAAGTCCAGAAGGAACGGCAGTTGAAGATTAAGCAACTGCTGGAGCATGTGGTCGTGCCCCCTCCCCTTTGAAACTTCTCGCTATGCCACTGTCAGTATGGTACAGATAGCCGGAAACTCCTAAGCTAGTTCGTACTAGCGCTTGATCTCTTTCTTGTAACAAGATAGGTAAATAACATGCAATTAAGCTCAACTGTTTCATTCTAACCTTTCTTTACTTAAAGCCCAATTATAGTTTTGGCGAAGGCGGGATAACATAAATCTTATGTCCCCAAATCACAAACTGGGACGCAATCAGGAAGACTAAAGGAGCAGATGCCCTACTTTAGCTGACAACCAATATTTTGCAGAATACACGCTGGATTACCGCGAGGCATCAACAACTGCCACTACATTCACATTTTTCTTAGTCAAATCATACAATTTTACATTGTTTGGCGTAACGCCAGCGCAGGAGTTGGAGAAAAGTAATTGTAACTTCCACTACAGTTGAATTGACTAGGATATTTGTTGGACGGTGGACTTTTTTATTCGGCTTCAAACTGTCTCTTATGCGGTGAACGCTGAACGTCGATATGGAAACTGTGAATAGTCGACCAAGTTGTAAATTATCGGTTGATCCAGTTAGGAGTCGACTTTTAAGTTTTCTTTATCGATGCAGACACACCTAAAAAGATCTAAAAATGGTTCCTGAACTTCCCTTACACATGGCCATTGGCCAAACTTATTTTTACCATATTTGGAGTTGCAAGACATTGCGGTGTTCCCTCTGAAGTTTTTTTTGGCTTGAATGCCGCCGCTTCTACTAAAGTTATCTGCATCCGGTTCCAGTTTCCGGCTGTCGGAAACCTTTGTCGGCGAATTCACTTCATCTTCCAACTTCCGATTCCACATTCTTGGGAAACATGAAAGAAATAAAAATGTTTTAATAAAAAAGCTTCGATATATAAAAAGCTAGGTGATTCTGTGGGTAAGTTTAATTTCACAATGATAATGACTTGAATCCAGCTAGCTTGGACGGGTGTTTTTGGTCATTGATATAAGATAAAAATATGTGATGTTTAAACCAAATATTCTCACAGGAAAGGCAGTAATTGTAGAAAGGCAGTAATTTTTAGCACGGGAAATTTATTTTCCCAAAAGGCAGCGAAAAAATAGCGAAGAACGAGGTTTCCATAGCACTTTATTGCAGTGATAAATTGTAAAGAAATTATTTCATAAACTATGCTAATCATAATAATGGACTATGGCTTTTAGAAAATATTTTGATAACGTTCCGATAAAATGTTTAAAATAATTTTTAGCACGGGAAATTTATTTTCCTAACAAGCAGCGAAAAAATAGCGAAGAACGAGGTTTCCATAACAATTTATTGCAGTGATAAATTGTGAAAAAATTATTTTTAATTATTAAAAAAAATTAATTATTGATCATTGTTAAAAAAATTATTACAATTATTAAAAAAATTATTTCATTAACTATGCTAATCATAATAATGGACTATGGCTTTTAGAAAATATATTGATAACGTTCCGATAAAATGTCTACAAAAAGAAAAGATAAGCCTATGTTTCCATGTGGTATGTGTCAGTTGGAATGCAATACATCTTGTATTCTATGTGAAACATGTAATTCATGGTACCATCAAAATTGTGTCTCCGCCTCCCAACCTACGTGGGATCAATGGAAACTATTAAATGATATCTCGTTCGTTTGTTCTGCTTGCTACCAAAACAGCGACAAAGAATTCGACTTCTTTAAAAGTGCCTCAAGATTGAATCAGGTAAAACAGTTTTAATTGTATTTTCATACATGAAACGAGCTTGAATACTTGAAGCGCATAATAATTTATGAGCGATGATGCGTGGCGATGTACTGCATGAAAATTCAAATTATTCGTGAGCGCGCTTAATTTTAGGACTGATTAAAATACATTTTTTTCAAATGTGTTGGCGCTAGCTTCCTCTTCAATTGAGTGTAAACACAAATTTAGCGAATTCTATTTGGGTGAAAACTACGAAATATACTATTTTTTCGAGCCATCTAACGGCGAAAAATTTTTACATCTTTTCGGATAACAATGCCAGATGGTTAAGTAAAAGGCAACTACCAATCGCCTGATAATATTTGCAATTCGTTTGGTTATAACACCTTGGTGGAAATAGTCTAGTTAAAGAGCTGCAGATCTTTAATAGTAAAAACAAAAACTATGCACGGTCGTTATTAAAAAACTCTAAATTGCGTCCGCAATAATTCTGAAGGAGAGCAATTATTCTGATACTTCTCTATAATAATGCGCTGAACGAAGTGTGCTTGCCATAGCATTGTAGCACAGTTCTTTTCAGACCTTTCAAAAGTTTATCACATATAAAACGAAAAAAAGCGCTCCTAAAAGTAAGATATTTTGGGGGTATGGTTCATCGAAAAAATTTTGATAAAATTGAATTATTAGTGGCGATTTTAATACATTTCGAACAACTCTGAAGGCAATGTTTGAGTAATATTTTTTCGCCCCAATTTCGACTGTTTGAAGACAATGCATTTTTATATAGGCTAATATTCTATATAGGAGTAGCCCACGTGAGCATAATTGTACACCAAGTAGGCGCATTATGAAAACGGTTCGAATTCTTCAAAAAATAAATTCGCACTTTAGAGCTTTCCGGCATATCTTCGGAGATAACGCCCGACTAAAGTTTGTTAAGTTAGTATCATTTTATTCTATCGTGGTGGGAAACTCTTAACACAAGCGTGAAGATTTGTGAACACAGGAACCATCCGTTAAAATTAATATAGTTGTGCACTTTTTACGCGAAATTAAAGGGAAAGCACGTGGCTCTTCTTGCCCCTCTGCGGACTCCCATCGTTTCACCTTTGCTAAACGTTGGCAGTACTACAAAGAAATCTAGTCGATGCTATCAAGCTTATTTCATACTGATGTAATTATAAGTATCGTTAAACATGATATAAACAAGGTTGCCATATCGTGCTTATTTCTAAGATTTGGGCTTATATTCAAGAACAATGTCTTGCAAAACATAAATGCACTTATGTGCAAAAATGTACTTATTTTCAATTGCCGTATTAGTTTTTTTAGAAAATGGGTTAATAAATCTAGGATTTGCATACTTTGTTTTGGCTTTTTGATCAATAAATAGATATCACAAATAGAATTCTATTTGAATAAGCTCGCAGCTGATGATTGTCGTACGTGGTGGCGGCATTAAACACCGTGTAGTGCTTTTGCAATTTTAGCAATGTATGCTCTGGTTATTTTAATTATTGAGCTCTGTATTAAGATACAGACATCAGTCAATTTGTATACATATTACGCGTATAAAAATACTCAATTTCTGTTAACTTGAGAACCGTTATTTTAAAGTTTTTTCAATGTGTTAATCGCTAGCCGAGATTCATACCAAGTGACAGAAATAAGATTCTTCTAAAACAAAATTGTCATCGCACTTTGTCATCACGTCATCGCATGTCTATTTACGTCATCATAATTTCATCGCAAAGCAGCGTGTTTATTACTTGGTGTAGGCAGATGGTAACCCTGCGTGTAAATAAGATATTAGTTCAAAAATAAATGAGCTTGTAATCGAATTGCTTTGGTAAATGCAAGAGCTGTAATGCTGAAACTGTAACATCTGTAATTGCCGCCAATGCTGAGCACTAGCAGCTCGTGCTGTGATGCTTGTTTTCAAATTATCACACTACAGTTATTCATTGAGAAACGCGCATTGAAAAGCAATTACGAACGTATAATTAGAAATCCATTCCGTTAAGCCATTGGCTTTTAATTAGTCTATACCAAATGCTGTAAAATTTGTATTATGAACAATTTACCGTTGCATACAGAACAAGAGTTGCATATCAAATTATTTATCTTGCCCATCACGAGAAAGCGATCAAAGCGCTATAACGAGCTCGCTTAGGAGTTGCCGGCCATCTGTCTAACACGCCAATGTGGGGGAATCCCGCTAAGTGCCTTTCTCAACGGCACAACAAGTAAACTTGCCGGCTTGTTCTTCACACAGCGGGGAACCTGCTTGAGTGTCATCGAGCTTACACTTGTCACAACGAGAGGAAGCTTATCATACAATTTCTTTAAATTCGTCTTCGTTCTTGAAGAATTGGGCAAATATTGTAGTGCACTTATTTAGACTATAGGACAAATTTTACCTGCTTAATGGAAACGTTTTACGTTTTAACAGTAAAACGCTTATCGCTTTATGGCAGTGATTGTCGTGCAGTCAGTTCTTATCACTAGGGAGGAACTGCAAAAAAACATTTAAGATCATAGCGGTGGAATAAACTTTAAAATGTCAACACAAATTTTCTGATTAAATTTAAAAGCTGCTGGCATTTCGGGTTATAATTTTTATATAGGCTCATATTCTATGTAGGAGTAGCCCACGTGAGCATAATTGTACACCAAGTAGGCGCATTATGAAAACGGTTCGAATTTTCCAAAAAATGAACTTTCAGTTATGTAATCAAATATGAAAAGAAGTTTTCGGTTATTTCCAAACAAAACAACACCAAAATGCGACTGTTGTGAACAAAATCAGAGAAATTGAAGGATTAGAGGTGAAAAAGGGATATACGTTATTCATAAAATTTGTGATATGCGTTCCTAATACCGATAATAACAGAAGTTAATGTTGTTACAGGCTGCAAACATGGAAGAGAAGGTGTTGAAACAAATTGCCATTAGAGAGAAGAAATTAATTGGAAATTTTAAAACGAGCGAACCACGAAAACAGATCAGTAAACGATTAAGAACTCACCAGTATTCCGATTCTATATTAAAGAAATATTCAAATATAACACACAAAGCTGCAGTCGAAACTACTGGTGATGGTAGCTGCCTCTTCAACGCCACTTCCATTGCTCTCTGCGGAGATGAAAGCCTGGCAACAACACTTAAAGTACTATGCGGTATTGAGATGGTGAACAACCAGTCCATCTATATCAACCATTCACTGGCACGGGGTTTTGAATTGGTTAGTCCCGACTACTGGGACAGCTGCAGGGATTGTTTCAAAAACGGAGGGTTTTCATCTGCCTGGACAATCCTTGCACTATCCCAGGTGATTGAAAGAAGAATCATATCAGTTTATCCAGCGTGCAATGGCCCAGACGATATGACAAAAGAAATTTTAAGCTGCTCAATATCGGCGAGAAGTTTCTCCAATGACGACCCTATTTACATTATGTGGACGAGGATGGGTCCTACCTCCCAAAAATGTTGGACCCCCAATCACTTCGTACCTCTTGTGAATAATGAATCAATTGATAATCGAAACCAAGACGACATCTGCTACACCATTTCAGAGTCGGACACCTCAGAGAGTACTGCAGGCTACTTTAAGAGCACTTTATCACCAATCAGGGGAAACAACCAACAAGTCATTATAGATGATGGGGACCAATGTAGTTTCAGCTTCCCCACGACATCCTACCACAATAAGGTCACTTCCACTCCTGAGAAATACAAAAGAACGGACATTAGTAACATCAAGAAAAAAGAACCCAACTACGCTCAAATGCACATGGAAGAAGACGAAATAGAAAACATTTTCCCCGAAAAAATGAAAATGGAGAACGATAAAAAATTACCATTGAGAAAAAGAAAACCAAAACGAGAATCAGAACTCATTGCTAGTAAACGATCCTTTCAGGAAAACGTGTTTGCAGATGAAGCTATTCTAACATCAGATTTGGATGAAAGTGATGTAATTGAATTTACCACGAGCATAAAAAAAGCAAAACTTCATTACCAGACAGTAGTGGAAGCAAAGAAACCCGAAAACGCAATTTTTTCCTATATAGATGATAAAATTCCTAAACTAAACCGGCCTACAAAGATTCCGTCACTTGCGCAAGAATCGAAAGAAATCGCAACCGCTTTAACATCTTTTTCAAGTAGCAGTGATTTTGTTGATGACATTGAAATCCAACTAGATAAGTTGTTAAAAGAAGCAAAGAAATCGAAAACATCTCTTTCAAGAAGCAGTGATTTTGTTGATGACATTGACATAAAACAAGATGAATTGTTAAACTTTATAAAACCAAAAAAATCAAGCATCAACCCCCAAAATGATGAATACCCTCCGAATGACTCTATGACAAGCGAACCATATGATGACGAGACTTACATGAAACATGATTTAAAACAAAACTCTTTGCCGTTTGGCGAATTTCTAACCACCAATCAGGTGATTGTTCTTTTGCTTAAAAGTGGCAAAAGCATTCTAGACACAATACCCAAAGGAAAGAAAGAAAATGTATACTATGTAGTTGATAACAGCAACAATTACGAAAGGGGTAAACAAAAAATTTGCAAACGCTTTTACGATGATTGTGGTGCGTGGACATGCAACACAACGTCATCAACTGTATACCTTGAAACAGACAAAGAAGTTTATAAAGAAATTCATCTTATTGATGGTTTGTACTGCAAAAGAAAAACACGTGAAAAATGTTACTTACCTCTTGATCCTCAACCAGATGCAAAGAAGATTGTAGTTGTGAGCAAATATTATTCAAAATTGAAAGTCGACACTCAGTACCGGAGAAAAATTACCTGGATAAAATCTTTTTCCAGTGAATTTGAAAAACGTGCATTTGTTGAATATACTGGAAAGTTCCCTCATCACTCCCCTCATGGTAATTCGAAACACAATAGAAATGTTTACATCCGCACAAGCGAAAAGACCATGGAATCTGTCAAAGACAAAGTTTTATTTGCAACAGGAAGAAAATTATATGATGCACTGCAAACCGATAACAATAATTTACTTGACAAGCCACGTGATCTTAGATTAATATACAACGCCAAAAGCAACCAAGCCAAAAAAAAACTCAATGACTTACACACCAAGCAGAGACTTACATATGGCAAAACTTATGGAGACGAAATATTACAAGTTATTAATATGGCACAAACGCACGAATTCGTTCAGAGAGTAAACCATGGTAAAAATTGTCCCACTTCAATAATTTTGTATGTTGCACAACAAATATTAGATATCAAAAGATTCTGTTGTTCCGGATCTACCGTTTTGGGAATCGATAAAACTTTTAACTTGGGAAAGGTATATGCTACAGTTATGGTATTCAAAAACCTCAGTGTGGTCAAATCCAGCACTGGTGAGCACCCTCTTTTTTTAGGCCCAATTTTGTTGCATTGTAATTCTAATTATGAAACTTTTTCCTTTTTTTTCATTCATTTGCGTGCAGTATTGGGTGATCACAAAAAATTGATTTTCGGAACCGACGACGAACAAGCTCTCCACAAAGCAGCTTTATCGGCTTTCCCTTCCAGCAAGCACGCACTGTGCACTTCTCATTTAAAGACAAATTTGAAACAGTATCTAATCAACAAAGTTGGCCTGGAAAAAAAAGCTAGAAAATTACTCAGCGAAAAAATTTTTTCCGTTCTTGATGCCACTGACGAAGTTTCTTTTGACCTTTTGTGCCGAAAAATTGTAAAGGAATGCGATATTGAATTTTCAGGATTAGCAAGTTATTTGAATAGTCGATTCTTTCCATTGTTAAAAGATAAGGTTTGGAAAGTTTCTTCCTTGGTCGGTACGGAATGGACCAATAACAATAGCGAGTCCATGAATCATGTTCTGAAATGCAAAACAGAGTGGAAACTAAAAAAACTGCCAGATCTTATCACGATTATTTTTGAATTGGTAACGTCTATGTACGTTGATGTGAACAAAGCTGTAGCATCTATTGGTCCATATGAACTAAGTCCTGCCTACAAACAGTTTGTCAGCAGTTTCGACGAATTTAAAGCAAAAACCGGTTCTGAGCAGGCAAAACACATCGAAAACTTCATGACATTCAAGCCAGTCACATCAAGATTGACCAACTATCAAAGCATTAGTACCAACTCCAATTTGATTACTCGAAGACCTGCTAAATCTGCTGGAAAAAAAATTGGACAAAGACGTCGATCTGCAGCAAACAGAGCACCCTCTAATGCAGGTTTAACACATCAATTTCTTGAATAAAAATTTGTAGTGAAAACACAGCACAAAAAACAAGTTGAACAGTATTTTCACCCTAACCTGGGATCCTAAATTTCTTTCTCAGCTGCTCTTTTGATTACATATAAGCAATCTAGCACCACTTAACACTTCGTTGCTCCTGCTATTGTATCAAGTATACATTCTTGTTGCCATATTGAATTGTGAATCACATTTCATCCTGGTTGTATTCGTATTCAAAATTGGAAGTTTTGTATTCATTGTTATTGTCCATAAGAATGTTGGTGAAAACTGAATCACACTGACTGAGACGCTGAGACCTTTGATACATTGTGCATGCTTACCTTATTAGGATATTATCACGACTCAAATGACTTTGCCGATGTGATGTCATAACGAGATAAACCTGTACAATGGCTTGTAGGTATCAGCGTCTCAGCTAGTGTGATCGCTCATTTAAGATCTTAAACGCCAGTTTTGAATTTGACGTACTTTTTAACACCTTCAATGAAAAAATAATGCTACCCTTCAATTTTCGTTTAATATAGCCTATTGGTATGTGGGATGATATTAGCTATCAAAACCAAATGGATTTGCACAGTATGTGTTGTGTGCTACTAGAAAAACTTTCATGTGATTTTTATTATGCAATGTGTATTTTGTACAGAAATACTCACTGTTTACTACATAATAATTTTTTCAAGCACATACGCCAGTAGTTGTCAACTAATTAAGGTTAGTTTTTGGCCCCCTTCTAGAGACTCTAAAAACCAATGGTCCTCTCCTCCACAATACCATTTTCTTTCAGCGCATCATTTGCAATGGCTACATCAGTCTGATGGATTTTAAGTGCTTCCTAATTATTGTTAAACAATATTGCACTGGAAAACCGATGGCTCATATCCTAATTGCTTCCAGTTGAGAGTTGCTGGACTAGCATACTGATTAATGATGTTGTTATGACCTAATGCAAAACCTTATTAAAGCTTTTTTTTTCGTTCCTAATTTTTGTGAAGCATAAGACTAAAAAGAACGTGTATATATTATCTTTTTACAACAATGTTTTTTGTGCTCGATATTGCTTCATAATCGCATTGTATTGTTTTAGCTTGCTTTGATATATTCACTTCTTTCTAAAACTAATAATTGTCAATTTCCAGCCAACAAAGTCAGTCAGTAGTTGCTATATATCACAGCATTTATTGTGCTAATGTTTCAAATTGTGCAAAAAAGGATATATACTGATTAATGATGTTGCTATGACCTAAAGCTAAACTGTATCCCAGCTGCCTTTTTGCATTCACCAGTCCAATGTCTGAATATGTTAAGTGTTAACTGTTTTATTACTTCGTTCCTAATTTTTGTGAAGCATAAGACTAAAAAGAACATATATTATCTTTTTACAACAATGTTTTTTGTGTTTGATATTGCTTCATAAGCACATTGTGTTGTTTTAGCTTGTTTTGATGCATTCACTTCTTTCTACAACTTGTAATTATATACTGCGTTACCAGCCAAAGAAGTCAGTAGTTGCCAGTGCCAACGAGGGCAAATTGTCACTAATTTCTGAATTTGCAACTGTGGAAACACGCTTTAAATTTTCACATTGTAATCTTGCTATTACACTTTTTAAGTTTTAACCTGCAACCAAAACATAATTCTTTCAAGGATTGCAACCACAATTTGATACATTAAAATTGCTTAATCTGTCAATTGCCTACAACTGAACTTATTAGCTATTATAATTTGCAACTTCAACTATGTGTAACAACAAACCATTTTCTAACCACAACAATACCTACTTTGGCAAGTAAGGGGTTGTAATACACAAGCAAGAACCGGTATTCAGGTATTCGTTTGTTTGCTTGCTAAACTTCTTTATAGAGATTATTTTGTCATAAAATGGGGTACCGGTACACTGGTACAGCGATTAAGGAAAAAGCTTACAAATAAATCCCCAATGTAACGTATTTGAGTTTAAGGATGTGATCCTGTGATAATAAATGTTTTACAACTGTTTTACATGCTTCTGCAATCTGATACTGCATTATACTGTTATAGGGCGATCACACTGTCACAAAACAGCAAACTATTGCAGGGTAATTAATGTGGCATACATGTAAACATAAAATGAAAAAAAAACATACCGGTACCACAAGTACTTTGCTATTTTGATGATATCAACACATATCCAATCAAAGCTAAAAAAACATTAACAGTTACAGTACAGCTGGGCTATTGCAATACAATGATCAAATTCTGATTCTTAGAAAACCACATCCAGGACATCTGAAAAATGTACCGGTAATGATATGTATCACTTACCACTTTGAGTTTTACACTAATCAAAATTATCTGCAATAAACCTTTAGTGGGTAAAATTAAAAAAAAAAGCCTCAGACACAGCTCGATGAAGAGTTTGATAAAATTTTAAAAAGATAAAATTGATATAATGTACCCAGTACCTGTGTAATACTAAACGAGAAAAATTAAACGCAATTTTCTTTTTTTTAGATACTGTTTACAAAAATACAAAGAGATAAGTGCCATTACTTCCTGGTCTTCAATACTGACAATCTAACTAAGAAACCTTTAAACATTTAAATAATATTTTGGATTTGTCATATACATACTCAGCATTATTTATGATAAAGGTCGCTTAATTCAGTAACTGAGTTTAAGATTTGTCAATATTGAACTTTGTAAAAAGAAGATTGCATTCAATTTTTGTCATTTAATATAACTTGATAACTTCCCTTTTACTTGAATGTAATCTGTATATTGACTTCAGTCCATTCAGCCAAATCGTCCAGGCCTATGCACTATGTACTCTGATACCTGGGTACTGGCCTAATCCAACCTCTCTGAATCTTAACTAGGGTCAACCTTATTGTAAACCACCGTAAATTCTTTTTTCTTGCTTTGCTTTACATTCACTGCAGTGCTTCAGTGCTCTAAATAAATAGCCTACCTGTAAATTAGTGAGCTCTGCGTTCTCTACCAGATTGGACATCGCTATTTGGGACATCGCGGACATCGCAATTTGGGACATCGCGGACATCGTTGACATCGCGGACATCGTTGACATCGCGGACATCGTTGACATCGCGGACATCGTTGACATCGCAGACATCGCGGACATCGCAGACATCGCGGACATCGCGGACATCGTTGACATCGCGGACATCGTTGACATCGCGGACATGTACTATTTAGTAACACCGCAAGGAACTACAAGATACTTTTAAACCAACTACAAGGAAGTTAGACAGAAACACAGCAAGGAACTATAAGGAACTTCTAGATGAATGACAAGGGAGTTAGTAACATCGCAAAGTCAAGGTACCTACCAAAAACACTACATTTGGGGGGGGGTCGGGAGTTTGGGGGGTCAAAAGAGTCAGGGTTGGAGGTTTGAAGGAGTTTGGGGATTTTGGGGGTGGGGGTTCGAACGAGGGGGGGCATTTTGAAGAGGTTGAGGGTTCACAGGGGTTTGGGAGGATTAAGGGTGTGGGGTGTTTGAGGGGGTTGGGGTGTTTGACTTTGAAGGTTTGGATGGGGTTGGAGGTTCTGGACGGTTTAAGATGTTCCGGGGGGGTATTTCATGGGAGGGGAGTTGGGGGTGTTTGAGGGTTTGAATGGGGTTTGGGATGTGCAGGGGGTTGGGGGATAAGAGGTTCAGGCAGTTGGGGGTATGGGGGTTGGGCTGTTTAGAGGGGGTTCAGGGGGGTTGGGAGTTCAGGAGAGTCGGGTATTTGAGGGTTCGGGGGTGGGGTTGGTTTAAACGTACCTTGTAGCTCATTTCAGTGTTTTCAACTATATACCTTGTGGTTGGTTGAAAGGTACCTTGTATTGTTTTCAAGCACTGTGTATATACGGTATAGGTTCTATACTTGGTTTAAAAGTTCCTTGTGCTGTTTTCAACTATGATACCTTGTAGTTGATTTAAAAGTACCTTGTGGTGTTTTGAACTACCTTGTAGTTGCTATAAAAGTTCCTTGTAGTTCCTTGTGCTGTTTTCAGCGTTCTTTGTAGTTTTTTTGGTACCTTGTAGTTCCTTGTGGTGTGTAGTAGAACCCCCTGGGGGCTGATACTAGACGTTACCCTGGAAATATTTAATTCTGAGCAGATTATTGAAGCTGAGTCTACTCTAGGCCTAGAATATCAGAGTATTAGTTGGGTTTGCTACTGGTAGTCAATGCCCCTATTCAAAATTGTGTAAAATGATTGTTCTAACTATGCTAATTTTTAATATTGTGTGTTCAGCAATTTATAAGTACGGTAGTCTGATATTGGTATATAAGTACGGTAGTCTACGAATAATTATTGGTGCATAGTTTACATTACCATATTTTTCCTGAAGTAATTGACAATGGCAGATGGAAGAATTGTGAAAGTTCATCCTGTTGTGTTGTTTGCAATAATTGACAGCTTTGAACGAAGAAAGGAAGATGCTAAACGAGTGATAGGAACATTGTTAGGTATGTTGTATTTCATTGGCACACCCAGGGGGATTGGGGGGTCGAAACCCCCCTTTTGAAACCAAGCCCTTGTTTTTAAAGTGAAGTTTCCACATTGTGCAAGTGCAGTACGAGCTGTTATTTCAAAACAGCTGTGACAGAATTCGCTCCACATCATACTGAAGCCAAGCTGGATGGTTGGTGTGGTGGTAAGGGACATTGTTGTCGGTGCGGGATTGAGGTCATGGGTTTGATCCTTGGGCCAGTCTAATCAGACACAGCATCGCCAACATCTCGCCAATGTTGTAATTTTTTTTCAAAGTTTGAAACTATGGTGTTGGGCCCCACCAATGGTTAAATGCTTCTGCATAATTTCACAAAAATAATAAAGATTTGATTCGTAGTGCAGAAGCATCATCTGTGCCTTTGCACTAAATTGCGTAAAACACAAAGATTGTTGGCTGAGCCAAAGAACGGAAGAAGAACCAATATTGTTTTTTCCCTTAACTGTTGTTTTTCTCGTTCTGTGTTTATTTATTAATACTGGTACCCGGTACTGCGTGCAAACTCGATTTCTTAGTGATTTTACATTAAATTACTTTTTTCTAATGTATTTTTTTTGCAAAGAATGTTTTTACATCTGCGGTGTGCCTTCATCTTTTATATTAATTTTTTATCTATTTTTTACAATTTCGCTCAAGATATCATAAGCCATGAATTGTTTCAAGTTGACATAAAAGTCAAGGGAGTACAAGACAATCACATACAGCACCAGTGTGATATAGCAGTTTTAGGAAATTCCAAAGATATGAACTTACTTTCCAAATGTAGTAAACACAAAAACTATTTCTCCTCTCCACTACAAGTGCCAGTGCTCATGCTGTGAGTGATGAGTGCGACGTGATCGTAAAACAACGTCCTAAAAAAAAAACGATTGCTTTCCGTCACTTAGATTTTTTGCAATTATGTTCTAATTATGAACCATTTCTAAAATTGCTTGACCCATAAAATTTGTAAACTTAGTATTAAAACAAGATATTTGGCGCAGCGGTCGTGCTAATTTCTAAACGCTTTTATTTTGTATTTTCATTTTGAGCACATTCAACGAATGTCATTTTGTCGCTGTTGCCTTGTTCTTAACCCTATTTTTTGTGTTGGCGTTATTTCATGGTTAAAAAACAAAAATGCTGCTACTACTATTAAATACGACCACTAAAATCGGAAATCATATTGTGTAAAAACGCATACAGTAATTACAATTACCGCAAATGTGAAGTTGGAATGCGAGAACTTACTGCAGCAAAAGCCACAACACAGCTCACGCGAAGAAGAATGTGGTTATAAAAGAAAAGTTTGCGTCATCATATGTTGAGAAACTTGAAACACGATATAAACCAGAAAAAAAATGATAACGATATTGCAAATTTCTTTTAGTTAAAATTTTGAGCAAACAGGCCAATAAAAAAGTGGTCAGTGATCGACAAATGACCGAAAAAAAGAAACAGCTTGAAGTAAATCACGACAATTAATTTAAGGGTTGCTAGTTTTTTAGAACCCCCCCTTTGAAATATGCTGGGTGCGCCCCTGTTCTATTTTTAATATGGTTTTGTACTGCAACAGACCAGTTACGGGTATGGGTATGCTGTCTATCCTATGTTTTGCTCGTTGAAAAAATCAACTTTACATGCCAATGAGCACTGTTCCCTTTCAGTTTTTAGCAGGTGCAAGCTTGCCCAAATATAAATTTTAAAAAATTTGCTCAAAGGTTATGTGGGTTTGAAGAAAGTTTGATTTAATTTTTGCCTCAAAGTTGAGTTTCCAGAGTATGAAACTCTTGCACCAATATATTTAACACTTTGATTCAAATTCGTCCAAAAATACCATTCCAGTTGGCGAGATTTAAAGAAAAATTGGAAAATTTTGCCCAAAATTTCTCATTTTTCTCAAATTTTTCGCCTTGAAGAGAACAGTGCCGGTAAGTTATTTAAGTGTCTTTTTATAGAGTATTTAAATGCTTAAAATCAACACAACCATGCAATGCTGATTTGAGCTGGCTCATGACTATTTGGCGTGACTGACTCAGCTTTGAGACACCTACCCTAGCCCTAGTAGGAACACTAACCCCTATTGTAAACCAAACTGTAGCCGTAAACGAACACGGACAACTGACCGCCGCAAACTGGCCGCGAGCAACTGACCGCCGCAAAGTGATCGCCATGCAAACTGACTGCAAAGCAAACTCGCCACCACGACAACTGACCGCCAAAGCATGAGGCTCGAAAAACCACTTAGCACCTTATCACTTCGCGACAATTGTTTGCTTGATGTCCGTGTTAAATTGGTAGTAATTTTGCACCTTACCGCTTCTCAAACTGGGTGTATTTTTTTTTGCAGTAAAATTTCGGACAAATGTCCGAATTTGCTCAAAAAATTTCGGACATTTAAAATTTTTTCGGCAAGATTTATGAGCGAACGATTTTACAAGTTTACTAAATCAAATGTTAATAATTACTGCATTTTACAAAAACACGAGACTAGTTTTGAAAATGAAACTTTAATCACGTCAAAGCCACGCAAGAACACGGAGCTCTTACAATACAGACAGATAAAATAATATCAATGAAGGGACGCAATAATGCGCAGTGTCAGCTCATCCGTCCAACACGGCGCAGGCAAAAATCAAACGCACTGTCGTACTTTTTGATTATTGATTTATAACTGAGTATGTTTACGTTTTTGTGGTTACGAATATGACATGCATCCTTTTCAGATAAAATAATTAAAAAAACAGAGAAATCCAAAGAAGTTTATGCAATGTCAATAAGCAAATCATTTTGCTCTTCGAGTGTTGCATCTGAGTTGGAGCAATCGCTGATCTTGTGCCGGCTTCACTTGGAGCTTGATAGCCAGAATGAATATGCTGTGTCATAATTATAGCATTCAAATAATGCAGCAATTGCAGCATTTCGTTTCAATCGCATTAGTTTGCCTGCAGTTGATGCAAACGAGCGGTTTCTTGTTTGTTCATAAATCTTGCCAAAAAAATTTAAACATTCGAAATTTTTTGAGTAAATCCGGACATTTGTCCAAAATTTTTCAGTAAAAAAATAAACCCAGTTTGACAAGCAATGAGGTGCAAAGTTGCTACCAAATTAACTCGGACAGTAAATAGACAATTGTCGCGAAGTGGTTTTTCGAGCCTCGTGTTTTGGCGGTCAGTTGTCATGGTGGCGAGTTTGCTTCGTGGTCAGTTTGCATGGCGGCCACTTTGCGGGGGTCAGTTGTCTCGCAGCCAGTTTGTGGCGGTCAGTTGTCGTGTACCGGCCCTAAACGCACCCCAAAACCCTGTTATTGTTTTTCAGTGACTCTGAGTTGTCCCTTGCCAAGTCAGTCACTCTGAAATGTATTGTTTCAATTTAGGCCTAGTGTCAGAAGTATGGTAGCATTTTGCATACACGTCTTGAAACTATGCAGAGAATGTTCTACGTGTATAATATTCGCAATTGAGTAAAATCTGCATTGCATTGATTTGGGAATACAGTAGTGTCAGGTTAGCTTTTACAGCCAATTCTTTAATCAGGGTCTATGGATGCCAACACAGTGACAATTACAAATACATTTTGTGTTCCCCACACTGAATCAGAAGATGAGGTAGCTTTTGATATGGAATTTGCGCGAAACATGTATGATCTTCATCGAAAAGTTAATTCGCGAGAGATGATTGTTGGTTGGTAAGTCAGTTAATACAAGCTCAGCATTAATAAAAGTTTGCTTTTAACTTAGAGTTGGTGCTGATCACTGTTTCCTCTATTATAGTAGCAAGTAAGAGTTTGACCAAAGTTTTTAAAAATTAAAAAAAGTTTGGTCTTGCTGCCTCCAAGTTGAGTTGCGAAAGTTATTAAGTTTAATCTGCTGCTGCCAAAACTGACGTCTGCACTCTATGGCTGTTTTTGGTTTAAAATCGACTACTCAGCTTAAATGGACAGCAACTAACCATCTTTAGAATTTTTGACACTTGCTATATTATTTAGGTATGCCACTGGTCAAGACATCACTGAACATTCAGTGCTGATTCATGAATATTATAGTCGCGAGAGTAAACATCCTGTTCATTTAACTGTTGATACTGCTTTGAAAGATGGAGAAATTAATTTCAAAGCATATATAAGGTAACATGCGATAATATAATGATTTGGATGTACTAATTTAGTGGAAAATTTGAAATACAGCAAACTTTTCGACCATTTCAGCATATCCTTATTCAATTTTGTTTATGCTAAGTTTAGCGTTATTGAGGTGCTTTGGTTCTATTACACCGTGTGACATAAAGTTTGTCCTTGGGTAAAAACTATTATTTTCTAATTTATTGTGACCTAAGGAAGTGCAAATGAGCATTCTAGAAGTTCAAACTTCGGTTTTGCGTTCAGGAGATCAATTTTTTGTTTTCGCTAGTTTTCAAGCAATTGCACTATATACATGCAATATTACGAAAGCCTGAGCATTGTTGTTTTTTTAGATTTCGAAAGAGACTTCGCTTTCATGCATTAATAGAGTTCGGTGAAAAAACTCTAATTATTAGGCATACATCATATTTTCAGCTTTAATTCGCTGCGGCAACGAAACGCTCAGCCGCATTTTTCACAATTTTCTTTGGAAAAAAGGAAACGTTGAACTGGAAATTGCTCTCATATTGGCAAAATAAAACACATAGTGGTAATTCAGGGACTGGCGACTCAAGGACCAAGCTAAAGCATTGCAGAGAGAAGGTATCAAACTCGGTGGCTTAATAAGCTCGAGAAAGCTCTGTCAAAGTCGCAATATAATCTGCTACTACCGTATATCAAAATTAAAGAAACTAATAAATAGCTCAGATGGCCTTGTAGTGGATAGAGCATTTCAAGCTGTAGATTCGGGTTCCGTTGTGAGTTGAGTCAAACCAAAGACTTGTAGCAGCTTCCCCGCTTGACACACGAACTATTGTAGAGAACAAGCCTGCATGTTTACTTGTGCCCTTTGGAAAGGCACTAATGGGACTCTCCTATGTGTAAGTGGTGGAAGATGGCAGCTTGATTCGAAGATCTTAAGGCCATGCAAGAAAGCTTAGTAAGTAAAAACAACTCAAAAAGAAATTTTATTGCGAGACTGCTGGTCGTACGTGAGATCGCTTTCACGCAGAAGATTCCAAATGTAGTCGTCCATCATCTTTTCATTATATTGGCCTTTGTATCGTTCTTCAAAGGGTTTCACATCTTGGTGAAATCATTCACCTTGCTCCTCTGAATAATCTCCCAAGTCATCTTTGAACTCATCAATGTGCGAGTGAAGAATGTGAAGCTTTAGCGACATCCTGCACCCATCTCATATGCATTCACAAGTTCCTCCACGATATCTTTGCAGTTAGGTATCTTGTGATTTCCGAGGAAACCTTTCACCACAGAAACAAAACTTTCCCAAGCTCTCCTTTCTGCAACAGATAACTTTTCAAGAAAGCTAACAGACTGCGTCAGTCGCTTCGTTTGAGGACCCACAAAAATCCACCTTTAACTTTTGCTTCCGATAGCTTGGAAACAATTCTTGAATGTGCTTGAACGCTTCGCCTTCTGGGTTTATCTTCTTCACAAACTGCTTTATGAGGCCAAGCTTAATGTGAAGAAGCGGAAACAGCACTTTCTTCGCATCCACCAATGGTGCTAGCTTCACGATGTGAATGCCAACGTCGTAGCTTGATCTTAGAGGTCAGTTCTTTATTTTATAAGTTAGTGGAGGGATGTATTTTGACTGTCCCAGAGACAGAGAAAACAAGGAAACTTAGTAAAGCCTCCTTGAAGGCCCATCAGAAACGCCACCATCTTGAAATCACCAATGACATCCCACTCGTATTGAGCGTAATTTAATGCATCTAGCAGAGCTTTTACATTCTGATAGTTCTCTTTCATTACTACGAAATGAGCCAAAAGAATGGAAGGACTCTGGTTGGTGTTGTGCAACAAGACAACTTTGAGGCTCCTTCAGGAGCTGTCAATGAAGAGACGCCAATCATTGGTGTTGCAGGGAATTCCAATAGCTTGGAAAAACCCTCTGACGTCATGACAATAGCACAACTCATCCTGTAAAGAAAAAAATCTTGAAAAATCGCTATGCCTCTTCCTCTGGCAAGTAATCCTCACCCCATTATCAAGCAAGTCCCATTGTTTCAGCCGGGACACCAACAGCTCAGCATTCGATTTTGTCAGGGCCATCTCTCGAATGAGATCGTTGATGTCCTCTTGGTTGCGGTAATAGATACATCGTTCATCTCGTGACCGCTGTCGACGGCACACACCAAATGACGAGGATGGTTCGCCTTCTTCCATTTCAGAATCTTCAGAACTTTCCACTGCTACCGTTTGCTGAGCTTTTGTACGTGGATTTGGCACAGGTAAATCGCTGGTGTTGTGCGGCACCAGTGCAATGGAGGACGCAAAAAATTCACCACACTCGTAGCAAAATAAATCGGCTGAATATCTGCATCCAAGGGAACTCATAGCAAACTAAATCAATATTATCTTCACCATGGAAACTTAATTTAAACTCTGAAAATCAACTGTTAGTAGCAATAGAATCATCAAAGTTGGTTACAAAAATAGTGCAAATATTGAATATAAAGCAAAATCTAGAATTTGGTGTAGCCTAATGCAAAACCAAATTTTTAAAGCAATGAATATTATTTTGGTGGCCTTAAAAGGCAAGCAAATCAGAATCTAGAAGTGATTTTCAAGAAACAAAAAAAAATTTTTTTTGTTACACGGTGTTATCAGGCAAGTCGAATCCTAGTTCAGTACTTATGTTGTCAAAGAGCAAAGGCAGTAGTTTTCGTTGTGGTTTATAATGCTAAAGAGCTTAGATTTAATTGAAAAAAGACTGTGAATTCAAGGCACTCTAATGTCTGAAAAATTATCAGCAAAGTTAAGTTATTGTGTCGTGAAAGGCAACTTATTCTAACCCATTTCACGTTTTTTTGGCAAAATGTGAGTGAAGTTAATTTGGCGGCCTGACCTGGTTATCTAATATCTATTCTAATGATATTCGTAGGTTGTGTTATGTTCACTTTGCTATGATCGAAAAATAAACAGTGCTTGCTTCTGAACTAAATTACATCTTGCTGCAGCTTTTATTATTGTAAGTGTTACGGTGACATCAAAGCTTTGGTATCGGTAGCCAAATGCGTACCGAAATTTTTCATTGCAAGTATACCGAAATTCAAGGACCTATTAAAAAAATGAATGAAAATGTATATTATTTTTTTAAAACTTTTTTGTTTCGTTTTGTAATGTTTCAACTCAAAAACAGATGTTTTTGCATAATAACTTTTTTAGCACTCCTATTGGTGTTCCTGGCAAAACACAAGGAATGATGTTTACTCCAGTTCCAGCCAATATCGATTATTATGCGACTGAAAGAGTTGGAGTAGATCAAATAAAAAAGGTTAGTGCACTCGTGCTGTTTTTTTTTTTTAAAGAATGTTGGGCACCCAAAATAAACCTGCAGGAATCCAAAATAGAAAAATTATTTCCTTTGATTTTTCCTGATTCTAGGGTCCCGGTTTTCATTTTTAGGATCCAAAAATCGGTTTCTTAAAGCGTTTTTTAAAACTTTGGGTCATCAACAAAGTGGTCTTAATTTTTCATGTTAGCATTCATGCAAGGTGTTGAGGTTTTCAAAATAAATAATTTGTACGTTTGTAATCATATTTAATAGCCTTTCGGTAAAACTCCTGCCATCATCAGTGTAAAGCTAAAAAGGTCAGAATAAGCAGCATATGAAAGAAATTGTTTTAAACACTTATACTAAAGATTACAGATTAAACAGTAACATTAAATAGACATCCGCGGCCCCCTGACTCGTCTGATGAGCTCGATTGAGCGAATACTAAAGATTACAGATTAAACAGTAACATTGAATAGACATCCGCGGCCCCCTGACTCGTCTGATGAGCTCCATTGAGCGAAACAGCCGTCACGAGGAGAGGTTCTGGTGAATACTGTGTTGTTTGAGTTAATTGTCTGTTTGTTTTATGTTTTAAATTGCGCTGAGTAAATGTATGTGTACTATTCAATTTTACTGTTTAATCTGAATTCTTTGTATACTCATTTCTCTCTGTCTTATAAGTGTACTTTATTATGTTTGATTGGGAACAATGCAAAAGTGTGAGATGCAAACTTTGTTGTTATTTTTTTCAGAGTACGAAAAATCCGAGAAGCAGCTTGATTGCTCTTCCATCTGAATTCGAGAACGTTCTCAACTCCACTTCTGATCTGCTCTCCATGTTGGAAGTGGTTTCAAAATATGTGGATGAAGTCGTGGTAATTATTGTATATAGAGTTACTTATGATCGTAAAATTCTGACTTTGATGCTGTAGATCAGTGGTTCTCAACCTTTTTAGTTAACGGACCGGTAAAATTTCAAAAGAAATTCGGCGTACCGGTGGAAACCAAAAGCACAAACGTATGCAAAACAAAAAGTATGCAAATTCAAAAGCACAAACAAAAAATATGCGCAATGAATATCTCAAACACAAAGTATGCAAATTCAAAAGCACAAAAGGACGAGCAATTCAATGAGAAATTTGCTGCTGTCTTTTTAATATCATACACGTCACACGCGGTTGTAATGAAGTTTCTGAAAGGTGAAGAAGGGCAATTTAATTAAGATTTGAGAAGGGCTTTATCAGTCGTTGTCATCTTTTGTATCTCGGGCATTTGATTTTCATTTTCACTCAGTTGTCTTTTTGAATACTCAAGAGGCTTGCCAACAAGGTCGTTACGATGAGACTGAAAATGCTTAGAAAGTTTTGAGGATTTCATTGCCTCGTTGGAAAGAATTTAGGCGCAGACTAAGCACAATGGAAGCGGCTCTTTTTCACTGTCAGGAGCAATGGTGCAACCAAGCTCCAAGTACTTCTTATCGACTGCCTTATAAAATCTCCTTTTCGCTTTTTGCTTGTTTCTGTGTTATCCACATCAATATCGCATGATCGTTTCGGTGAGCCATCTTATTCATTTGAAGTACCGGTAGTTGGCCTATCGTCTTCCTCTCTTCCGTTAAAATCACTATCTTGATTTTTTCTGGTGTTTCTTTTTTTTTGAAAAAACTAGATAATACCCTATGCTGTTTGGTTGTCTCTGCTTGACAAGTCTGGGCTTCAATGATTTATAAATTATTATTATTAGTTGCATATCACGAGAACGCAACGTGGTCGCTATAACGAGCTCGCCTAATATTTGCCGTCCATCTGTCTACCACTGTGAGAAGTAGAATTTTGTTTGTTGTAGCCGAACTTGTCGGCTTGTTCTCAATACTCTTCCTTTAATGCGGACTATGAAAGAGTAACAGGTGTCAAGCAGGAAAGCTGTGAATACACGTTATGAACCAGACTCTCGATCGAACCTGGAGTTCAATGCTCCAGAGACAGACCTTGTGTCTTAAAACACATTTTTGTGATTGGTAGACCTATGACATCTTCTACTTTCTTAGGCTGGAACTACTCCCATGGATTCGAAACTAGGACGGTATTTAATGGATCTTGTTTGCACAGTGCCACATATGGAAGAAGATGAATTTGACACCATGCTTAACAACAACATAAATGTATGTGCAATTGTTCTAATTGTAGTTTATGCAAGTAAATATCTTGATACGGCGTAGATACGATGGTTTGGCGCTTCGTGATTGCCAATCAGCAGGTTGCTTGTCCCAATGTCTCATGAACCAGTGTTCCAAGTATTGGAAGCCAGGTGGCGTTGCTACACATATCGGTATTCGCTTTTTGACAAGCATCTAACAACTCAACCCCAGCCTGACTTATTGCTGCGTCGATTTTTGACTAGGAACAAACTTTAACTTTGTAAATATCGTATTTTCTTGATTAGAAGCCGCGGCTACCATTTTTTAATTTTAAGCATTTTGTGCGGCTTCTTTTCGAGGCCGGGTTTAATTTTTTAATATAAACGTTTTCATCTTCAACATGGTGTCCAGTGAGCATTTAAGTTGATCTACCGTAAGGGATAGGAAAACGAAAACACTAAATCAGCTGCAAATTAAGTGATATTAGTATTAGTGACGATGATAAAAATTACCGTTGATATAGTAGTTTTTAGTATTTAGTTGTGTATCAAATCAAATCTTCATTATACTCGCCGTATTACGCCGAAGCGTGTAACGAGTTGCGGGGCCCATCCCCGCGGCTTTGCGCCCAGGCAACACAGCTCCGAAGAAACGTCGCAACGGTGGCGAGTCGTTGGCGACACTGTGTCGATTTGACCGGCCCGGGTATTGAACACCACACCTCCCGCACCGATAGCGTGCGCTTAGCAACTGAGCTAACGGCCGGTTCCTTAGTTGTGTATTTATTTGTTTATCCTCCTATCACGAGAAAGCGATCAATGCGCTATACGAGCTCGCTTAGGAGTTGCCAGCCATCTGTCTACCTCACCAAGATGGGGAAATCCCATAAGTGCCTTTCCCAACGGCACAAGTCAACTTGCCTACTTGTTCTTCACACTGTCCCTTTAATGCTGTGCGTCAAGCAGGGAAGCTGTAAATACCAATTTTAAAGTCGTTGGTTTGACCCGACTCGGAATCAAACCCAAGTCCGCAGCTCCCGAGGCGGACGAAATTGTTGAAATAAAACACGCAATGTTTGAGTTTGCTTTGTTTTCTTGTATCAGTAAAGAAACGGTTTTGCCCATTGCGGCTTTTATGTTTTGTTATTTTTAATCAATTCGTGCGGTTTCTATTCTTATTCGAGGGCGGCTAAGCGAGTCGAAAATCGTTACATGAAACTTTGCATAACGGCCTTCGCCGTGGAATGACCACCATTGCAGCAATGGTTGGGAATGTATTTTGCACTGTGTGGCCATTTTTTCTCGTCTAATGTAGTTGCGATTGTAAGCGCCAAGCAAGAACGCTGTGGAACTTTACAAATTAACGCAGTCGCTGCTTACACTGGATTGCTGTCTTGAAACCGAGGTGTGTATCGGTTAAAAACGTCCTCTCGGTAAGTGTAGGGCTGGGATTTTGTTCGCGGTCAAGTCACGCTGTAGACTTGACGGTCGTCACATGCGGCGATATTTTTATTGGGCTGGCCGTCTTGGCTACCCCGCTTTTGAGTAGAAATCAATGATTGATTATACGTTTTTGTTCAGGATCTTCTGATGGTTCGCTATCTTACAAATGTAGTGAAATCTCAAGTTGCGTTGAACGAAAAATTAATCAACACATCAACGATTCAGCAGACATCATGATTATTAGAACTTGAAGATACAATTTCATTTGCTGCTATTTGGAGTGGATTTTTGCGCGGGAGAAATAAATGTTTGTTTTGTTGTTTTTGCTTTTTTACGGCATTCAATACTGGCTATTTAGCAGTAGAGCAGCATTGAAACACACAAATAGGTAGTTTTAATTTCCAGTTATTTTGAGAAGCAGTGAATCATAAATTGGCTTGAAGTTATTAACAACTCTGTAGAGCTGATTTTTAGGTGGCCAAAGTCTACCCACTAGGCATAAACTGACACGTGGCTTAAGCAGTCGATATGTAAAGCATATTTTTACGTGCATGTTCAAACCAGTGTAGGCTAAGTGCATCAGTGAATTGATAAATTAACACACTTAAAACCAAAAAACTAAAACTTTAGGCCTGTACAAACATTTTCACTTCAAAAAAAGTGCAGACTACCCGATCAATGAAATATTTCCGAACACAAAGCCCGAAAAAATGTGCAAATAAAAATAACTAAAAACACAACAATTGAGTGCATTTTTATAAACAAAATTGAAATGAGATGATAAAGCAGCTCTTGCTTGAGAAATAACATTTACAAAACATATCTTGTCCGTTGTCACAAAATTAATTGCTTTCTGTGGTCAAGTAGCGTTTACCACGCATTGAATTGGCCCAATGGAGATGGTGAAGGAACATTTCTATGCTCATATCATTTTTGATTTTACCAATCACTCAAAATAGGGACCTCGGATAACGAATATGGTGAGATAACTGTACGTACTTTAAAAACGACGCTATTTACACGAAAATAATTAGGTAATTTACAATAGACAATGACAACGGTAACAAAACTCCCAATAACTACGTCACGCTCAACTCAATGTCTCACTTGGTTTAGGACCTTCATCCCGAAACTACTATTCACCGCGATAAAATTACGAAAAGTTACTACGGCGCAAAACTGTAATATAAAAGCACCATAATCAAAAAATGCAGACACATATAAAAAAAATGTGCTACGAGAAAAATAAAAATAGCAGTTACAGTATTGCTAAGTCATGGTGTGTTGCCATCAAAACGTTTTTTTGACGTCATTCATTTTTAGATAAATGACAACCTGTAGTAGGTTCTGACAAAAATATACAATACATCCTTTGTCACAAGATTTCATGCCCAAAAAATGAATTCTTACAAAAACATGATTGAAATCCACTCGTATACTTTCGCAAACCGGTCGTAGTCATTCTAAATTTAAGCTCCAAGAATCTTCTTCATCAGCCAGCTCGGTGATGAGTAAATGAAGAGGACAATTAGAGCGATAAGAAGAAGAACAATGAAGACTTTGATGATCAGCCATTTGAATCGGGCACAAATGAGGTAACGTAGAGATTTCAAAGGGTTCATGAACCAAACAAATGAAGTATCAGGACGACTAAAAAAGGTTGAACATTGAAATTATTCTACTGGTAAGGGTATGCCTAAATGGTAATGTTCAGCAAGCACTATAGCGAACGCAGGGAGTTAAAAGCTATTGCTTACATTCTCGAACAAAAATAGTTTCCTGACATTTTTCCGCGCCTAATCCACATAAAATCTCTGCCTAGCGTTCCAGTCACGGGTCATTTATCACCTAACCACTAATGCAGTAATCCAATCAAATCAGCAGTTTCCGGTTAAAATTCAAGTCAAAAGTAGCGTACAACTAAACTCGCTTAAATTAGTGGCAATTCAACGGATAGCATTATACAAATGCGCAGCTACCTTTACTGATTTATCACACGATAAAGACCATGACGTGGTGGTCACCCGGTGGGTATATTCCTACCAATCTACAACAGGCTAGTTACGCTAACTATGTGTGCTAAACTGATTTAAGAACGATTTAAGAACGAATTCGTTCTTAAGAACACACTCACAATGGAAAACTGAAACAAAACTTGTACGAAGGACGTGTCTAAGAACGTTATCAACTCACTTTGGTTTTTCTAACGGATCAGGTTCATCTCTTCCGAGTCCTGCTGGACTTTTCTCCGCTTCCTCCGCCGTCATCAGGCTGATCTCCGCTTCGACTTTTCCCTGAAATCAAAATAAGTTGAAAAAATTTATAAAATGCTCTTTTGGAGAGCAAGAGAAGACATCAAAACACAACACGATATTTTAATCATAAATAAGTTAGCCCACTTTAAAATTCAATTAGAAGCTTCAGCCTAGGCCAGTCGTAAAAAGTATGGTGGAAATTAGAATGTATATTACCTCCAATTTCAAAGACAGTTCGGAAAGTTCACCACTAGAGATATTTTTTTGAAAACGCTTAAAGTTGGCTAACCAACAAGTTAAGTTTTAATATTGAGTAATGAGTATACAGAAATACAAAGCGAAAACACTGAGGTTATGCTATGGCGTGTGGGCATTGCAGTTGCGAAAATTGCAGGGCAAGCTTCTGCAAATTTGCAAAAAGACGTAGACTGAACAATTAACATTCGAGCGCGAACCTGACGAACATACAACGGACGGTGACTCGCACACATATTCCGATTTAGTGCGTGCGGGCTGTTAACAAGACCTGTATGGCCACGGTGCATTTTTCTGGTTTAATTCTTAAATTTTTTATCATGTATCATTTTTATAGCTACATGGGATTTTGGTGCTAGTGGGGCATAGATAGTTAGATACCGGTACTGGTTCATTTAAAATTACCAGCACCTCAAAGGCCATACAGATCTCAGGTATATAAGTGGGAGTTGTGGAAAAAGGCTTGATTCAATTTTATTTCGAAGTTATTATTATTATTTGACGTGATTAATGACTGTAACATGTGCAATAAAGAATTTACAGCGTTGGTAGCTATAGGCCTAATGCCAACTTAGCAAAAATCACCAACTTATGAATTTTTATCAAACCCACAGACCAGGGGTGGGTTGGGGAACCTGCGACCCGCGGGTCAAATGCGGCCCGCATAGCTTCTGAATGTGGCTCGCGTCATAACTTTGTTAAGAGTAGCCTACAACACACCGTAGATTAGAAAATGGTAATCTCTCTTAAAAACTTCTACGCGTTTCAACAACATGCCGCGTTTGTGACGCAAAAACCGCGCAAAAGTCGTTAGTTTCACGGTAAAGAAAAACTCACAATGAATGGTTGATAAATTTTCGACGTAAAATTGCGTATTTTTAAAGCGAAATTTAAAAATTAAAAGTTAATGTGGCCCGCTTGAAATATTATGCAACCGATTATGGCCCGCTGTGCTTCACCGTGCTATAAACCAACAAATTTCAAAAAAAAAGAAACGAAAACACTGAAAGGTATAAGCCAACGCCTATTAATTTCATAAAATTGTCAAATATCAATCACAAAATCAAAAATATTCAGGTTACACTAATTTCGCAAAAACCGCCAAAATATGAATTTTTATCCAGCCTATAGACTTGCCAAATTGAAAAAACGAAACTATTGAAGGATGAAGTAGGCTTTGCTAATTTCACCCTAAATATGATTTTTGTGTATAGGCACTATAGGCCTACACTAGCAAAATTTCAAAACAACGAGACTAATTGCGAATTTCGCAAATATTAAAAAATACGAATTTTAATCAAGCATAGGCATATAGTCCACACCAAGAAAATTTCATAAACCGAAAATGTTAAGGCTATGGCAATTTTGAGAAAAACGCCTGAATATAAATTATTTTCAAGCCCATAGACTCCGAAGTCTATCCTGCTTCGGTCAAAAGTAGATTCACTTTTAGACAGGCTCTAGTCAAAAAGCCTACAGTTAAACATATCATGCTTTTCGCCTAAACGGCATCTACGGTAAGCTTAATCAAAGGTACTCCATGATACAATTTCAATTTGATTTAGCCATTAATAGGTTAAGAGATTAATTTAAGTTTACATTTTCAATACAAATAAGTTCATTCGCTTTGAACATTTTCATCTTCCCACTCGGCTACTTTTTTTTCCGGCTTGATTCTTAACGCAAGATCCCAGAAGAAGTTCTTACGAGTCACGACTCGACTATCCGCCTTGTTTTTCAATACATTCACGACCAACTTACAGTAATTTCTAACTCATCTTGATCATTTTTGGCGGTGAAAGGCCACCAGCCTTTTATCCGTCTTTGTTTGAATAAAGAAATCATCGGAATATCGTCAGAATTATCGTCGTCAGCTGCAAGGTTCAAAGTGCATTTGTTCGAGGATTTAGCGCCTCTTGGAAACCGGGTGAGGTCAAGGGTCAAGGATCCTGTCACGTGAGAAAAGCAGCAAGTTTTTTTAGTTACCACAATCAAAGGAGTTTACAAAAGACCGTAATTGACTGACAAATTCGAAAATGAAGTCCAAGCTACGAAGCAGTTTTGCGGAAAGAACAAAATCTGTTTGCTTTTGAAACATAAAAATTTGACTTGAAAACTATCAATAGGCTGATAACGTATTGGTTGCTAGATTTTAAAAATACAATAAATACACAACCAAAGTATCCAAAACTAAATAAGCGACTCTGTTTTTAAAGTAGAGCACTTATTTTTAAATCTAATATGCAAAAATTACTAGTACTGTACAAGGGTACTAAAACCTACCTAGAAAATCATCTGCAGAAAAATGATCAGCATCCCAAACCTGCAGATTAAGTCTGGCTGGAATCTTGAATTCTGTTTCATCCCAAGCGAACATGCTTTCCTGAAAGCAACATGGCAGTTCAGTGAAAATTTATAACCGTTAGGTGGTGCTACGTACCTTCTTCGTAACAACGATTTTTTCTTCAGCGACCAAGTAGTCGAAAGGAAAAATAAACCTCCAGTTGAAATTTCCCTCTCCAGTTAGTGACCGGTAATGAATGTCCGTTTCCTGTTTATCACTTCCAAGTAACCATCTAGTACAAGGTAATCACGTCATAATGACGTCATTATTGCAAAATTTTAAATATAAATTTCCATTTTTCGGTTTTGGAAAAATCTCTTCAACAATGCAAAATATCGTACTTTTACGAAATATGAACAAAATGGCTTGCGGAGGAAAATAAAATTGGACATTCCGACTCATTTTTGTTCCTCCTTGAGCTATTTCCGTCTCACAATTATGATATTCCGAAGAACCAAATGTTACCGGTAAATTAAAAAAAGTTTAGGAAGTATCAAAAAGCACATTAGCTGCCCCAAAATCAAAGCGTTGGGTTTATTTAGCAAGTATATTCAATGCATGCATTTCTGACCCTTTTACGTAAATGTCAGACATTTTTTCTCCCGTAAAAAAATCGTCATCTTCGCATATGACGTCATCAGTATTCCATATAATGACACGACATTCATACCTGTTCCAGTAAGCGTGAAAATAAAACAAAAATTATTAGTTTATTTATTGTAAAAATACGAAAAACAAAAGCAACAGAAATGGAAATTCTAGCAATTTCAAACTTCAGAAAGAGAAAAATTGCTCTAGCAGATATTTTGTGTTTTTTGTTTATATTTAAAATGTTTATCCGTTCGATTGCGCAGCAACATTAGCTTACTAACTTACCAATATATAAACAATAGTTTATCAATATTAAATATGCACTTTTTGTTGTGAAAAAGAGTCAAAAACCTTCCAAAAATTTGCACTTCCTCAAAATTTTTATCCGTGTATGTACATGCATCTAACTTGCAATATTTCGTGTTTATTTTTGAATAAACAAAATGAAAGCGAAAGTCATTTACGTTCAATGTTTTTACGCATGGATTATCATAATGATAAGCTTGAAGAACACGTGTATTTCTAAAAAAAGATTTTGATCCAATTCATCATTTCGCAAGGCATTACATCCCATGTGCGCACTAAGCTAAGCTTCCACATCTTCATAATGATGCAGACCAGTGGTTCTTAACCTTTCATGGTTTGTGGCTCTTCTACAGACTCTCAACAGCAGTGGCCTCCTGCTCAGCAATATAATTTTAGTCAGTATTTCATTCGTCGTAGCTACAGCCGTCCGCTAGACCGCTACTCTTCAGTGGCTTAAGTGGTTAATTATCTTTAATAAATCATGATCTAGTGGCCACCGTTGAGAACCGCTGGTGTAGGCAGAAAAAGGCAAGGGAGGAGAGCTTTCCTCCGCGAATTGCCGTATTTTAGCATTGTGTATTTCAGGAGTAAACTAAGCTTTAGTTGTGTTCCACCTCGCTGCAAAAAAAAATTGTCCCACGCCAAAGATTTTTCAGGCAATGCCCTTGTTTTTAATTCGTGCAATACCAAAAGCAAAAAATAACTGAAGAGTCAACAGCCACAAAAGCAAACTTGCCGACTATACAATTAGTCATGGACAAAACTTCTCTTCTCCAAAAAAATTTGTTCGTTTGAGGCTATGTTTAGTTAAATTATAAGTAGTTGCAGTCTCAAAGATTATTATCATTAAAAGCAATATATTGTTTAGATTTTTCAAATTTTTTGTTTATTAATCGGATTGAATACAATGTTAGTTTCATAAATCATTGTTCACTGAATTTACATTTACGTAATTCTACTGCCAAAAATGTTTGAGATTAATGCAGTTTCGACACTTCAGAACAGGAGAAGATGTTGATTAATGCATAAAAGAATTGTAACATTTCAAAATACGCAAAGCCGATGTGAACTCAATATCTAAGATTGCTTTGCTTCGGACCTTTCAATGAGTTTACTACCAGACTTGATTTTAGAGTGAAGTTTTGTTTAACTCCGGTTGAATTTCGTAGCTTATTAGGCTCTAGAAAAACAATGATCGTTGCAAAATTAGGCCTGCGTTGCAACGACATGCAAACAATATAAAAACAAGGGACAAATTAATGTTTCGACTATAACCAAAGTCTCGTCAGCCTTGCTACGCACAGCCAATCCAGGCTAAACTCATTCCAGACTGTAAAGACTCTGTTTTGCATTGCTTTACCTGTACATCTCGACTTCATCTCTTTTCTAGGTTGTGCCCTATTTTTGGCAGGCGACTGGCCCCAAACAACGATACCCAGTGAAAGAACCTATAACCACTAACCCACAACTGAGTTACCGGTAGCCTAACTAGCCCACATCACTAGAAGCCCCCATGGCAACCCACTCATTTGCAGCTGCAGACGCGTTTCGACCTTATTATGGTCTCATCAGTGCAGCATAGCAACCTCCCACCTTCCTGAAAAAAAATAAAAATAAAAAAAATAAAAAAATAAAAAAATTCGTGAAAAAGCGGGGGACAAGGCAGGCACTGTGTCTGCGCATGCAGCCCAGAAAACACAGTGAACGTCAGCGCTTATCGGTGGTTTAAACATCAATATCCCGGTACGTTTGTCGAACCGCATGTACAGTTACAGGATCCAGC